>VZRI01006419.1:22484-62145 GCA_013397515.1 Upupa epops | reverse complement strand
AGGTTAGGCTGGATGAAGTGCTGAGTGGCATGAGCTAGAAGTCAGATGTTAGGGTTACTTGGTTGGATTTAGGTTGGACTGGATGATCTTTAAGGTCTTTTCCAGCCACATCGGTACTGTGATACTGTGATACTCCATATGTGGAGTCTTGAACATACTTTTCTTTTAAATACAATTTCAGTAGAGGTATCCCTGAAAAAATCACTGAGGAGCACTTGGTATGAGTGTGGATACAGAGAAATCTGAGAAAACCATATTGAAAAAGGGGTGATTTGAAAAATTCATACAAGGTTTACAATCTTGAGTGTCTAAATAGGCCTGTCAGTGATCCATCTCAGTTTATGAGTTCTTCATACTCCAGTAGTGCCTGCTAAAGGAGAGCATCAGCAGCGTGTTAGGTAACTGCAGTGAAGATACTAGTGTTATTTTTAGAACCCAGGTGTGTATTTGAGCATGCTACCGCTTTGTCTGGTGGAGATCACCATAATAATTTCTGAATCATAATAATCAAGCTTCTTCACTTGACATGTTTGCTCCTGGTAGTGGTGTTTCCCCACTGTAAGCGTAAGGAGATCACTGTTAAGTGTTCGGAGAGGAACATTGCTGGAGGTTTTGCTGTTGTTCTTTGATGTGTTCATTTGACTTTGTTCATAGCTTGACTTCTCTCTTTGTTTCTCTGATCATTTTCTTCGGCCTTTTCAGGCTCTGAGTTTCTAATTCCCATCACTGGATATTATTGCCAGCTCTGTCATGAATTTTTTGGAGATCAGATCTCAGCAGAGCAGCATGTGAAAAGCCATCCTCACAATGAGAAATACAAGGTTGGTAACTGCTGTGCCAGGAGCGAGCTGTTCCTTGTGTTAGCTTCTGCTTGTTCTGTCTTCGTTTCCTGGAGTGTGACAGTTGACTCCTCAGAGTAGATGTGTTTCTACTGAACTAAATAAGCAGAACTTCCCACTGCATAGACTGATTTTTCCATCTGCGTGAGGTTGGAACAGTGTTTAAGTGCCACTGTTGATTCTCTAACTCCTCTATAAAGTGACAGCGCTGTTGCAGACCACCACTCAATTCACATTCAGTGACAACAGGTGGAGTTTCTAGTATTTGAGTTTCTTGGTAGGAAGAAATTCTCTGCTCTTAGTGTTGACATAGCACTTACTGAAGAAGGCAAAACTGTACAGAGCTGAATTTATTTATTTTTTCCATGGAAACAGCTGCTAAAATGGTGCTGTTTATTTCCACAGAAATACGTAGATGAGAACCCGCTCTATGAAGAGAGGAGAAATCTAGACCGGCAAGCTGGATTGGCTGTAGTTCTGGAAACAGAGCGCAGACGGCAGAACGAGATGAAACGGAAACTAATTGAGAAACAGAAAGAAGACAAGGATGAGAAGAAACCAAAAATAATAAAGAAAGAGGAGGCAAACATCAGCCCAGAGCTCGGAGAAGGCACTAGTGAAACTCAAGGTAAAACAGATCCTAATGGGCGAAAAATGGGTATCAAACTTAAACTGAAGAAGGAAGAAGAAGAGAAAAAAGAAGAAAAGAAGGAGGAGCCTAAAAAGGAATCATCAATCCAGACTTCCTTTGGGAAATTCAGCTGGAAAAAGACTGAGAGAGAGGATAAAACCCCAGGAGGAGCTATTCCAAAGGAAGACTGTGTGGAAGGAAACAAAGAGGAGCACAAGTGTCAGTCTGGGAAACCTCACGTCAAGCCCATTGAAATCAAGTTGTCTGGGAAAACTGTTATTCCACACACTAGCCCATGGACACCAGTTGTTTCCACAGGAACACCAGCAAAAATTCTACCCAATCTACCAGTGCCCACCATGATTTTCAGAAAGTCTACTGTTGCAACAGTTAGCAAACCACCACCTTTGAACACCTTTTTGTCCATAAAATCCTCTGGAGCTACCACCAAACCACTGCCAGTGGTGAAAGAAACCAGTGCAGATCTTCTACTCCCTCCAGATATAATCTCAAAAGCTTTTGGAGGAGAAGAAGTAATTTTAAAAAGAGCAGAGGTGGATTCAAAAGCAGCAGAGAAAAGTGAATCTTCTCAGACTTCTGATGTACAACCTCTACCGCCTCCTCTGCTAGCAGTCCAGCAAGCAGTTGTCATCCCTTCAGATGAAGTAGCCCCAGGTGTTTCTGAAAGCGAACAGACAATGCTGGCAATGCCTGTGAGACCCCCTCCACTACCACCTTCAACTGCTTTCAGCGAACATGCAAAAAAGGTAGAGAAACGGAACTCTTGCTTGGCCACAGCCAATGCTAAAGATCTCTATGATATCTTCTACAGCAGCAGTGGAAAGGGTACAGCCGATGGCAAGCTTGTGAGTGCTGCGCTTGCAAATGGAGAGAACTCTAACATAACAAAACTTGCAGAGTTAGCTGCAAACCCTAGAACCAATAATAGTTTATCCTCTTTGAAAGAGGATGTTCAGAATGTGGCTACTGCAGTGGGCCAGGTGCACTTAGCTGACAGAAGCTCAGAAATGGCAAAAAGTGATATTCAGGAGACTTTAGTACTTGATACTGAGGTGAGCCCTGACATGGAAAATGATCTTCAGAAACACGTAGGTCAAAAATATCAGGCTCCTCTTTCAACAACTGTTCAGACCAAATTGAAAGAAAACTCCTCACAGTGTAATAATCAATTAACAAAGAACTGGTCTCGAAGTGAGAACCAAACTGAAATGAACAAGAAACCACTTCAGCCTCGGCTGTCAGAAGTGTCGGTCACAGTATTGCCAGAAGCAAAAAGTGTTTCTGTTACGCAGATGCCTGCTGAAATTGGACTTGTGGACGCAGGACAGAGAGAGCATGCAGGCAGTCAGGAGCTCTGTGATTTACAGAAAGCAGAGATCCAAGAGCAAGTTGGACAGGAAGGTGCAAATAAAACTGTGGTTAATAGCAAAGATGTTATTAGTCCCTTGGAGAAAGACGCAGAAAAGAAAGGCTGGGAAGCGAAAGTGGCAGAGCCTGAGCTTAGCTTGCACCCAAAGGCTGTGGTACACGAAACACAGGATGAAATGAAACATTTGGGAAATTTCCAGTTGGTAGAGGGAAAGTTAAGCAGTAACTGTAGAACTCAGTCAGAATCTGATAGTCCAGGCTTGCCCTGTGATTCTCAAAACTCCTCCAAAGAAAAACCATCAGCAGTAGTAATGCCAGAGCAGAATTCTCTTGATGGCTCTTTAAAAGGTGTAAAATTGAGGAGTGGAGCTTTGGAAGTATCTCAGCAAGGAGCCCTTGGTGAAGGCCCCCAAATTTCAAAAACCCAACGTAAGATTTCAGAATTGACAAGAAGTCCTGGTGAACGGGTCACTTCCAGAACTGGTAATGGAGAAGAGCAGGTTGTCACAGCCTGTTCTTGTCCTGAAAGTGGTTGGGACCTGTTAAATACTTCAAATGTAGGACTAAAAGCTTGCTCTGATGAAGTTAGTGCTTCACAGTTGGCAGAAGTACATCCAGACACAGATCTCACCAACACTGAAACTAGAAACAGCATTTTAGAAACTGAAGAAAAAGTGCAGCCTGAACCTACGCGCCATGCAGTATTAGATAATGAAACCCAGAGGAAGGAGGTGGCATGGTTAGTCAATGCCTGCTCTGCAGACATTGTTGAACTCAGTTCCAGCATGGAATTAGTAGTTGAAGTTGAAAAAAAAGCATTAGGACACACTGGATCTGATGCAGCATTAGATAATATTTTTATCAAGAGAGATTCAAAACAAGTAGGGGCAGGAGACTTTTCTAGGGCTCACTCTGATCTTGTCCAGGAGTCAGGAGTTGCTTCATCAGCAGATTTCCATAGGGAGCATCTTTCAAAAGAAGCTGTGCACTCCCTGGAAATTAAACATGAGGCTGAAAGAACTAAAGCAGCCAGTGACTCTCATCTGGGTACCCCTCAATCAGGACTGAGCACTCAGCAGTCTGGAAGTCTGTCCATAAATGTTTGTGTGGATAACCAGAAAGTTTCTTTGATATCCGAAGATGCAAACAGCTATGAGACTCCCTCCCACAGAGCGGAGCTCGAGTTCAAAAGGGCTGATTTTAGTTTGAGAGATGCTAAGGTAAAACGTGAGTGCTTCAGCGTCCTTACAGCAGAACTTTTAAAGGAGAACATGGAGAAAGTATCGAAAATAGAAACCATTGCTTCCATTGGGCTAGAGTTCAGTAAACTTCAGAAGCTGAGCACTGAAAATGCAGAGGATGAAACAGAGATCACAGGTTTGGCTACACTGACTTCTGGTAGTGGGGAAGGTAAATTTTGCACATGGATTTCTCAGCCAGCTATGCCACAGCCTGGATCGCAGTCCTCAAACAGTGATACTATGAAAGTGCTCAGGCCAGCTCTAGAAACACAGGACACGTCTCCCCTGTCTGAGATCCTCATGCAGGTGGAGAAGAGCGAAGGTGGTGTTGAAATGTCATCACAGAGTTGTGATGGAAACAGCACAGAAAGTCAGCCTTCGGGGCGCAAGGGAACTGTACTTCCTAGAGTCAAAGATATGCATGGAAAGAAGGGTGGCTTAGGAGGCAAGGGATTGTGCACCATCCAGAGTGAGAAGACTGAGCAAACACAAACTGCTGACAGTTTGGAAGCTACAACAAATTCAGGAATTGCTGAAAGCTTAGCAGAAAGCCCAGTGGGTTGAAGTGAACCCAGCCAGTCCCAATATTTGAGGAGTGAGAGCTGGGATTATGTACATGTGTTTTGTTTGGTTATTGTTCCAGTTGAAGGTTTTGGGGGGGTGTATTTTGCATCCTGTGGTAGGACCTGACTAAACCAAAACTGACATCGTCGGAAACCAGGCAGACTTTATTCTGTACAGAATGAATTGTGTAAACTGTTTTTTCATGTGATCTTTTTTGCCAGTTTCTTTTCTACATTCTGCTATTAAAATGGACTCTCGTTTCTAATGCGTGCGTCTTTGTTGTTTATTTTGGGGGCTGTTGTTCTTTGACCATTCGTGAATGATTTCCAGCTCATCCCTGTTTGTGTCAGTAGCACTGTGAGCAGCCCAGCTGCTGGGACAAGCTCGAGCGCAGTGACTTAGGACTGCGGGGAAATGGAGACTTGCAGAAGAGTTAACCTTGACAGTTTCTTTAAGCTGTAATGCATGGGTTTGTTTACTTTCATTGTTTGAAATGTTAGAATGTGATTAGAGTTGATTTTGTTTCTCTGTCTCTGTGATTTGTAATTCCTGTTGTACCCCACCTGTACCTGAGCTGTTCCGTTGTACGATATAAGCACATGTTTGGATGCCACATCACTAAGCAAGGAGAGAGAATCTGTCCGACTGGCTTTTGGAGAAGAAGACTAATCGGTAAGGCTCTGTGGCCTGACACCTGGACCAGACATAACGAGGTCACATAAATGATTTGAAATAGGTTTGCTTTCATTGTATTGTGATCCAGTAACTATTTGTGTTAAATCATTTAGCAGCTGACCAGCTCTGAAGAAGCAGAAGATCAGAATCCTGGTGTCAGGAATTGGACTCGCTTCATGTGATGCAGACGCATGCATGCCTGCCCTGAATGGTCCTTGAGCTGGCAAAAGCTCTGGTGTGATGGTTGTCATTTGTATAGCTTGTTAAAGGCTGAAGTATTCCCTGTGTTTGTTTGGACAAATACAACATTTCTATTTGTAAAATGTTTTACAAATAAATGTATGGTGTTCAACAAGACTTTGTGAGCTGCTTTTTTTCCCCTTAAGGCAAGTGGGTTGTTTCTATCCGTTTTTAACTCCTGTCAGGTTGATAACATGGAGGAGCTGTAGGTGATGAAGATACTCCTCACCGGTTACCCTCCTCAGTGGAAAACTGACTTCTTCCCAGGTTAAGTCAATGGAAGAGCTTCTGTCAACCTCATCATTTGTGGACGTTTGTTCAAAGACCTTATCCCTGTGTAACGTTCAAGGTGAGATGGCGGGGGGAGAGCCCAAGTGCAGCTGGTACATCTGTAATCACTGCCAGCATGTGGACCTCTACATGGCGGGGGGAAAAAATCACCATTTTCCTTCTATTTCCTTGCCTGTGTGAAGAAAGTGCTAAGCATTTTTCAGAGTCATTGTGGTTTTCATGTTAGAAATGTAAAGAACTATCAAAGCTGAATTTGGAAACGTAGTACAAATGGTCAAGTCACAATGGTCAAAAGAAAAAAGGTAATTAAGAGAGGAAGAAGATTTTGAGAAAGGCACTTTAAGCTGTTTTTATGACGTAAGTAGTTACTGCATTGAGTATGAGAAGTCTTAGTTACTGGTGTTGCCCTGCTTTCTTCAAATAACAAAGAAAGGAAGGTTTGATGTGCTTCTACAGTGGAGTCAGTTGATGAGCAGAGATTGCTTAAACCCTCATTTATAAAACAGGCCTTTGTAGCTGTTTCTCACTTCTGGTTGTGTTGCCTTGGGGTTTTTAAAATTTAATTTATGGTATATCTGAGTTTATTTGTTTACATTTGACAGCTAATTTTTTTCCTTCCATCTTCTCTCCAGTTTCTCCGGTGAAGTGCCTGATCCCTTGTAAATCCACAGAGGAAGAAGGGAACCGATTGTTTTGCCTGCTTTGTGTTGAGGGATATCAATGCAGGGGAGACATGGAGGGGAAAGCTGTTTTTTTCCACAGTTCTGTGTTTTAGATGGTGGCTTCCTTTTGCAGATTGGTTTCTGCAAAGGTCTCTGTGTGCAGTGGCAGAGAGAATAACATGGACAATCATCTTCTTTGGACAGCCCAACTTAATGCTGTTGCCCTAATAGGATATACTCTCAGTTAACTTTATTGGGGCGGGGTGGGGGGAAGACATCAATATAAATCAAATATCCTTGCAACCTGCTCTCCTACAGTTGCTTCTTCAAGTAGTGGTGGTGGCCAGTGCTGGACTTGGCTGGACACCATGAATGGAGAGCAGCTATCAGCAGGGGAAACGAAAGAGTGCTGCAGATGAGAAACAGAATAATTACCCTGTATTCGTCTTCAGCTTTCCAGAAGTTGAACCTTCCCAATGTACACACTGAACATTACATCTCCTCATACCTTTCGTTCAAATAACTGTTCTTGTGTATCCCTGAAGGCATAGGGCTCCCTGTTTCACACTGGAAGAAGCTTTAATTTGGCCCTTTTGGGAGGTAGCAGGAAAAGGTCCTCCTGGAACGGACAAGAACAAACCAGATGGTGTAAATGACGACACCGGGGCAGATGGGCAGCCAGAGGCTTTAATGCTGTCTTGCAGTTGATGAAATGGCATATGTTTTTATTTATCTATTGTTTTTCCCTTTCTTGTTTTGGTTTGGTTTCCAGAGGCATGCAGTAAGTGATTTATCCACTGTACTGGCCCCCTGTGCTGGCAGAGCTGTAGCGTAGTACACTGGCTGAGGAGCCTAAGTTCTAGTCTGGCCTTGGACTCTTGACTCCAGATCCTCAGGAGGGGTGAGTTCCTGGAGGGGATTTACCTGTGTGTTTGTATGGTGCAATACAGCATTACCTCATCTTCCCGACCTAAAAGCTGCATAAGGCACAAGAAATTACCTTTCTTGACACTGATAGGGAGGAACTGAGCCTACTTTGTGTGTTGCTTGCTTTATATTCAGACCAGGCCCAAATACTTAGTAAATGCCTAGGACAATGCGTTGACTCCAAGACTTCATTTGATGCTGCAACCTTTAGTTGACAGAGTTGGAGGATGGCAGAAAGGCCTTTCTCATGGATTAAGCTTGTTGTGAAACCAAGCTTTGAGGAGGTGGTAGAAGAACACCTTTGGAACGTTGCTGGCGTTCTGTCAGTCTGTTGTGTGTCTGACTATGCTTTTAGTACTTCCTTTTAACACCTGAAGCTGCATTTAAAAAGAAGAATCCGCCTTGCAAGTGTTGACAGCTTGGAAAAATGTCACAAGTAATGTAGCCAGAACACAGACTGTTTGCTGGGGTACTCTCCTGGACAGGTTTATATTTTCTAGCTTGCTGGAACTTTGCCTTTGATCAAGTTTTAACTAAGCAACAGATAAGACTTTTCAGGGAATGACTTCTTTGCTTCAGACTTAAATTGCATGTGAGCAGAGGAGAAACAGAGCAAACAGTAGGAAAAGTGGGTAAAGATAGGTGGAATTTTTAGCCTGCTAAACACTTAACCCTTTCTAGAGACAGCAAGTGGATGTAAGCAATGGCAGCTGAAGTCTCTTTGAAAAACCAAACCAAAGCATTCACAAACTAGTGCATCTCAAAGCAAGATAAAACAGTGCCACTTCAGTGCAAAAGGCAGGAAATACCAGGCAAAGGACAAGTTTTTATGTAATACTGTGTTAGTTTGTTACTCAGAACATTACAAAAGCATAAGGGGTACGAAATCATTTTCGGAGACATGGTTCAGTCCTCTTGTACCTGCTGCATATAGTAGGTGCAAAAGCCTGTGACCCACCACACTGGAAGTACAACACAGCCATGAAAAGGAGGGTGCTCCTTTGCCTTTGTCTGGCCTGAAAGAGAGGTGCAGGTTATGTTTGCTAGGCACATGCAGCTGCAGACTGGTTTGTACATAATTGTGACCTTCCAATCCCTGACAGGGGCTGTCAGAAGGCTGGGGAAGACTGTTCCCAAGGGCAGAGAACAAAGGGATGAGGGGTCATGGTCTGAAACTAGAAAAAGGCAGATTGAAGCTGGACAGAAGGAAAACATTCTTGAATCTGAGGGTGGGGGGAATCCCTGGAACAGGCTGCCCAGAGAGGTGGTGAAGGCCCCATCCCTGGAGCTATTCCAGATCTTGCTGGCTGGGGCTCTGGGCAATTGGTTCTAGTAAGAGATGACCCTGCTTGTTGTAGTGGAGTTGGACTAGATGATTTTGGAGGTCCCTTCCAACCCACACATCCTGTGATTCTATGCTCTGCCTCAGAGCAGAAGCTTAAGGCTCTGCATTTAGTATTAGTTTCTGGGTTTCGTTTCATGATCCCATCTCCACCTCTTCTTGGGCTCTTTTACTGCTTGTGGTGAGAAGGCTGATTGACATACAGTTGCAGTTGTTGAATGGTAAAGTAAGTCAGGCTGCTGTACTGGTTTCTGTGAAGCTGCATTCACACTGTTCAACAGCAGTTCTTCTCATCCTGTATTAAGCTTGACAGATTTTCTTCCAGATTACATCAGAGGCTTTTCACACTGAGTGCATTTGATGTAGAGGAGAAACCAGTAACAGGGAGTAGATCCTCCTTGTAAGGAGGCCTTACTGTTCTTTAGAACTACTGAAAGGAAGGTGCAGAGAGGTGGGGGCCAGTCTCTTCTCCCAGGTCACCAGCAATGGCCTCAAGTTGTGCCAGGGAAGGATTAGGTTGGACATCATTCCTGACAGAGTGGTCATCAGGGGTTGGAACAGGCTGCCCAAGGAGGAAATGGAGTCACTGTTCCTGGTGGGGTTCAAAAACCATGTAAATGGGGCCTGGGGTTTAGTAGGCAAGGTGGGGTTGGGTTGATGGTTAGACTTGGTGATCTTGGAGATCTCTTCCAACTTTAATGATTCTGTGGTTCTGCATTTTGGAATGTAACAGTCAAACCCACTAGCTGCTCAGCAAGCAGGCATTTAGAGTGAGCACTGAGTTTGCTCCCACAAGCTCATTCTCTTTGCTGGCTTTTGGTTCCTTTCCACAGGGCTAAGAAAATGTTGCCTGGACCTGCTGGACATCTGGAATTCTGTCTGGTGAAGGTAGGTGCAGTTTTGCATGACTGGAACGGTGTTTCTTTTTGCTATGAGGGCACATTCTTTTAATTATTATTATTGATGTGATTAATCAGGCTCTTCCTATATTCTCAATGGCTCAACATGCTTTTCGTGGCTGTAACTATCACATAAACAGTCTGTAAAGGCCACCTGTGTGGACACTCCATTTCTCTTAACTCTGCAGTATCATTTAAAAAACAAACAGTAAACTTCTATGAAATTGCACTGGATCTTGCGTGTCATTTGTTTTAAAATCATTCTCTAAACATGACAAAAATGTGCAGGCTACTTCAAAGTATTAGTAACGCCGAGAGAGGCTGCTACATGCTGAGGCTTTTCGGTTCACAGGGGCAGAAGGTCCTACAGTGACAGTGTTTGTTTATCTCTCTAAAGAGCTAAACACTTTTTAAACCTCCTCTCTCTGTGCTTAAACTGGAATCTTCCAGCTGTTTTTAAACCTGCTACAATTTTCAATTACTCCTGCACTTCTCACTCAGATGTGCACAGACATCTCTTCTTGCAGTTATTGCGCCTGAGGGAGATGGTGCTGTTTCACCATTAAAAATGCCCTGATGCTAACTACCAAGCTTGTAAAGGAGTAAAGACAAACAACAGGGCAAAAAGGAGGACCTGAGTAACTACAGACCAGACAAACTCTTCCATTCCTAGAAAGATGATGGAACAGCGTGTTTTTGGTGCCGGCTCAAAGCACCTCAAGGGACAAGAGGAGTAGTCAACATGGATTCACCAAGGAGAAGCCCTGCTTCACTAACCTGGTAGTATTTTATGAAGCTGTAACTCAGTGGATAGATGAGGGGAGGGGCAGTAGATGTGATCTGCCTTGGCTTTTGACACCACCTCCCATGACATCCTTACAGCCATACTTAAGGGTAGACTGGATTACTGGACGGTGAGGTGGAATGTGAACTGGTTAGAGGGGTTGGAGAGTTATGGTCAGTGGGGTGAGTCCAGTTGGAGGCCTGAGGCTTGCAGTGTTTCTCAGGCAGTCCACTCTGTAGCTGTCTCTGGTGTCCTCCCACCAGTAATCCTCTAAGGTGGGACCTGCCTGGCACAGCAGCAAGGACTGAAAAGAGTCTGGAGAGCTGAAAGTATTTGGAGGCTGGAAGAGTATTAGCAGAAGTGTCGTCCTTGCTTGTCCTGCTCTTGATCTTCCTGTGGTACCTGGTTTTAGTGAATTCTTTAATAAGGTAACCAGGCCATGGCCTGGGCCAGAACTAACAAACACATCTGGGAAATACAGCTGGTAACCAGCAGGCCTTCACCACTAACACAGTGGCTGGGTTCTGCTGCATCAGGGTGCTCTGAGAAAGCTGTAGCACTCTCAGAGAAATTAGTAAAAAATTGGGTGTTGATGTCATAAGTGATTAGCAGCACTTTAACATGCACCTTGTAACACTTGTGTGTCTCATGTTGTCCACAGTGGAGCTTTCAGGGCGCTTTCTGTCATGGGCATTTGTGACAGTATTGGAGCAAACAAGCAAGAGCTGAGGTGGTGCAAACACTGTGAAAACACCAGGAAAATAATTTGTAATGAAATAATTCCCACTTCAAGGTGGTTATCTTTGGCCAGGTTTCCTATGGAAATGAGGTTTATAGCATCGGGGGCTGTGTCTTCAAACTCAGTAGCACATTCCAGGAAAGTTCCACAAGCCTCCTCTAGAGCAGTGCAGGTCCTTTATATGCAGAGCTGAAGGAAAGGCTGCAGTGTCAGCTCATGCTTTATTACATGTGAGAGAAACCACTGGGGAGGACATCTTTTCAGTCAGAGCTCACACCATGTGCATGACATCAAAACCAATCCATCACAAAAGGCAAACTCACAGGAGATCAGTTGTCTTTGTTCAATGACAGCTGGCTCCAGAGCAGGTCACTCCTCTCAGAATAAATACTCCTGGCTGCCAACTTCTTTCACCTCTGTGCCACAGCCTGAGGACACCTGACCAAGATCTACCTTACACACCCCACATCCCTCCAGGACTAAGAGGATTGGAAGGGGCATACAGGGGCCCAATGGCACCAGCAGCCATCTCGGCTGATTTGGTTCTTCTTGTAGGGGAAGCTGATATTTTATGGCTTTTCCACAGATCCAGCCAGGATGCTGCAGTGAAGCTGCAAAGCCATGGATCTCATGCACAAGAACAAACTGCCTGGGACAGGATTTGTTTGAGAAGCAAACACTAACCAGTGTCCAAGTGCTTTTTTGCTACTGGGGCCAGGATGCTGCACGTTTGTCATTCCCATCTCCTCCGCCTTCAGACTTTGGGTAGTGAAAAACTGTGTGTAGTTAGGAAAAAAATATATCACAGCTGACAAGACATGGAATGATGAAACAAAGCTCTCTTCCCTGTCCTCGGGGAAAGTCATTGCTGAAATATATCTGTTCTTCTGCTCCGGCCTGAGATAATCTGGTTTCCAAGAAGCTGCTTGTTTCCACAGCACAGAGCAGAACCTGAGTCAGTCATGGAACTAGGTGATGAGAACTGGGAGGATGCCTTCTCCTGTCTTCACCCTACCCTGCAATAGTGCCAGGACTGAATCAAATTGAGAAATAAACAAAGAATGGATGCTGTTTGCTGAGTAACAAGGTGAATCCAATTCTTACCCTGTGCCTCTCTCAGTCGCTGAAGTAGTGTGAGGATGAGTAAATGCAGATGACAGCAAGAATTGCCATAAAACTAGCACATTTACAATGTGTTCTGTTCCACGGGTGGACACACAACAGCTTCTGTCCATGAAAACGAAGGGTCTCATGTATTTGCTGCTACGGATGCTTTTAAACCCTGTATCCGTGGGCAGGAAATGGGCCGAAGGTACAGAAGGAAGGGCTAAACATTATCACAGCCAGAAGCAGTAGCAACAGAAGAGCATGGGAAGACTGTGAACCAACTGCCCTGCTTTGCATGCTTCCAGCTGCATGAGCAAGCTGAACCAAACAGTTTCAGCCAGAAGCAGTGTCATGAGCCTTCAGCTGCAGTGTTGAATTTGGAAGATAAAAACTCTTGATCCCCCAAATCTTCATCTTAGACTAAACACCCCAGCAAGGATCCCAGGAGAATATCTAAGGTGCTTTGAATTGAATGAAAAATGAATGAACTAAAGGAAAAGCAGGAAATCCTTACAGCCAGATTTCCTCCACGATGATAAGG
Organism: Upupa epops; assembly: GCA_013397515.1. NCBI lineage: Eukaryota > Metazoa > Chordata > Aves > Bucerotiformes > Upupidae > Upupa > Upupa epops. Next base: position 49,274 of record VZRI01006419.1, on the reverse strand, counting down.
CAGCTTGCCAGGAGCCTTAATCTGGTGTGACCAGATTTTATTTGAAAGAGCAGTTTTAAAAACAATGGAAACAGCTGACAGCTGTAGCATCACCAACCAATATGCAGCTAGAAGCCAATACACGAACAGGAGTGTCCATATTGCTTTAATACTACAGCTTTAGCCTTTAGGAGGTACTTTTTCCTCTACTAGCAGCAGCAGTGACTGAGTGTTCCCCCTACATTTCCCCCCATCTGCAATAGCAGAACTGGTAACTGAGCTTCCTGGTAGTTCAGAACTTCTTTCTGGTCCTTGAAAACACTGTTCTGTCACCCTACTGCCCGTGAGGCTTCAAGTTCCCTCCCCATCTGACTACAGCTTTTATTTTTTATGCCTGCCAGGGATTATTTCATAGAATTACAGAATTGTTTAGGGTGGAAAAGACCTTCAAGAGTATCACATCCAAACACTAACCCAGCTGTCCTAACCCACTGCTAAACCTGTCCCTGAGCTCCACAACTGTGAAACATGGCCAGGGATGGCGATACAACCCCCTCCCTGGGAAGCCTGTTCCAAGGCCTGAGGATCACCACAGTCTAGGAAGGACACTGAGGTGCTGGAGTTGGGCTGGAGAAGGTAATGAGGCTGGTGAGAGCTCTGGAGAACAGGCCCTGTGAGGAGCAGCTGAGGGAACTGGGGTTAATTTAGTCTAGAGAAGAGGAGGTTGAGAGGAGACCTTAGCACTCTCTACAACTACCTGAAAGGAAGTTGTAGTGAAGCTGGTGCTAGTCTCTTCTCCCAAATTACTAGTGATAGGAAATGGGGAAAAGGCCTCAAGTTGCATAAGGGGAAGTTTATATTGGACCTTAGGAAGAAACTCTTTCCCAAGACAGTGGTTGGGCACTGGAACAGACTGCTCAGGGAGGTGGTGGAGTGACCATCCCTGGAGGTGTTTAAAAAACAAGTACATAGAGCACTTGAGGCCATGGTCTAGGGATCAGGGAGATGTTGAGATAAGGGCTGGACTTGATCCTGGAGGTCCTTTGCAGAGATGATGATCCTGTGACCCTCTTCAGGAAGAATATCCATCCTAACCTTCTCCTGGCACAACCTGAGGTCATTTCTTCTTATCATACTGCCAGTGACTTGGGAGACAGACCCCACCTTTCTCCACCCTCCTGTCAGATAGTTGTAAAGACCTATGAAGTCTCCCCTCGGCCTCAACACTCCGAGCTCCCTCAGCCTCTCCTCATCAGTCCTGTCTAGCAGGCTCTTCCCCAGGCTCACTGCCCTCTTCTGTACCCGCTGCAGCCCCTCTCGTACTAAGGGGCCCTGGAGAGCTGGCAGCATCACTCCCTCCAGCGCTGTAGCTGTTTCCCGTTCCTAATGGTGCATCTGTGTCCCTGTGCTCAGCTCTCTTACCCCAGAACACGGGCACTGGGCAGTCCAACGAGGCGCACGGCACTACCCGCACGTGAACCCGGGTTTTAAAGCCGCCCGCCCCTGCCGGAATTTGCGGTTTCAACGGTGCCGCAGGTCACTCCTGGGCGGCGACGCGCTCGCTCAGAGCGCAGGTTGTCCCTCTTGGCGCTCCGTTAGCGCTCACCGCAGCACATTCCATCGTGCGTGCCGGTGCAACAGTCCTTCCTTCGGGGCTATCTGAGGTGATGCCTGAGAAATGACACGGGATCCTCCGCTCGTTCCGGGTTCCCCTCTCGTGGAAACGCCACAGCGTCACGCTTTGTCCCGCGTCTCCGCTTAGCGACGCTGGCTAGCCTGACGGATAGCCGGAGAGCGCCAAGGAAACAGCGGCGCCGATCAGGCATAGCGACGGGCAGCCCAGAGCCGTGGGTTGAGGGGTCAGGCCGGGGCTTTTCCGGCCCCGCCCCCCGGACATGCCAGCCCGGCACTCGGCGGCGCCGCATCGTGAGAGCAGCGTGCGTGGGGCTGCGGGGTGGGGTGCTGGGTCTCCGCGTTGGCGGGGAGTGTGTGCGCGGTTAGAGGGACGTTGTAACTGTCTGGGCTCGGGGGTGGAGGCAGGAACGCGGGGGCCGGGCTCTGAGTGCTGCTGTCTGCAGGTTCGTGCCCCTTGCCCTGCTGCAGGATGGAGTTGGAGCTGCTGGAGAGTGACGTGCTGGAGTCGCTGGAGGACCTGGGGTAGGTGCCCGGCGCCAGCGGGGGCGGGGGGTAGGCCGCTGGTGGGGTCGGGAGCGGGAGACCGAGTGGGCGGGTCCCGGTGCGGGGGAGCGCAGTATCCACCCCGGAGGGCCGCGTCGGAATCAGCCCTTGGAGCGAGCCCTTTCTTCACGGTTGAGGTACTGCCCCACAGCGGGGTGGAGGCCCCTGGCGCCCGTTGGGTCTGAGAAAGCCCCGTGCCTGGCAGGCTGGGGCAAATAATTCATAGAGTCAACCGTTAAGGTTAGAAGAGACCTCAAAGATCATTATTTGCCCCCTTGGTTCTTGTGTGATGCAGTCTCATGACAGACAGCATCTCTGTTCTGCTGAGTGGCCCTGGCTGAGGGTGCTGAATCAGACTGTTACTGGTTGGAGGGGACCTCGAAAGATCATCCAAATTCAACCACCACTGCTGAAGCAGGGAAGGGAAAAAGAAACCTTGTAAGAGAAGTCAGCAGAGAAGAGACTTCTGCTGTTTGTATTTAATGAAGAATAATAGACTCCAGAAACATACCATAAATGCAGAGAAGTAGTATACCCTTTCAAAAAGAAACTAAATACAGCACAGGAAGCTTTTGCTGCTTAAAGCTTACTTGGTTAGAGTCTCTAAAGTTTATATAAACATGAAAGGGAGAGCAAGGACACTGTGCCCTGCTGTAAACCTTGGTGTGCGTGAACTGTTGAGAGCTCAGACAGCAGGCATTTACTGTTTTGCTGCTTCTGGTTCTATGCAAACAGTTCTATGCTGGCTCCATTCCCTTAAATCACTTGGTGGCTGCAGTCACTGCACTCTAACAAAGATTCTATATCCAGATGAAGTTGGTGATGATAGTCCCACGACCTGACACATATGGATCTCTTTTGGCATGTATTTCATAGGATGCATTGGGCTGTAAGGGACCTCCAGAGGCCACCTAGTCCAACCTCTCTCTAACAAGTAGAGCCATCTCTTGCTAGAACAAATTCCTCAGAGCTCCATCCAACCTGAGTTGGGAGGTCTCAATGTGTAAAGGCCTCTGCCTTGTTGCATAGGGTACGTTTGTCTTATTTCCTCTGCTGTGTGGCTTGAAGGAGTTGTGATTTGTGTTCCTTAACGGAGTACTTGCAGAACGAAAGTGTCAGTGTTGACTTTCAACAGAAACAAATCAAGTAGAGAGAGCTGATTATAAGTCAGTTTGTTTAACTGTTGAAATAGCAACCAGACTGGGCAGTGTAATGCTACCAAATGAGGAGTGTAGCTCCAGAATGCATGCCCTTGGCAGAGAGCGAAGGAGAATATTGCTTGTAATCTACAAGTTGAATCCCTGGCCAAACAGATCGGCAACTGAAGTTGTGATTGTCAGAGGTAACACTGTTAAGATGTGTAAGAAGGATGCTAGACAGAGGGCTCTGATGTGACCTGTGGCTTAAATCCCAAGTCAAAGGCTTCCCCAGAGCTGCTAGTGGATTAACTCTGTGCTGTTGATTCAGCTGCTCTGTGACATAAAGGCTATTTTTGTGAGGGGCGGCTTCACTGGGGTTGGATAAGTAACAGGCTTTTAGGGTAAGGACCATATCCTTTGTGTGTGATGTTAGGCACCAGAGCGAAGCGTGGAGAATAATGTTTTAGTTTGGTCTTTGAGAGATGTGATTCCTCGTTGCTGAGGTTTGACAGTGATGGGTTGCTGTGATGTTGTGGGTGACCTTACTGGGAAGTTGAGAAGAGAGGTATTGGTTGATGATGCCCACTCTGATGAATTTCTTGTGTGGGGGCAGTATATTAAAACAATACTGTGTGTTTTTTCTTAAATATTCTGCTCAGCTCTGACTTAGCACTTCTACCTGGTTAATAAGGCAGTCTTGTCCCTGCTTTTTCCTCTCCCTTACATATGTCCCTGAAACCCTGATCTGTAGTCTGTGGTGGTTTGGGCTCATTTTTAAAACAACCAATCCTATTTACTTTTCTTTTCTTACAGTAACAGTTGTTACTGTAACCTGTGCCAGAGGCTTTTGTTTTGCAGTGGTTATTCAGCTGCACAGTGTGCTGTGAAGCAGCACTCAGAAACTGTACTCTGAAACCACAGTTGCCCTAGATGGGTGTAGTGGGGACCTCTTAAGAGACAGAGGCAGAGCAGTTGCTGCTGTATGCGGTAACATTCCTTTTGATGATGGTATTTGGTGACACAGTCTCTTTGTCAGCTAATGTTTGTAAAAGTGCTGTTTTTACTTGGGTGTTTTAATAGATAGTTTAGTACAGGAATCCTCTTGGTTTAGATGTTCAGCATTGCAGATGTGGTGAGGATGGAGCTCGCTTTCTCTGTATATACTATAAAATCATCAAATGGCCAGGGTTGGAAGAGACCTTAAACATCATCTAGTCCCAAACCCCCTCCTTGCACAGGCAGAGACACCTTCACTAAATCAAGTTACTCAGGGCCACATACAACCTTGCCTTGAACACTGCCAGGGATGGAGCAGCCACAACTTCCTTCAGCATCCTGATCCAGTATCTCACCCCCCCTCACAGGAAAAAATTGTTTCCTCAACCTCAGTTTCCCCTCTTCAAGTCTGGAACCCTTTCCCCTTGCCCTCTTGCTATGCACCTGTGTCAAAAGCTCTACCCTAGCTTTCTTGTAGCTCTCTCCAGCTATTGGAAAGCTGCTAGAAGGTCACCTGGGAACCTCCTCTTTTCCAGGCTAAACAACCCCAACTAGCTCAGCCTGGCCTCACAGGGGAGGAGGCACACACTGGTGTCTCCTTTTAAACTTCTGCTCCACCACTCCCCCCAAGTCCTTCTTCTCATGGCTGCTCTCAAAAAATAAATGCCAGGACACCAGCTATGGCAAATGTTAATCAACTGTGGTTTTGTTTGCCTTGCCAGCTACAAAGGTCCACTGTTAGATGACGGAGCCCTGGCTCAGGCCATCTCTCATGGAGCCAGTTCCCCTGAGTTCACCAAACTCTGTGCCTGGTTGGTGTCTGAGCTGCGGCTGTTCTGTAAGCTAGAGGAAAATGTTCAGGCAACTAACAGTAAGTAGCTGTAATTCACATGTAAACTTGCACTCTCTGTGTGTTCTTGCATGCCATAAGGCTTTGGGCTGATGGTTGCTGAATCTGTTGTGTCAGGGAGTATTGTGTGGATGCTGTCAGGTTCTGGATGCTTTCCACCTCAAACTGCTAATAAACAGCCAGTAGAGATTGAAATAGTGAAGATCGAAGTCTCTTGAAATTAGTTTTCCATTTCAGTTGCTTAACCAGGGAGTTTTTCTTAAAGTTCTTGGATGGATTTAGGGAAATATTAGTGTGTTTTGGGTTTTTTTTTGTTAGGTCATGAGAAATCTTCTGTTTCAGTGTTTCCTTAAACAGCAAGTACTTCTTAAATCAAGGAAATATCTTCATGACTGCAGAGAATCACGGAATTTTTGGGTTGGAAGGAACCTCCAGAGGTCACCTAGACCAACTCCCTTACAACAAGCAGAGCCATCTCTCGCCAGATCAGATTGCCCAGAGCCCCATCCAGCCTGACCTTGAAGGGCTCCAGGGATGGGGCCTCCCCCACCTCTCTGGGCAGTCTGTTCCAGGGATCCCCCACTCTCAGATTCCAGAGCTTTTTCCTCCTGTCCAGCCTCACTCTGCCCTTTTCCAGCTTCAAACCATGGCCCCTCATGCTATTGTTCCCTGCCCTTGGGAACAGTCTTCCCCAGCCTTGCGACAACCCTTTTCAGGAATCGGAAGGCTGCTATCAGGTCCCCTTGCAGTCTTCTCTGAACAATCCCAACTCTCTCAGCCTGTCCCTGCAGCAGAGCTGCACCAGCCCTCTGAATGCTTTTGTGGCCTCCTCTGGACCCGATTCAGTAGCTCCCCATCCTTATTGTACTTGGGGCTCCAGAACTGGAGGTAGGACTCCAGATGAGGTCTCAGCAGGACAGAGCAGAGAGGCAGAATCCCCTCTCTCGATTTGCTGGCCACACTTGTGCTGATGCAGCTGAGGATGCAATTGGCCTTCTGGACAGCAGTTGCACACTTGTGACTAATGGCCTGCTTTTCATCTCCGAGTACCCCCAGCTCTTTTTTCACAGGGCTGCTCTCCAGCAGGTCTTCCCCCAGTCTGTATTGCAGTCTGTGGTTGCCCTGGCCTGATGCAGGACCCTGCATTTGGCCTAGCTGAACCTCAAGAGGTTTCTCCAGCCTGTCCAGGTCCCTAATGCCAGCCTAATGACCTTAACTTGGTGCTGACTATACTTTTTTCCCTGTTGTGAAACAACTATGAGAAGGAACCTGGAAGCGTTTGTCTGTTTATAGTGTTGGTGGAGAGGACAAGCATTACTCTTCCAGAAACATCTGGTCAGCTAGTGATGACATTGCACAGATTAAAGTACTTGATTGATATGATAACCTGTGCTTCTGGGTACCAAGTTTATGACCTTATAATACCTCTATGAGGTTAACTGCACACAAAGTCAAAATGATTGAGGCTGGAAAAGCCCTCTGAGCTCATCCAGCCCAGCCCATGACCTAACATCACCACATCAGCCAGACCAGGGCCCTAAGGGCCACAGCCAGTCTGTCCTTCAACACCTTCAGGGATGGGGACTCCACCACTCCCCTGGGCAGCGCATTCCAGAGTCTGATCACCCTTTCTGTGAGGAAGGGCTTCCTAGCATCCAACGTAACCTTCCCCTGGCACAGCTTCTGACCCTGCCCTGTCACGCTGGTGCAAGTTGTCTAGGGCAAGAGCCTGATGCCCCACCTAGCTCAACCTCCCATCAGGGAGAGGGAGAAGATCCCCTCTGAGTCTCCTCTTCTCCAGGATAAACAACCCAAGCTCCCTCAGCCTCTCCTCATCAGCCTTTCCCTCCAGTCCATTCCCTACCCTCATTTCTCCTCTGAACCTGCTCCAGCCCTTCAGTCTCTCTTGAAGTGAGGGGCCCAGAACTGCCCCCAGTACTGAAGGGGAGGCCAAACTTTGCTGCTTCAGTGGCTGAACACTGTTGCCTTTCACCTCAGCACCTGTTGTTTATGTCTTTTTCTCTGTTCCTGACATGCCCGTCCTTCCTGGAGTGCATTTGACTCCCTTTCTGTGTAATAATCCAGCAGCTCACCTTTTTTTTTAATGTATAAGGTTCACACTGTATGTTTGGTGTAATAATTCAGTCCAGGGCCCCTCAGTACAAGAGGAACATTGATGGGCCACAGAAGGGCAATGAGGCGGGGTAAGGCCCTGGAAGATAGAGCTGATGAGGAGTGGCTGAGTGAACTGGGGGTGTTTAGTCTGGACAAAAGGAGGCTGAGTTGAGACCTAATTACTCTTTAATAGCTACCTGAAAGGAGGGTGGAGAGAGGTGGGGGTCTGTCTCTTCTCCTAAGTCACCAGTGATAGGTCAAGAGGAAATGTCCTCAAGTTGTGCCAGGGGAAGGTTAGGCTGACTATTTTTGCTGGAGAGAGTCATAGCATCATCATTGCTGGTAAAGGCCCTCCAGGATCATCAAGTCCAGCCCTCATCTCAACATCTCCCAAATCCCTAGACCATGGCCTCGAGTGCTCTATGTACTTGATTTTTAAACACCTCCAGGGGTGGTGACTCCACCACCTCCCTGAGCAACCTGTTCCAAGTGTCCAACCACTCTCTCAGGAAGGAGCTTCTTCCTAAGATCCAATGAAAACCTGAGGCCGTACTATGAGCTAACATGAGGAAATGGGAACACCTTGACAGCTCATGAACCGTGCTGTTCATGACTTTATCAGAACTGTTGAATACTGCTTTAGTGGTAAGAGTTAGTTGATACCATAACTACCACTGTAAAATTTCTGATGTTTTTAATGTCACTTTTTACTGTAGAGCTGGGAAAAGCTGCTGCTGAAATGTAATTTTACAGGATTGAGAAATGTACCTGGTCCAAGGTTGTATCAATAATTTCTTTGAGAAGCCTGAAGGATGTGTTTGGCTTGCATTAAAAGCAAGGTTTTAATGTTACGTAGCTGCTGGGGCAAAGCATACTGTATTGATTTTAAAAACGGGTGAGGTCATTCTAATCACTAGCTGTTAACAAGTGGTTATTACTTTCCTTCTAAGGTCCAAATGAAGCAGAAGAGTTTCAGCTGGAAATGAGTGGGTTGCTGGCTGAAATGAACTGCCCGTATGCATCCTTAACATCAGGAGATGTGACGAAGCGCCTTCATAATCAAAGGAACTGCCTCTTGCTGCTTAGTAAGTTAAAATGGTGCTTGTGAGCAAACCTGGCTTTGTGCAGGAGTCATAGGGTTGTTTCTTATGGTTAATGAGATACTGGGTTTTGTTGCACAGTACAGAACAGTTACCTGCTCTGTAAGAGACACCCTCTTTTTCCCTGTTGTTTAGAAAGTCCTGCTTTCTGCTCTCATTAATTTACCAATCCATCTGTAGAGCAACAAGTGATGGAAAATACGTTCTGAGTATTAACCTCTTTCATATTCACTGGCAGAAAGTCTGTCCCGTTACTTCTCAAAAGTTACAAACTGAATAATTGGATGACTTCTGCCAGGATTTCACCCTCCAGTTTGTTTAGAAGGGTAGTAGAAACGACTATTAGCAATCAGATGCATTGGTTCTGGAGCCCCCACCATGGTGCCTTGCAAGCTGCAGTAAAACTTACATTTTCCTACACCCTGACAACAATTGAGTTGTGAAGACAGAGGAGTTTTTTCTCACTTCCTAGTTCTATGGATCGTCTCCCTTAGTAAAAAACTTCAGTGTTGCTCTCTGCTGATTGACAAGAAATTTAGCAGTAGGAATGATGATGTTTGCCCTTTACTTTTTCCACCCAGCAGATCTCAATAGCAGAAGTGCTTGATTTTTTTAACATGCTTAGGAAGCGCTAGAGGAGAAGAGTTAGTACTTAGAGCTGGAAAAAGTGTGCTGTTTATTTACGTTACAAAATCCTACAGGTGTGAGATTTTGGAATTGTTACACTGCTTTTAATCCATCTCAAACTCAGCATAAGGGAGGAATGTTTTATTTCCTTCCTCAGTTGCTGCTGGTTCTTTAACTAGTCAAAACAGAAATTCAGCTCTGCCTGCAGCTCTGATGAAAGAAGTGAGTTAGAGTAGATTCCGGTATTTCAACAGTGGGGAAAAAGATGAGTAGAAAGAGTCTTAATCTGAATTTCTTTTGGTAGCACAGTGAAAAAGGTCAGAGTGAGTGAGTTCAGGGTCTGTGTAAAAGCACCACTGACAGAACTTATACAGGAGTCTTCTCTGGTTTGTGTATTTTAATTTGTGAGGCATTCTGTGTCTTTAGAAGACGACATTCTGGAGAGCTAAAATAAAGTCTAGAGATCATACAAATGCTTTGTTCTTTTCATAATCATCTGATCTGTCTGGCTTTAATAGGTAGAAAGCGGCTTTTGAGTAGCCATGGGTTTACATCCCTGCTCCCAAGTTTGGTTTTATCTGTGCAGTACCTGTTTTTCAATCCTTAGTTTTATAAATTATTTAAGTGAGTGCTACCTCCCGGGATGACTCATGATAGAAATGTCATCAAACCTTTGTGGTTTTTCTCAATGCCAACTGCTAAAGCTGCGACGATTGCAAGTGAAGCCTGAGTGTGAAGTTCGTATCACAGTAACTGACACGTAGTGCTGAAACCCTGGCTGTGTCCCATGTTCAGAAATTCATTCCTCTCTCTTGTTTGATAAAGTAGTTCAAGCTCAATAACTTGAACAGTTCTGATACGGAAGAGCACAGGCAGGTGTCCTAGTTTCTCTGTCATCAGTTTCTGCCTTCCTTTCTGGAGTGATCAACCTGAATTCTCACACAGTACTTTTAAAAGCATCTTGCTGGGGAAGTAAAGGAGATTCATGCAGCATTTCATTTCTCTCTAATAATTTCCTCACTTTGTTTCCTAGAGCCTTAAAGAGTTCTTGCTTATGTAGAGTGAAATGCTTCTCCCAGCCCCTCATCCTGCTTATTTCCATGTCTCCTGTATTTGCTGGGTAAAGCCTGAAGGAAAACAACTGTGCTTTCTGAACTCTGGGATTCATAGGGATTTTTTTCCCCAGGTTTGGGTTGGTTGTGCAGGACCTTTTCCCTGTTCGCTGTGTTTCTGGCGTTGGGCTCAGTGATTACTATACGTGTGACCGTTCTGTGGATAGTGAAATTACAGCTCATGCTCTTTCAAAAGCAGTCCCGTTTGCATCTTGGTTGATTGTAAGAACTCGAGTTCTAATTTTGCTTGGCTGTATTTGATGATGAAATCTCTCTTACCCCAGCATACCTCATCTCAGAACTGGAAGCTGCCAGAATGCTGTGTGTGAACACCCCTCCTAAAAAAGCCCAGGAAGGAGGTGGCAGTGAAGTCTTTCAGGAGCTAAAAGGCATATGTATTGCTTTGGGCATGTCCAAGCCTCCAGCCAACATAACGATGTTCCAGTTCTTCAGTGGAATTGAAAAAAAGGTAAGCTCCAAAGGAACAAAATGGTTTAAAGGCTCTTTCCATGCTAAGGCATGAGGTCAAGGACTACTACTATCTTTGACTGCTGGGTTAAGGTATTTCTTACTCTCCTCTAGGTTTAATGTCATCCCTTATTACAGAACACCAGGAAAATGCTGATCCAAGGCTTCAGGAAGAATGTTAAGGGGAAATATATTCCAACAATTACACATAAATGCATTTTGACAGGAGCCTACTGTTTTAAAAAAAGGTGTTGTAATTAACATGAAGGCTTTAAGGCTCCATCAGCTCTTGTGGTTTCATTTGTTTTTTCCTTTACCTGTGAGTGTTCTGCACTCTCTTACAGTTTGTTGGGTTCTGTGGTGTTTTGTTTTTTTAAAAGAAATGTATTTGTGTTTTGAGTAATTTTTATAAAGCAGAGAAATGAAGTAGAATAGACTGTCCGGTGCACAGAGCAAAGGGGGGAGACAGAAGGTGTTTAAGTTATGTTGAGTCTCTTACCTTGCAGGGCAGTAAAATAGCAGAGCAGCAGAAGAGAACTTTTGGGGGACTTTAGAGAACATTTGCAGTCTTTTTGACTTTATTTACCTTGTAATGAAACAAATCCATGCGGATTGAAGTAACAGCACTTAATTTCTTTGCCAAAAATCTGTTTGGGTTGACTTCATGAAATCACAGAACATTTGGGATTGGAAGGGACCTTGGAAGGTCATCCAGTCCAATCCCCCCTGCCAGAGCAGGATCCCCTAGATCAAGTTGTACAGGAAGATGTCCAGGTGGGTTTTAAACATCTCCAGAGAAGGAGACTCCACAACCTCCCTGGGCAGCCCTTCAGGGCAACCCAGAAGAGGATGATTTTCCAGCAGAAGTCCAAGGCTTAGCATGGAAACAGTTTGTTTTCTAATTTGGATATTGTTACGGGCATTAAATGGTTAATACGTAAGAAAGCTCTACTTCTGGTTTCTGTAATAGGTAGAAAACCTAAAAAATAGGCTGTATTTAAAAAAAAAACATCTACGATCCCAGTAGTCCTGAGAGCTTCATGAAGTACAGCAGGAATTACTGACCTACAGGACTTCTTCAGAACACTGTGTAGCATTTAGTGAACTCGTTTGGAAGGAGCTCTGTAAATGTCAGCTTTTCAGACTGTTATTTGGTGGTGGGCTGCTCATCTTTGTCTCAAATATAAACAAAGATGAAGATACTCAAAATAGGCTCCAACTCTGCAATTTACTAAGTTACACACAAGAGGCACAAGCTGTGCTTTTTCTCTCTTGAATTTTTCATCCAGTTAGAAAGCAGCCTGGTTCCAGACGATGTCAAAGGGACTTCTGTACAAATTAAGTGTTTAGTGACCTTCCAATCCCTGAAAGGGGTTATCATAAGGCTGGGGAATACTGTTTCCAAGGGCAGGGAACAACAGGACAAAGGGTCATGGTTTGAAGCTGGAGAAGGGCAGAGTGAGGCTGGACAGGAGGAAAAAGCTCTTGAATCCGACGTGGGGGATCCCTGGAACAGACTGCCCAGAGAGGTGGTGGAGGCCCCATCCCTGGAGCCCTTTGACGTCAGGCTGGATGGGACTCTGGGCAAATCTGGTCTGGTGAGAGATGGCCCTGCTTGTCGTAGGGGGGTTGGTCTAGGTGACCTCTGGAGGTTCCTTCCAGCCCAAGACATTGTGTGATTCAGTGAAAATTGTGTAGCACTGTGGTGCTTTAAGTGTGAACAGTTCAGGTGTTGGTAATGTTTGAGAAGGAGAAAGTAAAGCCAGCAAGTGGCTGAAAGACTTTCTTCCACTTTGCGGAGAAGACATTACAAATTTGAGAAAAATGTTACAACTTCAATAAAAACGTGAAAATTTAGCTCTTGACTTTGACAGTTACGAGTCCACCCTAAAGTCTTCTGGTTATTAAAATGACAGCGTTCTGGTCTAGCCGGTTAGAGTCACGTTGTCTTTTTCTTTGCACATGGAGAGTACAAAGAACTATCTAGGGTTTTGTAGTACAAAGAACTACCTTGGAGTAGGATCTTAACATAATTGACTCTGTTCATGGTCCACCACCTTAACAAGAGAAACTGCTGATGCATGAGTGAACCTGTTCTGGAAGCACTTGGCTTTCAAATGAAACACATTGGGCTGAGCCCCTATGGAAACATTAAATCAACTACTAGAACAAACGGCCAAGGAGGCAGAAAAAAGTGTTTTGGAGTTCAGTTTCACAACTCCAGTCTATTTTCATCACTTCTTTTTACCACTGCTACTTCATTTCTTCTTCCTGAAGCCCTCAGAAGTTTTGAGGTGGGAAAGATAACCAAAGCCATGCCCAGAGCTTTAAAATGCAAGTAAAATGGAAATTTTATGTTGAGGATTTTCCCTTTCAGTAGTGAAGAGGGGCCTTTAGGTCATGTTACATTTGACATAGTCTTAATACAACCTTTGTGTGGAGTTTTTTCTGCATTAAAAAGATATAATGTAAAGATAAAATCAAATATATGTCCTTATTTATCTTTTATATTTATGTGTAGATGTGTGTCGTTAGCCATATAAGGGAGGCTGCTTCTCATGGAAGCTTTCTGCTTGAACTATAGATCTACTCTCTGGTCCATACAGAGAGAGTAGATCTATCTACTTTGTAGATCTACTCTTAATTATTGGAGCCAGGACTGTCAGAAATAAACAGCAATGTGTTTGCTTCCATGTGCCAGAGAAAGCATCTCGGGTTGCTCTGTCCCCTCTGTGATTGTTCAAGAGTCCTGTCCTATAATGTGAATCTTGAAAGGCTGTTGTTTTGGGTTTTGTTCCTCATCAGTGCCTGTGTGTTTTTTTTGTCTCCTTACAGTTGAAGGAAACCTTAGCAAAAGTTCCTCCTAATCATGTTGGAAAACCTTTACTGAAGAAACAGCTGGGACCAGCTCACTGGGTAAGGAGTGGCAGGTGTTGGAGCTTGGTTCCCTTTCTCAGATACAGGAAGTATTGATCCTGATAAAGTGCGTAAGGTTGCAAAAGTATTTTTCTCGTTTCTTTTGGAAGGTGAGAAGGCAGCTTCTCACAGTGTTTTGTATAAATGTTGGTACAATAAAATCTTAGGCTTGTGTACTTGTGTGCCCAGATGCAGACAACAGTTTTCTGAAATGAAGGTGGTTTTTACAGTGGTGGTGCTGACCTGAATGCTTGGTGCAGTAGCTTCACGCAGTCTCTCCTGTCCCTTGCTGGCAGTCTGTGTAACCTAGTCTTTCTTAGATCATAGAACCATGTAGAAGTCTGTGATTTTTATGAATCATACAGTGTATTGGGTTGGAAGAAACCTCTAAGGGTCATGTAGTCAACTCCCCCTAAAACAAGCAAAGGACACCTGTGACTAGAGCAAACATCTCATTTCCACCAAACCTGACTACACTGTATGGTTCACATTCCGTCCTGTGGCTTCTTGTCAGCTAACCTGTGTGTCACCAAATCATTTCCTCCACATTATCCTGTGGGAGTAGTCTGCTTCCTTCAGAGTCTCTTCTCCAAGAAGCAAGTAGTGCTCAGGTGGGGACTGGGAGAGGCTGCACACCCAGCTAAAGAGCCACAGTCATCTCTGGCTGCGCTTTGTCATCTGTTTGAAAAGAATGGTGCCTGAGTTAGATACTGGTGCTCTCTGGAGCCTCTCTTGTTACAGCTGAAGCTTGTCTATTCCCAACAGTCTGCTTCCTTCAGTGCTTGTATTGTTGAGGCTGGAAATGGATCCCATCACCCTCCTCCAGCCATGCTTCAGTCAGTACCTAAATCATTTCCTTAATGGTGGGTATCTAGCTGCTGCTCTGAAGCCAGGTGTGTTTCTACAGGTCACTGTTCCCCACAGAGCACTTCCTTGTCTTGTCTGTGTGGGATGTGCTTTAATCAAGATCCTCTTACAGTACTTATTGTTAGTCTTTTATCTGTTCTCCATCTTTGTGCTTAAGCTTAATACTTTTTAAGAAGTCATTGTCCCTAGGACTTAACCCGTGTCCTTTCATCTCCTTCACCTTGTTATGTGAAGCATTTTCACTCTCATTTTTCTGTCCTGATGGATGTTGAAAAGTGATTCAGCAGTGTGTGCCTCCTGACAGACAGACAGCTGCGCTGTTAGAGATGGAAGAATTCTGAATGTGAAGGACAATGGAGCTTTTGAAGCCTTCTGGAAAATAGTGTCAGCAGGCATAGACTGCTGTGAGCCCATTTGATAACTGTGGCCTTAAACCTTGCTTAGTATCTCGGTCATCTTCTCTTTCATCCATATAATTTATTATCTTCAGTAGAAACATTTTACCTGTGATTTGTAAGTTATGTCTGCACGTTTTCATTTCAGGAAAAAATTGAAGCAATTAATCAAGCCATAGTCAATGAATATGAAGTCCGAAGAAAACTGTTAGTGAAACGTTTGGATGTTACTGTGCAGTCCTTTGGCTGGTCAGATAGAGCAAAGGTATGAACAGCTGGTTAATGGTAATGCTTTTGCATGAGTATCTCTGGAAAACTGCTTTTGTGGTTGGTCCGTAGTGAGTATGAAATAACCACAGCAATGCTCTGGGTTTGGGTTGAGTTTCTGAAGAAGTTTGTGATGATGTAAGTTGACTAACTTAGAGCTGATGTGTTGGAAATGATAAGGGTGTATAAAATGGGGAGGTAGACTGTGTGTAACAGTATGCTAAAGCCAAAAGATGAGGTTAAATAGGCCAACAGGACAAAAGAGTAAGAGGTGGTAGCTGATGCAGCCTTTTCCTTTCAGAGCTGCATAACGTGAATCGCTGAGGGCTGTGTCTATGCAGTGGGAGAAAAGTATTTTCTTGACCATCCCTTACGTGCCTTTGTGAGGTTCACAGTGACCATGTTTCTTTAACTACACGTGTGTTTAAAGCGTAGCTCCGCACATGCACGTGAGAAAAGCTGCCAAGACACTGCTTGTTCTGACCTTGCAGACAGGGTAATATTTTAAGGGCGTCTTTTTGTCTTCGTATCATGTCCCTGCTCCTGCAAGGGGGGGTTGGACTTAGATGAGATTTCAAGGTCCCTTCCAACCCATAACAGTCTGTGTGAGTCTTTGTAAGTGGCTGTGACATGGCAGCTGTTCTTTCAGAGTGTGTGATTCGTATTCTGCTTCAACAATCGTGACATGCTTTCCCTATTTCCTCTGTGGCATAGTGAAAAAAGAATAACTTTAAAAACCACTACCTATAATGTATTTCACAGAATGTTAGTGATTGGAAGGGACCTTGAAAGATCATCCAGTCCAATTCCGCCTGCCAGAGCAGGATCCCCTAGATCACATTGCACAGGAAGATGTCCAGGCGGGTTTGAAACATCTCCAGAGAAGGAGACTCCACAACCTCCCTGGGCAGCCCTTTCCAGTGCTCTGTCACCCTCACTGTGAAGAAGTTGCTTCTCATATAGATGTGGAACCCCCTCTGTTCCAGATGACACCTGTTGCCCCTTGTCCTGTCCTTGGATACCACTGAGCAGAACTGGATCCTTCCTCCTGACACTTGCCCTTTCTATATTTGTCAACATTAATGAGGTCACCTCTCAGTCTCCTGACTGAGACCCAGCTCACTCAGTCTTTCTTCATCAGGGAGATGCGCTATTCTGTTCATCATCTTTGTGGCTCTCTGCTGGACTCTCTCCAGCAGTTCTGTGTCCTTCTGGAACTGAAGAGCCCAGAACTGGACACAATAGTTCAGATGTGGTCTCACCAGGGCAGAGTAGAGGGGAAGGAGAACCTCTCTTGATCTGCTAACCACCTCCCTTCTAATCTACCCCAGAATGCCATTGGCCTTCTTGTCCACAAGAACACATTGCTGGCTCATGGTCATCTATCATAGTTGTTTGTTGCCTGATATGCTAATGTGCTCGGAATCACGCTACTTGATGAGTACTTAATGAGAAACTCTGACATGGATCATCAGATGTTTTTTCTTTATAAATGAAATACAGTTTCTTTTTGAATATATCAGTTATAAACATTGACCTCTCCCCTTTGCTTGATGGCCTCAGTAGGAGTTTTGTGGGTGAACGGTCTCTTGAACTTTATACCTTTCAGTTTATTTAGCAGATGATTGCAGAACTATCTGATTGTTTGCATCTTTTGATAGGTAAAGAGAATTGGCAGAAGGATGGATTAGAGTGAAAACCAGGGACTCGTAATTGTGTTACACCTTTGGTATCCAAATCCACATCGGCTTTCTAGAATTCTCATAGGATTTTTATCTTAGCCAGTTACATGAAATCCCTTCACAAACCCCACAGATTGGATGTAAGCATTTACAGCTGTTAAAATGCTGATCTACATGCTTTGGGACTCTAACAATACCAGATCGGAGGTATTGGTATTCCAGGACAGCTTGGTTTAACAGTACATTTTAGCAATGCTTTCATACCTGGTGATAAATTTTAAAAACCTCTTTTCAGAGTATCAGAATTCAATAGCACAGCTCAATAGTTACCTGTCCAGAGAACAGAAACACTAGTAGTAACTTTATTGTTTGGGGTGGAGGGGGATAAGTTTTAAAACAAAAAGGTCATTTTTCATCTGAAAGGATAACGTCAGTGCTCGGAGCTCAAACTTGTTGAGGGAAAACACTGTGGTTCTCTGGCGAAACATCCTTCTGTTGGGTAAGCGATGTGTGAGTTTTCCTTCACCTTAAGTAAACTACTAGTTAACTTTTGTGTTACAAGAAGATTTGGACTGGCTGGAGAGTTGGGCTAAAAGGAATTTAATGAGTTTTAACAGAAACAGAGTCCTTCACTTGGGAAAGAATAACGTCAAGCATTGGTGCACGTTGGGTAGTGACCAGCTAGAGAGCACCCCTAGGGAGAGGGATCTTGGGTTTTTGGGATGGATCCAAAGGAGTGTGTCTAACAGTTCAAGTGAGGTTCTTCTACCCCTTTATTCTGCTCTAGTGAGGCCACATCTGGAATAAGGTGTCCAGTTCTGGTCTTCCCAATTCAAAAGGAATAGAGAATTAATTGAGAGAGTTCAATGCAGAGCTGCGAGGATGTTTGGGGGTCTGGAACAACTGCCTTAGGAAGAGAGATTGAGAAAACTGGAACTTGTTAGTTTGGACAAAAGAAGGCTACAAGGGGATTTAATTACTGTCTATAAAAACAGGAGGGCTGGGGGTCAAGAAGAAAGGAAGACTCTCCTTTTAATTGCATCAGGCAGGACAAGCTTGGACAAGGGAAGTTTCATGTCAATATGAGGAAAAACTTCTTTACATGAGGGTTACTAAACACTGAAACGAGTTACCCAGGGAGGCTGTGGAGTCCGCTCCTCTGGAGATGTTTCAGACCCTCTGGATGAGGTTTTGTGTAGTTGATTTAGGCTTTTATGCCATGATGCTTTTCGGTAATCTGCATCCTGCTTGAGCAGGAGTATTGGACCCAATGGCCTTTGAAGACCCTTTCCAACCCTAATAAACTGTGTAAACTGTGTGTAGGTTGAAGCCACTGGTTATAAAACCTTAACACTGAGTCATTCAGAAATATACGCTCTCAAGTTGTCCTTGTTCCAATATTTGCTTATGGATGGGAAATAGGACTAGAGGAACTTAAAATTTACTCCTGAGTTCTTCTGCTGTTAGAAAATGGATGGAAAATCTGACTTGCTCATCTCCAGTGCTATCACCTGGGCTCTGGACATAAAGCATCCCTTTGTGTGCAATTTGCAGTCAGTTGTACCCTAACTGCATCACCCACTGCACTCTGATACCTGAAGAGAGATGCAACTCTCTTTATTGACTCATAACACAGATCTTGGTTGTGTCTGTTGGTTGGAGAGCTGTCATAGCTTTGAGGTAGTCAGAAAGCTGGGGTGGCTGATGCCAGAAGGCAGTGGATTAAGAGAGGTTCTATCCAAGGCAAAGCTGATATGTAGGATCTTGTTTGTAGCTTGGGCACAACTGGGGAGATGTGGGATTGATTGAGAGCAAGCATCTAAGAGCTTTGGTTTGATTAGTACCTCTTGATGTCTTCTGATGTTCTTGAGACAGCTGACTGGAGTGGAGAGTGTGCACAATCTTGTTCTGCCGAGACAGTGTTGGAAATGGGGTGGTGCTAATCTAACCAGAATGGGTGTGGGGCCGCAAGGTGCAGGAGGAGGTGTGGAGACCAGGCACACGTTTCAGCTTCAGTATCTCAGCCATTAGCAGTAACTCCTGTCACTGTGTGATACTGTTCTATGTCTGACTGTCTAAAAGTATGACAGTAGTAGTATGTTGATAGTTTGTGTATATTGGTAAATCTTAAAATCGGCAGATGATTGGGGTCTGGGCGCATCTCTCTGAATAGTGTTCCCTTACTTTGATCAAGGCTGGCTTTGCTGCACTGATTCTTACTGGGTTGATATTTATTTTGTGTTCTGTTGGCAGTACAGCCTTATCCTTCAGTGTCCATTTGATTCTTTTGATGAGGTGCCCTGTTCTGTTCCTTTCACTTTACCTGACCGGTTTTTGTTTTTCTTCTTTCCAACAGAGTCAAACAGAAAAGCTGGCCAAAGTCTACCAGCCCAAACGGGCCCTTTTATCTACTAAGTGCACTATTTCTGTTGCGAATCTCTTGGCAGCTCGGCAGGATCTGTCCAAGATTATGAGAACAAGCAGTGGATCCATCCGAGAGAAAACTGCCTGTGCTATTAACAAGGTACAGTCGGTGACAGATGGCTTGCTCCATTAGGAATACTGAGTAATTTGAGAGTAGTGAGAAATCCTACTTTTTCTAGGATTGTGAGTGGATTAATTTGAAAGTACAGGATAAGAAACTTATCCCTTTGTGTGTTTATCTACTCCACATCACTAGCACGTTACTGGAACTGCGGTTTGACCTGTCCAGGTTCACAGTGCCCTTAAGGGCAGTAAGAAAGAGCAGCCTGCTCTGTCATCAGAATGCATGTTGTTACACTGCTGCTAACTCACTCTGTCATTGTGCCTGCAATAACACCTACGTAGTGACTGTGCTGTAGTCTGGGTTGGGAGAATGTGTTGAGAGCAGGGGTCCTCAAGTTAGAGTCCCACATGCACACAAACAAAAGGGTTTCAGTTTTAAGAGTGGCTTAGTAGGAATTGGTTTGGACAAACAGCTTGCTTCAAGAGTTAGAGTTTTATGGGAACAGGAGGCTCACAGAGGTGCAGGTGCTGACCTTGAAGCTCAGTAGCTTGGTGCTTCAGAATTTGTGGTGTACACCGACGTTTTTCAGCCTTCAGGCTACCCACAGTATTTCAGGCAAAGTTTGATTAATTTGAGGTAGAACAGTGTGGTGCTGATTTGACTGCACCTCCTCCACCCCAGTTTTTGCACCCATTCAGCGCACCTGAAGCGTGAAACATGAGAAACAGTGGGAAGATGGGTGTGACTGTATTGCCAGACCCTGCCTACGTTTTCATAGGAATGCAGTGCTGCCCTGCTGCTGACCCCTTTGTTAACTTCCCTCCATTAAATGCTTTCTGAGACAGTACCATGAAGTAATAAGGTTCAAAGCTGTAAAAGCAAAGGTGTGAGGTAATGAAGTTATTGAGGCTAGGAAAAAGCCTGGTCTACCTTCAGGTAGACCTTACTGCAGTCTTCCAAGGCTTAGAAGTGGACTCATAAGAAAGGTAGAAACAATTTTTTTAAGAAAAACCTGTTACACTGGGACAAGAGATAACACTTTGAAATTAAAGAAGGGAGATTTAGATTAAGAGACGATTTCTTTACAACGAGGGACGTGAGACACTAGAACAGGCTGCCCAGGGAGGTTGTGGCTGCTCCATTCCTGGAAGTGCTCAAGGCCAGGTTGGAAGGGCTCTGGACAACCTGATCTGTTGAGAGNGAAAGGTAGAAACAATTTTTTTAAGAAAAACCTGTTACACTGGGACAAGAGATAACACTTTGAAATTAAAGAAGGGAGATTTAGATTAAGAGACGATTTCTTTACAACGAGGGACGTGAGACACTAGAACAGGCTGCCCAGGGAGGTTGTGGCTGCTTCATTCCTGGAAGTGCTCAAGGCCAGGTTGGAGGGGCTCTGGACAACCTGATCTGCTGCGAGGTGTCCATGCCCATGTCAGGGGGTTGAGACTGGATGATCTCTGAGGTCCCTTCCAACCCAAACCATGCTATAATAACAGAAGAACTTCAGTGGAAGGTGTTGTACGACATGAAGCAGAGCACACTTCGCATCCATTTAACACCTTGCTGAATTCATCCTGACACTGCATCCTTAGACAGCTCAGGTGATCAGTGCTATTTGGCTGCAACAGGTGGATTTTTGAATGTTTTGAGAAACAGACTTGTTTGTTCTTTTACCAAGCCAGTGACTTCCGTTATCAATTCAGAACAGCAGCTAGGAGAGGAAACTATTGCAATATACTTGCAGTTGCCGGAGTAAGTTTTCAGAGCAGTCTGCACAGGTAAGCAGTTGAGTGAGGCACTGTCACTTCTGCCTCTACTGGTGTACTTGCTGCTTGAACTAGAAACCAGGTCTCCTAACTTGTTTCAGCAGCAGCGCTTGGATTACTTGATAATCCCTGTTTAATTGCTATTAATTGGAGACAAACGTCTGTTCTGTTTAAACAGATACAGTTGTTTTGTGGTGAAATCCTCTGGGCGTCCAAAATCCTGAGCAGCTGCAGTGTGTCGGTACACCTGAACTTTTCCTGCCAATGTTAACAGATCCTTCAGCAGTTCTCCCTTTCCCCATGCAGGTGCTAATGGGCAGAGTGCCTGACAGAGGAGGAAGGCCGAATGAAATTGAACCTCCTCCTCCTGAGATGCCACCGTGGCAGAAAAGACCGGAGGGTGGTTCACAACAAGGCAGCAGCAGAGGAGGAAGAGGTGGCTACGATTCCACATATGGAGGGCGAGGAGGTTATGACCATGGGGGTCACGACCGAGGAGGAAGAGGAGGCTATGATCCATCGTATGGAGGGCGAGGAGGTCATGAACAAGGAAGCCATGATCGAGGGGGACGAGGACGTGGTGGCTATGATCATGGTGCCAGAGGTGGAAGAGGAAACAAACTTCAAGGAGGTTGGACAGATGCTGGCGGTGGTGGCTACCAAGATGGCAGCCACAGGGAGAGCAACTACAGAGATTCAGGTTTTCAAACAGGTGGCTATCATGGTGGTAACTACCAAGGAGGAGGCTATGGTGGCTACCAGTCCTATTCATATTCAGGAGGTGGCTGCCAAGGGGGTGGTGGAGGTGGCTACCAACAAGACAACAGATATCAAGATGGTGGGTCCCACAATGACCGAGGGAGCGGGCGTGGAGGAGGAAGGGGTGGCCGTGGCGGTCGTGGTGGCCGTGGTGGTCAAGGAGGAGGCTGGGGGGTCAGAGGTGGACAGAATTTTAATCAAGGGGGGCAGTTTGAGCAGCACTTCCAGCATGGAGGTTATCAGTATAATCAGTCTGGCTTTGGACAGGGAAGACACTTCACAAGCTGAGGCTTCTAAAGACTTGAGCTTCAGCAGATCTCATGTAATAGAAACCTGGTTTCAGAGGCCTGGCTTCATCGCTGCTCGAATAAGCACAGGTTTGTATGTGGCAGGTGCAATCCCTTCGGGTGGGATGTGTGCAACTTTGTGTAGAGCTCTCCTCCCGCCCTCAACCTGTCTGAATTCAGTGCGTCATCACTACTCACTGTGCCCTAAGCATCAACCAGTAGCCCTGCTTTTTAGATGTTGGACCAGTTCCCTCTGCTCAAACCCTACTCTCTTCTACCTGCTGTTTCCCTTCTGCTTTGATTTAGAGAAATGCCAAGACCTGGTCAGATCTGTCTGTTGTTACACACAATAATGGCTCGGTCACCTGTTGTGCACCAGTTCTGAGCACTGGCTTGCTGGCCTCTAGTCTGAGTCCTGAAGGTCTGGCAGATGTGCATGAGCACAGCAAACTCTCTACCAGACAGGCTTGGTGTCTATTACATGAGCTCTGCTGTGGATGCTGCGTTCCGTAGCCTTATCTCCCACTAAACAGACTTCTCCCCACCTGCTCAACTCTGAAGACTGACTGCTGCCAAAATATGCCCAGATCATTTCAAACCCAGCTAATTTGTGATCCCTTCATGTGTGTAGGCCTGTAGGTAGGTGTAGCCCTTCAGACTGACCTCTGTCCATCCAAAACAAGTTGCTCCTCTTTCAAACCTAATTTTTACTTGAAATCGGCTAAAGGGGGAAGAAAAGTAAAACTGAGATTTTTTTCTCTGCAAGTTAGTACCACTGGCTCCGCAAACGCAGGGCGATTTGTTTTGGGGGGTTGTCTTTATAAAGAAATGCACTACGGCCTGGGAAGATGAGTTCCTGCCTGGGGGAAGCCCTTTTATTATTGCTGCAGAAAACAAAGCCTGGCTGAGTTGGATGCTCTAATGTCTGTTCATTTGGTTTGGTTTTTTCTTTACTGAAAGCAACATAATGCTTCTTGCTGGGGTGTTTGTGTGCATAAACATGGTCAAGCTGTGAAAGAAAATGGCTGAAGGTGTGCTGCTGTATAAAAGGTGAGCAATAAAAGTGTCTGTTTGTTCACTTTGCTTTACTGGCTTTTTTTTCTTAGTTGTAAACAGCAGCTTTGTTGAGGTGAACTGGTGGGATGAACCCCTTCCTGCTTGGGGGGTGACTGTATGAAATTGTTACTGTGCTCTGAGAACACCCGTCTCAGGCTGCTTCTGCGAGTTCTGATGCTCTCCAGCCGGCTGGAAAATGTAGGTTCCTGCTGCTGTGCTCGGATCACTAGCTGAGGCTGTGCTGGTAGCCCAAAATGCCCTTGGAGACGAGGCCAGGTGAATGCGGGGAGCAGAAGTTCCTTGGATTACAGAAATAAAAAGGGTTTGAGAAAATATCCGTAATGATAGTTGCTGTAACTGGAGTTAATTGTGTAAACAACCTTGTGACCATTGCTTGGAACTGGTTTCCATCTAGTACCTGAAGGGAACCTACAAGAAGGCTGCAGAAGGACTTTTCCCAAGGGGAAATGGTTTGAAACTGAAGGAGAGGGGGGTTCAGACTAGATCTTGGGCAGAAGGTCCTCAGCCCAAGGATGGAGAGACTGTGGAATTGATTGTCTGGAGAGGCTGTGGCTGCCCCCTCTGCAGGTGGTCAGGAACAGGTTGGATGAGGCCTTGAGCAACCAAGTCTGGCTGAGAGGTGGTGTTGCTGGCAGGGGGATGGGGTGGATGAACCCTGAGGTCCCTTCCAGCCTGAGCCAGGCTGGGTTTCTGTAATCAACTAGAATATCATCTGTTTTGTTTATTGCAGCCACTAGATGCTGTTAGTGATTCATGGGTTCAGAGTGAAGGGTGGTGAAAGGCACTTGGGAATCTGTCATAATGGCTCTTCCTGTTTTTTAGTGTTTCAGACAAACAAGACTGATAAGGGAGGAGTTTTCTCTGTTGAGGACCACCGATACAGAGCTACCTCAGCATAATCCAGTTCAAATGACGAACATCTGAAAATGACTGTTACTCCTTCACAAAGGGTATTGCAGTGTGATGCTCCAGGACTGGATGCTCCTGCTCTCTGCAGGAGAGTCGTTGTGAGCATTAGTTGATGACTAGCTGCATTCATGCAAAATAATTAGTATTTAAGACATGGGGTTAGTGCTGGACTAGTTAATATTGACACTGCAGAGCCTTATGCAGGGAGTGCACTGTCTGGATTGACAGCTTGTGCTTATCTTCCTGCTGCTGCTTGTTGTTCAGAGGCTGCTGCTCCTAGCAAGAAGGAATCTGAGAGGCTCATTAGGGGGCCTGTAGCTGAGATTCATCAGTGCTTTTGGAGCAGCCTTTCTCTGCCAGAGCTACTAGGTGCTCTGCAAGGTAATGATTGCTTTCACAGCGGATAGTCTCACTGTTAAACACTGATACTGTGAAACAATGTTGAAGTGAGGTAGGACCACTGAGCTTCCTCTTCCCTCTTGTTCCAACGAGGTTTTTCTCAAAATATGTTACTTTACCCTAAGTCCTGGAAGAGAAGCAAGTCCCACTTTATTGCTGTTTGAGGGGAAAGGTTTTTAAAATAAGAATTCAGACTGTGGCAAAACAGGAGGCTTTGCTTTTCCAACAGGAAAACCCCCACTTTGCTTCTGCCAGCTGTTGTTTTTCCTTAAGCTATTGTTTCTTCCTGGTGTGCTGCGACTTATTTGTTCTCCAGAGAAAACGGTTTGTGTATGTGGAGAGAGCAGCTCTGATTACTGAAAGCAAACAGCTGCCACTTAGTTTCTGCCTATAAGATGCTCCACTGCAGTGTTCACTGTTTTACCAACATGGTTCCTGGCTGCACTGGAAGCTGGGAGAGGCGAGATGGGCTGTGAAGATTATTAGGCTTGTAGAAGATTGGGTATACCTGCTTGATGGAGACCTGTTGCAGCATCTCCAGAGGAAGTCCAAACAATGCCCAGAGCTTCAAACCATGACCCCTTGTTCTATTGTTCCCTGCCCTTGGGAACAGACTTCCCCAGCCTTCTGACAGCCCCTCTCAGGGATTGGAAGGTCGCTGTAAGGTCCCCTTGGAGCCTTGTCCTCTTTGGGCTGAACAACCCCAACTCTCTTGGCCAGTCTTCATCAGAGAGGTGCTCCAGCCCTCTGAGTATTTTCATGATTCGCTCTGGACCTGCTCCAACAGCTCCTCATCCTTGTGTTGGGGCTCCAGAACTGGATGCAGGACTCCCACCAAGGCAGAGCAGAAGGGCAGAATCCCCTCTCAATCAGCTGTCCATGCTTCTGCTGATACAGCCCGAGATGCAGTTGGTCTTCTGGGCAGCAGTTGCAAACTGGTGCTGCACGACCAGCTTCTCATTCACTGGTACCCCCAGATCTTTCTCCACAGGGCTACTCTCTAGCAGGTCCTTCCTCAGCCTGTACAGACAACTGTGATCAGAACCTCCAAACTGCTGTTGGGGTTGGTTGTTTCTGGTTACACCTGTTCAGAGGGCCACAGACAGAAAAAGCAGCTGCTGTTGCCAGCTGTAAACTGCCTTGGGCCACCTCTGGCTGGAAACAAATTGTACCTCAAATGCCTTAACAAACAAGGGAAAAAGTTTCTCCTTTGTGTTTTTTACAGCTCTGAGTGCTGTTGCTGTCATTGTTTCCTCTTTATAGTCCAGTAATTTCCCCTCTTGTCCTCTCCTACCACAGAGGGAAGAAAGTACAAAATGTGGGAAAACACTTTAGTGAGACCAAAGCAGGAGGGAGTCTGCCTGAGCTCTGGGCAGGGGGGAGGTGGTAACTCCATGTGTGAGGCACAGATGAAGATGGTAAGAACTCTATAAACTCCTCAGCTTCAATAACTCCACTCTAACTTACTGCCTTCTGACAGCTGAAGGAAACCTACGGGAAGGCTGGAGAGGAGCTTTTCCCAAGGGGTTCCAGTGATAGCACAATGGAAATGGTTTGAAACCGAAGGAGAACAGATTCAAACTATTCAACCCAGTACATCCTGTGACTAGCTCTTACGAAGAAGGTCCTCAGCCCAAAGGTGCTGAGGAAGGACTCTGGAATTGATTGCAGGGAGAGGCTGTGGCTGACCCTCCCTGGAGGTGATCAAGGCCATGAGGTCTTGAGCAACCAAGCCTGGTTGAGAGATATTGCTGCCCCTGACAGGGGTTGGGGTGGATAAGCTCTGAGGTCCCATCCAGCCTGAGCCAGTGTGGGATTCTGACTCGTGGACAAAGCAGCCTTTCTGGCTGATTTTTGTATTGCCCTCGCAGTAGACTTTAGTCATGGCTTTTGTGTCTCCTAGCAGCTGTGAACAGTGCTTGGAATCCAGCTCACGAACTTTCAAGCAGGTTTGGCCTGGTGGCTGCAGTGGTGATTTTGAAACTCCAGTGCAGAGCAGTGCTCGTAACTCTGGAACTGCTTTCAGAGTTGAATCTATTTTTTCCTAGTGCCTTTGGATGGGCCAGCTTTATTGTCGGGACTCCCGTAAGCAGTTTGTGCTGCACAGCCAGGCTGAGGCTGAATGACACAAGCCCTGGCAAATGGTAAATTTCAGGCAGCCAGCCTTGCTCTGCGGCGAAGTCTATTGTCTGTATTGCAAGGAAAGGAGTTCAGCCTTCCCGTCTGGGGAAATCACACAATGATTGCGGCTGGAAAAGCCCTCCCAGCTCGCCCAGCCCATGACCTGACATCACCGCATCGGCCAGACCAGGCCACTAGGTGCCACTGCCCGGCTGTCCTGACACCCCGCCACGGGGACTCCCCCACTGCCCTGGGCCGTCCCTGAGGAAGGGCTTCCTAACATCCAACCT
>VZRI01006417.1:81417-104209 GCA_013397515.1 Upupa epops | reverse complement strand
GTCTATATCTGAAAGGTGGTTGTTGTCAGGCGGGTGTTGGTCCTTTCTCCCTGGACATGGAGACAGGACAAGGGGTCACAGTCTTAAGCTCCATCAGGGGAGGTTTAGACTTGACATTAGGAAAAGGTTTCTAACTGAAAGAGTGATCCAGTTTTGGAACGGGCTGCCCATGGAGGTGGTCAAGTCACCATCACTGGAGGTGTTCAAGGATAGTCTGGATGAAGTGCTGAGTCGCATGATCTAGATGTTAGATGTTAGGTTATTTGGTTTGTTTGGATTTAGGTTGGACTGGATAATCTTTAAGGTCTTTTCCAACCTTATCATTACTGTGATACTGTGAAAATCTGCCTGGTAGCATTTCATAAGCTTGTAACTGGAATTTTATAAACTCACTACTCCTTCTAGAAGGCAGCAGTCATCTCATTTGCTCACCAGTGCCCCCAGAAAACAAGGAATGGATCTGAATGAACTAATAAGTAATTTAAATTATCAAAATTACTTTTTGATAAAAATGTATAAAATCATAGGGTGAGTATAGCTATGCTACTCTTTTCATGGCCTAAGTATAGTAAATCAAATAAATGGAAAGTTAATGAGTTAAAGAGACAAGTTTTAATACGCATATTTCGGAGGGTTCGTTCTTATACATCTTTTTGTTTTAATGGAACTGGTTTCTGCAGAATGACAGACTTTAAGGTATTGATTAGCATTAAAACATATTTTCAGCATGAATGAATGTAGCTGTTACTAGATTAGGTTTGAAAAAGACAAATATTGGTTATTGATTTTCTTTACTGGAACATAAACACAAAGCCTGAGAAAGAAAATGAACTGCCTAGGAACCCTGCATGGGGATTCCTGGACAGTCTTCTCAAATAATCCAAAGCAAATCTCAAAAAGTATTATATGCCACTTTTACTTAAATTATGTTTTCACAGATTGTTAGGGGTTGAAAGGGACCTTGAAAGATCATCTAGTCCAACCCCCAATGTTACTGTATTAGGAGCTGTTGTCCTCTCTCTTTTGGCTTTAAGAATACATGAGAAAGGTGAAATTCTGAGGGGTGCTGCCTCTGGGACTGGGCCATTTTTGTGGGCAAATATTATTTTTTTTTTAACTATTATGATTATGCTCTACTGCAATTACAAACTTATGAACATCTGCAATAATTGGTTCAATTTGATTTTTGTCTTGCATGCGTAAACTTGTGGCCATTGAGAAGTGCTGAAATCAAGAAGATCTGTAGCATTGCATCTTCTAGATTTATAGACATACTATATTTAGATCAATACATGTACAACAGGCTCACTAACATTTAGTGATTTTACTGGGTTTTACCAAGTGATAAATACTTTCTGTACATGGTCTAAGGCTATCAGGGAAAAGTGTTTTTGAGAAAATCTTCCTGAGAATGATTTCTCTCCTGGTGAAGGGGGGTGGGGTCTGGAACATGACACACATGGACAGAATGAGTGGAAGAGGAGGAGGAGAGAAGAACTGACAGGCAATTTCAGTGACATTTGATGGACCTGTATTTGTGTTAGCACAGCCTAGAAAAGGCTAAACTGGAGGATGGGGTGAAAAGCAAACCCTGTGTGATATCCTGATAGTCCAGTAACACTAAAACATCTGCTGCTCGCTTAGATGCTATTTACAAAGAGATTTTTGTGCAGATGTCTAGCACAGAGCTGTGCGTCTTCCCAGGAAGTTTTGCAGCAGTGTTTGTGCATCACCACCTGCTGCTTTGTGAGCAACAAGACAAAGGGTTGGTTCCTGCCTGAGGAGAATAAATGTCCAAAAAAGAAAGTGCCTAAAAAAGGAGTGGGAAGCATAAATCATACACAGAATCACTTTGTGTCATCACTAGCATGCCACTTGGGTCTGGAAGGTAAGACACAAGGCTGTATGGAAAATATAACCAGTATAATCTTTTTAGAAATGCACATTAAAGGAGTGAAAGAGCTTAATAAATTAAGGAAAAAAGGCCCAAGGTTTAAATTGTATTTTAATACTTTAGTAACAACGATTACATGTGGAGATCACTGGGCTTCTAAGTAGGTTAGTTGGTCTTTTTTGGGTTTTTGTCAGACCTTACTTTGCTCCCTGCCCCTCCCCCCCAAATTGGATAGATTTTGCTCTTGGGAAAAACTAACAAACTCATTACAAGAGAAAGAAGGTTGATGATTCTGATACATAGCATAATCCTGCCAATTGTTTTGTCTGGGACTGGGGAGACCAGTTCAATTAATGCCCCGTTTCTCTAAATGGTGTAGGCATGCAGCATCTAAGGCGGGTGTTAAACTTTGGTTATTGCTCAGCTTTGCCTGCTTCTAGAAAGAGCTGCAGACTGCAATGCAGTCTGAGTATTTGAAGTCTGATAAGGTATTGTTCTGTCTATGGTGGAAAATAAAGTTCAGAAAAACCTTAATATGCAGAAACTTAAATGAAGTGGACAGGTGATTTTGGAAAGGACTTTCAAACTGGCTAAAGGTATTCAGGGACATCAAACCTGAATTACAGACACATGTTATAAGCACCAGTTTATTGGTGTGTTCTGTGTCTGTGACCTGCTTTGCAAAGGCACAGGTTGCTGCAAATAGGCTGCAAAGTTACAGATAGTCAAACTACTCAGGAGATTGAAGAGGTGCCAGGTGAAGCTTAATTTATTTTTGCACTTACATCATAAGAATAAGTGTATTTAATGCACAGAATGCCACTTTTATTGGAGTGGAATTAATTGTTAGAGTAAAATAGCATAATACTCATGTCAAGCTGCTTTGTTTTTAAGACAATTCGTTTAGTGGAAGTATATACAAGTATAATTAATGAGATAGAATGGAAAGAATGAGTGTGCTAGTTCAGTATCCTGTTGTAAAAAAGCCATTGTGGTGATGTAGGCTGTATAATATTTATTGCCTCGGAGCACTTTTGCGATCAGGCTCCAACAAGCCTATGAAAATGATAGTTTGCCCAAGACAGGAGGGACACAATAGCAATGTGCTACACATTGAAGATAATCTGTAGCCAAAAACATATGGTTTAAAGAACTTTGTGTCCTCAAAACATTCTGAAGCAAGCTGAGTAGTTCCTTGTGTAGAAGGATGCAAAAGTCTGCAATGGCTTTGAAGAGTTTGAATGTCAGTACAGCAGCATTTGTAAGCTCTGGTGAAAGAAGGCATCTTCCACAGAAGACAGTAAACACTACAACAGATTCCAACTACCCTCCTATCATTCTCAGGGATGTGATCTGTTATAGAATGAACATTTTGGTGGTCTTCTCCTTGTCACTGAAAGTATGCAATTCAGGTTTTTCTATGCCAAGCAGTTACCAGAGAGCTGGAGGGGGTCAGGAGAAGTAGATGATTATATGCCCAGTTTGTGACCTGCAAAACCTCTTCTTTCTGCCAAAATCACTGACAGAATCAACCCCAAATTAAGGACCTACTATGGGAAATTCTTGAACCATCAAATATTAAAGGTCATTTAGTGCAAATTTTGTATAGGTCAAAGAAAACACAGAAGACTTGATTGGAGAAGATTTAATTACTTAATTGTGAATAAATTGGGATGTTTCTTAGAGAAATTAGTAAAGTGAAGAGCAAGATATGTTAATTTGCATAGCGTAGATGCATATTGATTAAAAAAGTTATTCCTAATATGTATGGAATTTTCTGCATTTAAAAATTAGCACTTTTATACATTAGCCTTCACTAACTAATGAAAAGTGATTAACTGAAGGATTAGATAAAAATTTATTCATAAACTGAGATGTAATGTGATAGATTTCACAAGCAGCCAGAGTAAATATTCAAAACATCATGGATTGTCCAAGATTAATATCATGTCTCAGTAGAAATGCTCAAATGATGCATTGAGGGAGTTAATCTGTCAATTAGGCCTGTTCTATTTTGGGTAAAAATCACTGGCCAAGTAAGTCTCTGTATAATGTGAATCAAATGATGATAATGACTTTATACTTCAGAAATGGTAAACAAGTCCTTTCATTGCTTTCTATCCCTTTAGTGCATGATATTAAATACTAATATATTGCTGTTTACTCTGATTTGCATGATTACTCTTTGGACAAATTTGCATGATTATTTTTTGCTTACTTTTTGGATGAGGGAATCAAAGACTGTACAGTTTAATTTTAAGATTATAGTAACACAATATTCCAACCTTATTCTCCAATTATTTCAGCCATCTTGTTCCATAACTGCTGCTTTACTAAAAAACAAATCACTCCATTATACTTTCCAGCATACACAGAAATAGAAAAAAAAGCTTTTTCAGACAATGAGATCTTCTACTTAATATTCTAAAATTAAGTGTCAGTTACTGTTCTTCAGGGCTTTCATCCCTGCTTTAATTAATTTAATTTTCTCAGTTTCTTCTTTTTCACATAGTCCAGAGTTATGATGCATACCTTGGCTATAAAAAGTGAGCCCTGTTCGAAGCGTGTCTCTTACTTTACCAGTCTCTCAGCAGCTTATTTAAGAACATGAACCAGATATGCCACCTTAAATTCAGAGTGATCTTGCTTCTGAGAAAAATGCAGGAGATACAAATGTCAGAGAAATATTTTTGTTTGGTGTGAA
Source organism: Upupa epops (assembly GCA_013397515.1). Lineage (NCBI taxonomy): Eukaryota > Metazoa > Chordata > Aves > Bucerotiformes > Upupidae > Upupa > Upupa epops. The sequence goes on along the minus strand of VZRI01006417.1, from coordinate 99,611 downwards.
TGTCTTTTTGTGAAGGTGATGCCAGAAGGTGAATAGAACTTCAGATACAGGTGGGAGTATAGGAGCAGATTATTGCATGATTATTACATGATTTCAGAATTATATACCATGTGTTCAACATGTGCAGAAGCTGAAATGAGATTTGAATGCTGCATAGTTAAGTGTGTAGATGCCTCACTGCATGCTGTGCTTTAATGCTGACCTTCTGTCCGTGAGTACCCCAGTTCATTGCTATGACAAAACATGGTATCACTTCTCCAGCTTTCTAGCCAGTGGTTATTCGAAAAGAACAGATGCTAGATGTATTCCCCATTGCAAGAATCAACACTGAAATGAAAAAAGAATCCCTGATTAATCAAAGTTACTTAATTTTTTACACTAGTACTTTTAAAAATATGACCAATTGTTGCTGGCTTAGGTGTTTGATATACATACCAGCTTTAATTGGCAACTGCAGGTCAGTAAGGAGAACACAGAATAATTATTAAGTGTAATGTGTGTGTGTTTTGAGGCATATTGTGAAAAAAAAATACCATTCTTTGAAGTCAGTGGGGCCATAATGTTTTTCCTGGACTCAGTATCTCAGCTATGAGCTTCCTTTTCACTGTGTGTTTGAGAATTCACTGTGGGGAAGACCACATACAGCTCTGGAGAAGCAGAACTGTTGTTTTCCTACTGTGATTCCCACAAAAGCCCTGACTGAACACCTGGAGTTTTTCAGGTGAATAAACCAAAAGTGTCCAGGTTGAGGGAGCTGGGGTTGTTTGTCCTAGAGAAGAGTAGGCTTTAGGGGAGAGACCTGAGGAGGCCTACAAGAAGGCTGGAGAGGGACTGTTTACAAAGGCCTGCAGTGACAGGACAAGAACCAATAGCTTCAAATTAGAGAAGAGCATATTGAAATGTTCTTTAGCAGGCGAGGAGTTGAACAGTGGAACGGATTGCCCAGGGAGGGAGCTGAGGCCCCATTCCTGGAGATGTTCAAGGTGAGGCTGGATAAGGCTCTGGGCAACCCAATCTAGTTGAGGCTGTCCCTACTCACTGCAGGGGGACTGGACTAGATGACCTTTGGAGGTTCCTTCCAACCTGGCCCATTGTGTGATTCTGTGATTCTATGACTCTGTGCTCTGTTGGACACCTTTGCCTTCAGTCTTTCTCACCATCAGTCAGACAATTACTAGATGTAAAAAATACATGAATATGATAAATAAACATAGTGATGTCTGCTCCAGCATGTACTCACCTTGTATTATTTAATAAAGTTGAATTGTTCCATAATAATCTGCAAGAGATCTGCAAGGTTTGAACTATGCAATTGTAACACAACGCTGGTGTGACAGTCTTACTGTTGATACCATTTAGCAATTTTCACTGAGTTCCATTAATTCTGTATTAATGACATTTTGATGTGATCTTGATAGTATAATCCTAATGCTTGTCATATCTAATAAATTTTGAATTAGAGTTGCATTTCTAGCTTTTCAGAGTAATAGAGTATAACAGAAAGCAGTCCAAAATATTAGCAGATTTTCATTATTTCATCAGCAAAATCCAATTACCAGTCAAAGCCTCACATAGCTACTTTATGAAGAGAAATTGTGCAAATATTTTATGCAGAGAAGAAGGCACGTGTACATGGCTGGTATGAGTAAGAGCAGCTTTGTAAAGAAAAGATGGAACATTCTTTGCTCTCTCTTACCCCTTTGGCCCTAAGTATTGTCACAACTTGTATATTAGGGAACAACGAGTAAAGCAAACCAAGTGAGTGGAAAACTCATCATAGATAGCCCTACAGTTTCATAAGGACAAAATACAGCTACAGTTTTATCTGTGGATCTTCCATGCCAGTAGTCATAATACTGCATGTTACCAGGCTCACTATTTATGCTTTTGGGAGACTACTCTTGATGTTATATAACTTGCACGCAGCAACTTATTATAATGCAAGATTCTCTATGAGCAGTTTATCAGCAGTAGCTTCTCTGTGTGATTTCCACTCACCTCTTATAAATGATCAAATTATTTCACAACATGGGGGCCCATAGGAAAATGGTGATCAAAACATAAATGGATGTATCAAAAATGCTAAAGGGTGTAGGAGTTTGAATATTACTGGTATCACCCCTGATATTTGGATCAGCTGGACTGGGATGTTTGACTGAAATATCCTAATGACTTTGCAGTAATAATACTTTCTTGGATTACATTCAATCTCCTTATAGCTGTAGAAGACCAAATGCTTTACAACTGATTGAATTTCTTTTTACACATTGCCCTTATTTTGTTTTGTCAGTTGGGATACAAATATACTGGGAAAAATTATCTGCCAACATATAAGTACAGTGAGCTTTTCTGTTTTAAACTGGGGAGAGGGAAAGGGGAGATGAGAGCAGAAAGCAAAATTTTACATAACTATAAATAGTTAGCACTTTAGTCTGATGAACTTGATATCCTGAATAAATGAGTCCATTTTGAAACTAGTGATTCTTGACCTGTCCAGGGATACTCAGATGTGACTGAAAGTTGTTCCTTTTCCTTGTTTTCTACAAAATGTTATTAAACTACTGTTGCTTAGCCCTTTCAGCTTTTAAATCAACTGGTCTTACAAAACTGGAAAAAGAATATTTTTCTGATATATTACTCTTGTTTTGTCTGGAAGGGTTATCAAGTAGGTTTTGTTTTGAGGAAGTTAAAAATTATCCAACAAAGTACAAGACTTATAAAATTAAACAAAAAATTGTTATAGCATGACATGGACCTGTAGATAGATTGCTAAACTGCCCTGGCATGCAGGTACATTCTCTGCATTCATTTTGGAATGAAAGTTTTCTTCCACAGTGTTGAATTTCAGAATGAAAGCGTAGTCATCAAGAGTCCTCTGGATTTAAGCAAACTCCAGCTGTGAGATGCTAAAAAGGGGATTTTAATATCAGTGACTGAACCTTTTTTTTTAAAATGAAAAAAGGAATTAGTTCCTTTTTTCAGTGACCTTGGTAAACCAGGTGGTGTGTTTGACTGAAGTTTCAGTTCCTGCAGCTACAAAATGAAAGAGGTCTACCTGAAACTTTGGATTTTAAGTGCTTGGTTCAGCAGAGTCTAAATAGGCTCCCTCATACATTGACAGCATCTACAAGTTATTAAGAAGGGCTTCTTTACATGTCTGAGGAGAAACTTTTGTAACAGCTTCTGGAACAGAAGCTTCAACCAAAAAAATATGCTTCAAGTTTCTTAATGTATTTCAAGTCATAGACTCCAAGTCACATTCAGATGTTGAGGTTTGATCCCCGTTCTTGTACTTGTCCAACTGATGCACCAAGAAATACAGAGCTGCATTTCCATTGTACTATTTTCTTTTTTTCTTCCCTTTCTTCTACTAGATGGGAGTGTAAAATTAAATTTACAGGTGGTTTGGCCTTGCCAACTCTGGCCAACATAGGGAAGACTCTATGGGCAATGTAAGGAAGTTCAGGAATGAGTTAGTTTTGTTGTTCTGTCTTTTGAGATCCTAGAACTACTTATTATGGACATAGTGCTTGGGCAAGTCTGGTTGTCACTACTGGAATTACTGAAGTTGTAGTATTACATAAAATGTCGACCTTCAGGTTGTACAACAAAGGTAGGCAGACAAGATACATTAAATATTAAATACATAATCATTGCTGTTTTGGACGGTGGGCAAAAGATATTTCATAGAATCATAGAATCTTTAAGCTTGGAAGAGACCTACAACATCATCTGGTCCAACTATCAACTCAACCCCCCCCCATGCCCACTGAATCATGTTCCCCAGAGCCAGGTTTTTTGAACAAATCTAGGGATGGTGACTCCACCACCTCCCAGGGCAGCATGTTCCAATACTTCACCACTCTTTGAGTGAATAAATTTCCCCCAATGTCTAATCTAAACCTCCCCTGGCACAACTTGAGGCCATTTCCTCTTGTCTATTGCTAGTGACTTGAGAGAAGAGACCAACCCCCATGTGTCTACATCCTCCTTTCAGGTAGCTATAAAGAGCAACTTTAAGACTTAAGACTGAAAGGAAACATTTTTTTCTGTACTCACATGCTCATAACATTGCTCACTTCTCACTGCACGTCAACTGGAAACCTTTGTGGGCACTATATATTTGCTATCTGTTTAAATGATAATTTGAATTGGAAGTTTAACCTGTTAAAAGCTGGGTTAACAATGAGGTTATATTTACTTAAATCTACTTATTTATTTTTCTAATGAACTTGTTGATGAATTGGCCAGCTCTTAGATTGTAAATACATTTTCTAGGTAAAATTTAAGCTTTAAATGGCCTTCAGAGGGACTTTTCTATCAGTTTTACTCAACTGTTTAACTAGAGGTCCTGCACTGTGGTAGCCAGCATGTTTCGGGTTTTTTTTTCCTCCTTTTTCTGAAGTTCATCAGGCAGTATCCTTGGGCAGGTGCATAAGTTTTGTTGTTTTTCTTTTATGAAGATGATGTATTGATGGGTTGTGAGCTAGTATGATTTCTTTAGTGCACTATGGCATTTAAACTTACAGCTAGAAATATATACTGGTATATTAGATTTTTCTCTGAAATGCTGTGAACTAAGTGGGATTTAGAATATTTCTACTATGTACATACTTGTGAGAGGGAGTAACAAAGATCTTGGCATTCTGGAAACAGGTACTTTTAAATGGAAGTGAAACACCCTCTCCTAAAGAAGACACCGCTAGAAACTTCCACACTTGTTACACACATTTGTCACTAATGTGTCTTCCCTTGCCATTTTCTCCAGGGCATCACTGTTCAGAGCAAATGGATTCCCATAGTGTTTGTAAATCATGTGTGCTGAAGATTGAGTTGGGATTCCTTCACCCAATCACTCATACCTCACAAAGAGATGATATTAAGGTGTTAGTGTTCACAAAGCAGTAATAAGCTGTATGCATTAATTCTGTGTTTGTGCTGATGGGTTTGTATTTGAGGATATGAAATATGAGACCAGGCATATTTAAATATTGAAATATTTTGCCCTTAGATTATTCATTGCCTTCCTACTTTGGCTAGAACTGTTTGTCCTTCAGTACCTTATCAGATTTGTTTAAGAGTTTAGTTAAATTTCTGTGGGTGGAGATACTCTCCATTGCTGGGGGAGGAATGAGAAGATGGAGTGGGAAACAAGGTGACAAATTGGTAAGGAATGCTACACCCATTTTTAAAGTTAAATACTTCTTTGAGGGAAGAAAGAAAGGTAGGAGCTGAAGTGTCTCCTGTAAGTCACAGTTCCTGCTCAACCAGTACTAATGTCTGAGAACTTGCACTCATTTTGCATCAGTGAAGGAGCAATGTTAACTAGCTCAAGATAATTATCTTTAAGTAGAGAGCATGGAGAGTCTGTGGTTTGGTATTTCCTCCATTATTTAAGATGCTACTTATCAGATTGTGTGTCAGATTACATTATTACCTGCTGACTCTATGTCTTTTGTATGCATAGAACTGCAGGATGTAGTATCATCTGTAAAAGTATACCAAGTTACAGTTCTGGTTGCCTAATGGTGTTTCATTTCAAGAAAAATGTACATGTGCATCTGTATGTGTGTATGCATGTGCGTAGGCCCACACACACCAAACACATTAAAAAGCTGATATGCTCTGTGATGCAGCCAAGACATAATATCTACATGGAAATGGAGTTGCTTCCCAGAGCACTGGATCTGGAATTGGGGTAGCTGACTCCAGTTCATATTTTTGCCTCAGTTGTACATTTTTTCCACAAAGAGAAGTTTATGAATTGCATATGTAAGGCACCCTGGAATAAAATGTATTTGATTTTTTCCCAATGACTGTGCCCTTATTCTTCTGGAAGCCTTTTGCACAAAGTCTTCTGAATACTCAACACTTAAAATGTTAGTATTCAACAGCAAGTTATTTAGTAGGCTGCTTTATTAAATATATTTATAGAAATTTCTTTCTATTGACAGATACATTCAAAATAATTGACTGTAGCATACAACATTATTTCATCAATGAATGAAAGTAAAATTAGGACCCCTGCTATTGTAGTTACTACAGAAATAGAGGCAGCAAGTAGATGTCTTTCTGTGATGGCAAGTATTGCTTGTGCTGTGTTTTGCAAAGGGATATGGTGGATTCCTTTTCCTCACTAAAGTAGGCAATAATATTCCAACACTAGCAGTGTATTTAGCCAAACTTGCAAGAAGCTGTGTGACAGTGAGTGTTTGAAAAGCCGTGGAATTCTGCAGTAATATTTCCCTTGCTTTTGTCCTGTATTTTCTGTATATGGTTCTTTATAAAAGAAAATATGTAATCACCTTATTTCTGCTTGCTAAGTTAGGAGTAATTATCCAGTAAGACTGTCAATAAATTTGAGCCAGGAAATGAGAAGCCTTTAATTAAAAGAGTTAAAGAGTTCTGCATGTCTAATATAGAATATCCAATATATACAGTGTCTTTGATATTGCTCTAATATTAGATTTCACTTTAAGTATACATAGCACTAAGTAATTTATTCTGTAGCCTAAGAAAATCTGCAGTCCTCTCTCATTTTTTGGTATAAATATATTATTAATTTCTTAAGCTGTTGAAACACATCTATAAAAAAAAACAAAGGAAAACGAAATCCTCAAATGCTTCAAAACAACAGAGTTCCAGATCAAGGTCTGCNTGCAGTAATATTTCCCTTGCTTTTCAGAGTTCCAGATCAAGGTCTGTTAGCCGAATATGTGGGGTGGGAAAGATGCTTTTTTATCAGTTTGAGCAAAACCAAGTTTGTTAACAGTAGCATTTTAAGATTAAGTGCCCAGTTCTTAATCATATAAATGTGTCTCTAAAAATGCTTGTTCCAGCCCCTGTACACTGAACCTTTGTAGGTTGAAAGTGGCAAGGAAACAGTCTTGGTCAGGTATTAGCATCAGAGCAGGACTACAGCAACAGTGTTTGTAAGCGTGAAAGCCTCCTAATTGTTACATCAATTCTGATCAGGATGGAGAAATTATGCAAAGAGTGATAATGTGGAGTCTGGGTGATAGAGCACTGTTATAGCTGCAGACCACCTGTTCTGGAGACTCTAAACCACTTGTAGAGAAGTTTTCTCATGCCAGCATGGTAAAAACCTTGAGAGGAAAACTTACCAGTGGGTCTCTTTATTCTATCCCCTGTTCCTGCCAAAAAGATCAAGAGCAGTAACAGAATGAGAAAAAAATAATTCCTGAGGTTGCAAAATTTCATGAGTTTTCTTAAGCTCATTGTGGAATTCTAAATCCCTTGATGGGATCCTTGTGGGATCCCTTGGCTTCCCCCACATCCCGCTCTGCATGATTTTACATAAAATAAAGTTGTGGGTGATTATTTACTGGAAAATGGACATGTGAGTGATCCAAACTACCTCTGTGTGGAATAAAGACTGTAGCTAGCGCTGCAGCCTTGCACCTGCAGCCTTGTACAGGCTCAAGGACTTGGAAAGTTACAAGAAAGTCACATGAAGGGACACTGTGTTATGAGAAAGAAGACAGAAAAACAACTCATGGATATGAAAAGTGAAGCTCAGGAAAATTCCAAGAGTGTGTGGCTGTTGCTTGGGCAACATATGTTAACCAACCATAAGTAAACCAACTATCTGTAAGGCATATACACATACCAATCATAGTAGGAATTATTAATAGAAATATGTAAGAAAGTATAAAAGTTTCTGCTAGCTTCAGTAAATTGTTCAGCTTTTGATTACATTAATCCGCATGCTGTTCCATTAATCTCCTGCACAGAAAGTAGTAGCTGCCACTACATGATGGTGAGGTGTCTGTTAGCCTGTGAAGAAGGTTGGCTTTTTCTGGAAAATGACAAGCTGATGAACTTTTTATGATCCTTTTACTATTTGATCATAAGTATCTACAGTAATGTGACTGTTTCTTTCATGTGGGTATGTAGCATCAAAATAACAGTAAACAGTGATTTAAATTAATGGGGATGAATAGAATTTGCTGCCAGGTGTCCTGAAAAGAAGGTTTGATTTGGGACACAATGGAGAGGCATAAGAAATAGAGTTTTATTCCTTTACTGGCTGTATACACTGCCTTTTCTCGCTCTTTTCTCTTTTCTCTCTCACTTTGTAGAACATAACAAGTGGATTCATTAATTCTGTTTGTATGCACTGTGATGTGTGATTAAGGGTCCATACTGATTTCAGAAAAGTTCCCATTCATTTCAAATGGTGAAATTCTATTTGCTTTGATAGATTCCAGAATTAATATATTTAACTTCTTATTAAGAGTGACAGCAGCTTAAACTATGGAAACTTTAGTACAAGTGATGTGTAGCGTAGTTTCCAGATGCCTTTTCTTTGAGCAAACAAGCACATAGATGACCCAAACTCCTTGCAGTGATCACACTATTGCACTTCATTCACTTGTGGACAAATTTAATTTTTTTTTTAAAAGATGGGTTTTGTTTAAATGTTTCACTTTTGTATGGTTGATGAGTTTCACTCATGGCAAAGTAGGGAATTCTTAACTTCTGAGTAACATCTTTAACCACCACTGACTTATTTAAATTAAGGCTAAGGTCAGGTGAAACAAATCCTGGGAGGCAGGAAAACACTTTTAATTGCTCTGAAAGTCTCAATTGCTTCATGTGATGAAGGGCTTTTGGAGATTACACCAGCATTTCACAATCCCATTTTGGAAGCTGCTCCTTATCATCACTTGATGTGACTGATGGGGTGAATAAGTAGCTGATGGAAGTGATCACTGGTGAGCTGTTTCTTTGCACGACTGACCCCTTCCCACATGCAGTAGCAGCTGGTGCCGCCACTTGACACCTGCTGGAAGGAATTCCCGGCTCTGTACTGCCCATCCTGTCTAGATTCACGTTAAACAAAGGCTCTGATTCTACAACCCCGGTGGTGTTTTCAGTGTAGGCTGGTTTTTTTCACCTCGCAGGAAGGATTTCTCGGCGATGCTCCTGTGCCTGGCGACGCTCCTGTGCCTGGAGACGTGTGCCCGCCCCTCCCCAGCTGCCGCTTAAGGCGGCGGGTCCCGGCACATCCTGCGGCCCCGCGGAGCCTCCTGACATCATTCCCGGCTCCGGCCTCCGCAGCCGAAGTCCCTTCCTAGTCCGCTGGGCTGCCTGCGGTGACGGAGCCAGGACACCCCCCACACACGCCCCCCAACCCCCGATACCCGGGCCAGGCGGGGCTCCAAGCTGCTAGAGGAAGAGACGACCAGAGAGAAAGACTCGGGGACAAGAAAACAGTGAGGAGCCGAGCAAGAGTCTCAGCATGAAATTCATCCCGGTTTATTACTTGCTGCCTCTCTTTCCTGCCCTGGTCTTCAGCTCTAGGTGAGTGCCGAGAGCTGTTGTGCTTGGAGTTCTCCCGGTTTACTGCTTGCCTTTTTATGTTCAGTCAAATGTTTTCTCTCTCGAAATAATGCAGCTTACAGCTTGTGCTGGGGTAGGAAGTTTAAAGCGGGTCTCTTCTCTGGTCATAATAATATCTCATCTTCCCCCTCCTGATCCTCTGAAAGAGACAGAATCCTCTTGGTGTTTATGGGCTTTATTGTATGTTGTAAAAGAGCTACTCCTGTGCAAGTTGATCCACAGCTCGTATGATATGACAAGATGGGAACAAATGTAGGCAGGAAACCCAGACAGACTGTTCCATTGGGAAATAAGAAAGCCAGATAGTTGGTACTAAGAACATGCTAACGTTTTCCTTTATGGAGTGACGAAATAGAAACGTTTGAATACTCTTATCTCACTGTGGGTTTCTGTAGATCCGAACTGAGGGCTTCGTGTTCTTTTTGTTGTGAAACGCAGGTGAGATTTTTTCGGTGTTACCTCAATGCCAGGAAATGTGTTAAAAAGTTGTTGCAATGTAGAAACGTACCTGTGTGTGCGGGTATCCTAAATCAGTAAGAAAACAATGATAAAAAATTGCAGCTTAAAGTGAAAAACCTGTTCTGGACATACAGTGTTATGGTAAGATGGTAATGTGCAGTGCTCAGCTGCTCAGAGATAGTGTCGTCTCCAAGCAGTAGATGTAACATATTCAGCAAAGGAAAAATAAAGCTGAGACACTGATCCGTGTACATCAGGACACGTTGTCTTGATGCACACAGATGGGAAGTTAATGCCGGATACTGAGCAAAAAGTCTGTGAAGCATGCTGTCAGAGCATATGTGCATGTACTTCTATCAGGAAAGTGTCTTTTTCCTTATTCTTGGTCTCTTTCTTTAAAATCAGCATTGAGACAGCTTTTTGCAGAAGCACTGCAAGTTGAAAAAGAAACCCAAAACCTAAGTGTGTCCCTTTTGAAGTATGTGGAGTCAAATAGAGCAAGAGCATATCTCTGTACTTGAACATAGGTGAAGAATATCTGTGGAAAATCTGGGGGGGAAGCCTAAATGCAGGGGAAAATCAGGAATATCAGAATGCTTCAGTTACTTTAGAGCCTCAGCCTTTTGAAGGGGTGAGGAAGGGGCATAATTTTGGTAACCCTTCTGATTTAAAGATTTTTATATTGCCAATCTATACAAATGTAACACCTGGAGGAAGTGGTGTGTTTCAGTAATTACCCCTTCCGATGCAGGAAGTGTGTAAGGAAACATTTGCTAGCAGTCAAGTGTGAATCTTCTTGTCAATTCAGATTAATAATTTTACACTCATTTAAGAGCAATGTGGTCTTGGCTACATTATGCCAGAGTTAAAAAGGGGAGGATGTCCCAAGCCAGCTTTTTCAGGCATGAGCTTGGCAGATTAAACTGCAGAGAAGAGTGAAAAGTGAGTAAGCCTATGGTTTTCCATTCTAATTTTTCATATTTTACTTTTCTATGAAGTGTTTTGCAAACTATTTGAACATTCAGTGGACTAATCCAGGGCAAAGTCTCTAGCACAAAGCCCTAATACTAGGCTTTATTGCCTTAGGAAAATATTACCTGTATAAGAAATGCACTGTAACTCATTTTTATTTTTGGTAGTTTGTGTTGCTTAATGCCAAAAAAAATTCTAGTTCCTCCTCACCTTTCAAAAAATAGTTGGAAAGAAGATGAAGTTGATGTGTGAAGGTAGTTATTAGCAGCATGGTTCTGAGTAGTGGAAATGCTTTTGTAAGGCTATAATCTATTTTTACTTTTTTTTTTTAGTAGCACATGGTGATTTATATTGTTAGTTAAGAGATGATGATGCTCAATATGAGAGAAATTCTAGTTACAAGTGTGCTCAAGTGTACTATATGTTGCAAAGTGAAATTTTGTTTGACACTAGATGGGTTGTTCTATTAAAAAGGAAACTGAAATTGTACTGTGGAGATGGAGACTGAGTGAGGTCCTGGACTACTCTGTTCAGTAGCTTTCGATCCTTTAGATTCAGCTGGCTGTGTAGAACACAAAGTAATTCTTCACCATCACATGATAGAAGTGTGAAAAAAAATGATACAGTGCTATCAATATGCCATCTACTGGAAAGAGTTTATGCTTTAATCTCTGTCAGCAAAAGGTAGTTTTGCCTGTGGCAGTTAGTATTTCATGTAAACATATGGTTAATTCATTGGTTGGCTCCAAATAGTGTAGGTTTGCAGGACTAGTTGTGTCTGCAGAAAGTGGAGTCTAATAGCCTGTTGTGTAAAATTGCGCCATTAGGGCAGAGCATCAGCCTTGCAGGACAGAAAGATCTCCCTCATAAGAATTTATTGGTCTTTAAAGCATGACCAGAAGCTCAGTATGTGCATTTTTGAGTGCTGCTGGTGGTGAGCACAATACTGCTGCAGAGGTGGACAGCTGTTGTTTTTTGTTCCTTGCCATGTGACGGACCCCAGCATGTCTTCAAGCCTAATTGTAAGCGCATCTGAATTGATGAGTTCAACTGTGTTAACACAGCATGTCAGCTGAATGTTCTTATTCCATGGTACAGCTCAAGAACGGAAAATATGCAGCTATCGCCTTTAAGATTGTGTTCATGTTTAACTTTTGATTTTCAAAATTGTATGCACCTAACTTCTCAGCATGGTCTAAATTCAGCATGAACCAAAAGTCTATCATGTTATGCAAAACACATGTCTTTTTAAAACAAACCATCTTTTCTAGTTTACTTAAACTTGTTTTTGTTGTGGCTTTGAGACACAATGGTGACTCTTAATCGTATTTCCAGTTAGTTGTAGAGGAAATAAGATTGAGGTGTATTTGTCCATCCCTTGAACTACTTCTGTTTTGATGGAATAAGTAAAAATTCCTGCTCTGAAATCAGCTTTATAGCAGTCACGTTCTTGAGGGTACATTTAAGTTAGTAAACTAACTGAAACTTGTTTTTTTCCTGGCTACTTCTGTGTTTCCCTGCATGGTTTGATTTTTTTGTTGGGTCTAATGTGACAGTTGTATATGCATTACTTTTTTTATGCTTTGCTGAAGACAGTGTTGCTTTAGTGTACTCATTCAGAAATAAGTCCCACTGTACTTGAGTGGGTGCCAAGTGTACATGGTATATGTATAGTAGGCTCAAGGTCTGATACCACAACCACCTATATGTGCTTGTGGCCCCAGTCACTTATTTGTATACATTGGAAAACTATTTGTTGCAGGGAATGTTTGCATGACTGACCTTATGAGTCAGTACATAAGTTTTGTGATCTCAATGGGCCCTCCCTATCTTACCTTCAAGGACAGCGTTGAGACTACAGAAAGACTGGATACCTAAGTTTTCAGTCACCAGCAGTTTGGGTTTTTTTGTACAAATGATAAAAATCTGGCTCCTTGGAGGAAGCTTGATGTGAAACAGTTTTTTTTTTTCCATTTTTGTAGGACAGCTAATTCTTTTCTGTCCACACACAAACATGACAAAGTTGTGAGACTGAATAATTTGATGGAAATAAAATGCTTTATAGTTGAGAACAGGACCATAAACCCAACCAAATGTACTTTGATAACAACAATAATAATCACTTTCACAGCAGCTCATTAAATGAATGTCCAAACAACAAGCCATAAAAGGCAGACCTTACTTATGACAGAGAAATGTCTGATGGCCATTTGTTCTACAAGTGCAGTTCCCTGGCAGTCTCACTGAACTGATGTTACAAACCAATCTGATTCCTTGGCTTTTAGTTTAGAGCTGGCACAGGCAGCGTGCACAGTTCAGGTAGGTGAACGTGGCTTCACGGAAGTGCTGATCTGGTGTGCATCTGCAATTGGATGGGATAGAAGCAGAGTGAGTTCACTTATTTATTATTAAGCGTGAAGCTGTAGTTGAGGGACTGAAGAACTGAGGAGTTAACTATGGCAACCTGCAATAAGCAGCTTGGAATTCCAAGCTGAAGAAGCACCTTTTGTGAACCAGTGGGACTAGTGTTGAACTTCATGTTTTGTGTGGAGATGGTCTCTGGCTTTTGTTTGGAGCTGAGCATAGCAGCCACCTGTCACTTTGGAAAGTGCTGAATGTAGAGAGAGTGGACGTTTGAAACCTCATAGGTCAGTCAAGGAAAAGTTTTTACCTGCAATCCATTGTTTGCTGAAATGGAGTAAGTCGTGGTCTAGATGTTAGATGTTGGGTTTACTTGGTTGGTTCTAGGCTGGACTAGATGATCTTTAAGGGCTTTTCCAGCCTCATCGTTACTGTGATACTGTGAGTCATTGTCCCCATCTGTGGCCCATGGGGAATTGGCGCATTGCAATAGGGAATTGGCTTGGGAAAGTGTGGAGCAGGAAACTGACCCCTAAGGAAACTGCTGACACTGAGAAATGTTGGATGCACAGGCTAAAAGATGGGCATCAAGTTTCCACAAGGAAAAGAAGTGGTGGAGGTTTCTTTTCCCTGAAGGGGTAGAGGTAGCAGTGTGGCCTAGTTATGTAAGAACATGCAATTAGTCTGTGTATGTCTTTGTGTTGGGGCTTTTTGTTGTGTGAATTATATGTATAATCTTGTTTTTTCCCCAATCAAGCCAGTTTGTGTTTTTGCCTGTGACTTTATAAGCAGTAGTGAACTCTACTTGTTCTTCTGGTTTGGCCCATTGGAACATTAAATTAATCTTCTCTTGGACCTGCTCAATAGGATCAATTGATGACACATGAGAACCTGAGGTAAATGCCTTCTGGGAGAAAAATTTGGAGCCTTGGTGACATACTATAAAAGAAGACATCCATAAAAACTAACAAACGACCCTCCTAAACAAAAAAACCCCTCCTCAATCCAAACAAAAAAACGTTTTATGACCTGTTGAGAGTGAGCAGTAGGTGAGTACCCTGGGGACTGGGGGTTTGGCAATGTGTGGAGGACAAAGGCTGGGAGTCAGTTAGTTTGGAGAAGAGGAGGTTGAGGGTTGACCTCAGCAGGGCTGAGGATGGGGCCAAATGCCTTTTTATTGATGTCCAGTCCAGGACAAGGAGCACAAGCGAGCAAGCAAGAGATTTAATTTAAACCTGAGGACACTTTTTTTACAGCAAGGGTAACAGCTTTGAGGCTGTCTAGAGAGCTCGTGGGGTTTTCTGCTCTAGATATGTTCAAAACTTGCCCGGATGTGATCCTGTGTGATCTGCTCTAGGGAGTCCTCCTCTAGCAGCAGGGTTGAACTAGATGATCTTCAGAGATCCCATTCAAACCTTACTACTCTGTGATTCTGTGTAACTTCCTTGGAATCAAAATGAGTTTGATTCATGCTAGCTTGGGACACCCTGCATTTAGGCTGCACTTCGTGTGTAAATGTATGTGTGTGTCTACATACAGATAGGCTAACATCATGAACCTCCTTAACAGACAAGCTTCTCCAAGTTTGCAGCACTTCTGCATTAGGGCATCATACACCTTTTTATCTGCTAGTCTTGCACTTGGCAGGTGTTTTAGTTTGTTTTTTTTTTGCTCAGAAGCATTAGTTTTTATGGAGTTTTCTGCTCCAATAGCAGGACTACTTTTAAGTTAAGAATTCTGCCCTTGGATGTGGTGTGTTTGCTATGGCATTTTGTTATGGGCTAAAAAACATTTAAAAGTGTTCCACAAATACAGGGTAGCCAATTTAAATTAGAAATCTACAAAGAAAATCTTTCTCAGTTTGGCCAGAAAAACTAAAATTAATTTCTATCTTTTGTCATTTACATTTCTGATATCTGGAATGTGAAGGAAAGGAGAAGGGAAAAAGAAATGGTTGGGGAAAAGACAGGCTGCTGCAGAAAACTTGTAACCTTGAAGAAAGACATCTTTTAGATTCAATCTAATATCCAGTTAAAATACTCTTTTCCATGTGATCTCAGGTAAATCTTGAGGATCACTAGAATTCAGCCTTAATGTAATAGAACAGCTGGAATTCTGCTTGTTATGCTATGTATAATGCATTTCCACCTAGGAGATTTGCCATGGAGTTACTTTTGACATTTTAATGTGTTCTTTGTATTTAGAGAAATTGTAATGCTGACAGTTTCGTGTTTCTTCCTCATTTATTAATTTATAGCTAGGGCCGAGTAGGGTATCTTAACCTAGACCTGTAATTGCTCTTTCTGTGACACTGTGGGTTCAATTATTCTTTTCTATAGGTAGGGATTGCTGTCTGTGAGTAGGTTTCTTTTATGATGCCTGCTCAGCAGACAAATCTCATTTGTCCTCCCTGTCAATGCCAGTGTTTCTTCTTGTGGTCTAGCTTTGCACAATAGATGTGCCAGCTGCCTTGTAGGGTCAGACCTCTGAATATTCCCTTTATGGAAGGCTAGAAATATGTTTGTCAGAAAGAATAAAGATATTTTGTACTATCCTTCAATCTCAATATAGTGCAAAGGCTCAAGAAGAGTATTATTTTATTTGCTATTCCAAATGCTTTGGAGAGCAAGTAGGATTTAAAAATGCTGAAGATCAAATGTGATTTTTGCTGCAAATAGTGGTTTTTGTGTGCTACTACAGCTTTTATTTCCCCCCTTCTCATGCTATTACTTCCTCATCCTACTGTTTAGCACATCCTTGGCAATAGTTTGCTGTTCTTCGCTTTTACTGTCATTATCTTTTTGTAATCTACTCTGACGTCTTTGTATTTGTTGAAATGCACAATACTGTGGTGAATCATGAGGTAAATCAGTTTGTGGCTCTTACAAGCTGAAGAAATGTGTGTACACAATTTTTCAACATACATTTACATATTCTTATGGTTGCTATTTATGAATGGTCATATGTGGTCAATTTATGGTCACAAATTCCTTGTAGTAAATAAGTAGGCTTCTTTTCATTTGCCAATTATGAAAGTGGAAGCTGGCTGTAAAACTAGTTTTCCCACTGTCAGACAAGTTCCAGCACTTGGAATTCAGTAAATACATTTTTTCTGTCTAATCATAGGACTAATATCTTTGCCTTTTAGTTTGAGAAGCCTTCAAACTCCCTCATACATGTATTTTCCAGTCACCACACCGCTACTCAGTGATGTGTGTTATGGCTGCCTTTGCTACTGTGCTCTCTCTTTGAGAGCATGAGAACACCTAGGAAAGGTCCAACAGATGGTGGTTAGTGATGGGGGGTCTTATCTGTAATTTCAATGTAGCATTATGTTTTATTTTCAGTAGCTGTTACAGGTGTTTACAAAACCTAATCCAACTTTGGGGTATGGACTAGAGGATGTTTATAGAGGTCCCTTCCAACCCACTACTTTCTATAATCCTATAATTTGACAGTAAGGGGGAAGGGAAGACACATTACCTAGTGGTGCTGAAAGTGGTAAACTAAGTGTGCTTCTTTATTAGTACTGTAAGCTATACATGTGCTGCTTTCTCAGCACTTGATTCTGCTTTTTAGAAAGTTATGTCAGTAGGACACAAGTAGGAGCTGAATTGCTTGGTAAACCAGGGGATCTAGACAGTAAGGACACTAATTCACTCTATTTACTTTCTGTATGTCACCTCATCACTTCAGAAAGATTTTGTAGTCACATGTTTGTTTCAGACTAGCTTGTGGCAGCAAACA
This sequence comes from Upupa epops, assembly GCA_013397515.1. Lineage (NCBI taxonomy): Eukaryota > Metazoa > Chordata > Aves > Bucerotiformes > Upupidae > Upupa > Upupa epops. Next base: position 82,706 of record VZRI01006417.1, on the reverse strand, counting down.
AGGGAAAACCAGTGAGATTTTCCTGAAATGTTGGGGGGCGGGGGTGGGGTGGGGTGTGAAAAATTGAACTGACAAGACTGAAAGGCAGCTGTGTTCTGGCTCTGGATGGCATTAAATTATCTGTTGAGGAAATTTCCTCCTCATGAAGTGTAATGAAATGTGTGCTCAATGTGCAAACAGGATGTTTCTGTCTAAAATGGAGAAATAAAATCAATTTTACTACTGCTTCACTTAGAGCATATTNCACATCCTTGGCAATAGTTTGCTGTTCTTCGCTTTTACTGTCATTATCTTTTTGTAATCTACTCTGACGTCTTTGTATTTGTTGAAATGCACAATACTGTGGTGAATCATGAGGTAAATCAGTTTGTGGCTCTTACAAGCTGAAGAAATGTGTGTACACAATTTTTCAACATACATTTACATATTCTTATGGTTGCTATTTATGAATGGTCATATGTGGTCAATTTATGGTCACAAATTCCTTGTAGTAAATAAGTAGGCTTCTTTTCATTTGCCAATTATGAAAGTGGAAGCTGGCTGTAAAACTAGTTTTCCCACTGTCAGACAAGTTCCAGCACTTGGAATTCAGTAAATACATTTTTTGTCTAATCATAGGACTAATATCTTTGCCTTTTAGTTTGAGAAGCCTTCAAACTCCCTCATACATATATTTTCCAGTCACCACACCGCTACTCAGTGATGTGTGTTATGGCTGCCTTTGCTACTGTGCTCTCTCTTTGAGAGCATGAGAACACCTAGGAAAGGTCCAACAGATGGTGGTTAGTGATGGGGGGTCTTATCTGTAATTTCAATGTAGCATTATGTTTTATTTTCAGTAGCTGTTACAGGTGTTTACAAAACCTAATCCAACTTTGGGGTATGGACTAGAGGATGTTTATAGAGGTCCCTTCCAACCCACTACTTTCTATAATCCTATAATTTGACAGTAAGGGGGAAGGGAAGACACATTACCTAGTAGTGCTGAAAGTGGTAAACTAAGTGTGCTTCTTTATTAGTACTGTAAGCTATACATGTGCTGCTTTCTCAGCACTTGATTCTGCTTTTTAGAAAGTTATGTCAGTAGGACACAAGTAGGAGCTGAATTGCTTGGTAAACCAGGGGATCTAGACAGTAAGGACACTAATTCACTCTATTTACTTTCTGTATGTCACCTCATCACTTCAGAAAGATTTTGTAGTCACATGTTTGTTTCAGACTAGCTTGTGGCAGCAAACAAGGGAAAACCAGTGAGATTTTCCTGAAATGTTGGGGGGCGGGGGTGGGGT
>VZRI01006417.1:54574-81401 GCA_013397515.1 Upupa epops | reverse complement strand
GGGGGTGGGGTGGAGTGTGAAAAATTGAACTGACAAGACTGAAAGGCAGCTGTGTTCTGGCTCTGGATGGCATTAAATTATCTGTTGAGGAAATTTCCTCCTCATGAAGTGTAATGAAATGTGTGCTCAATGTGCAAACAGGATGTTTCTGTCTAAAATGGAGAAATAAAATCAATTTTACTACTGCTTCACTTAGAGCATATTTTTTTAAGAAATACTTTTTTTTTTCCAGATGGGATGATGCTCAGACAGGGTGCAAATCGAACAAGTGGTTCAGTAAGTGGCTGTATGTTGGAGCTGCTTTGCTGAAACCAATTGGGTGATTATTAATTCTTGTTTTCTGTGCCAAAAACATGATGTGTGGCCATTTGTATTCTTACTACTTATTAGTAACCAGATCTATGGAGAGTACAGACGTTCCTGGCATGTGCTTCTCTGAAAACAGGCACTGTGAGGTTTTTGCTAGTCTGGTTTTGGTTGTTTTTTCTTCAACAAAGGGATCCAAGGTTTGCCAATGGAAGAGACATTTTAGAAAGCTTTAATATCTACAGTCTGCTGTGGAGCTGAATAATTTTATGCTTTTTGGAACTTCAAAAGGGGCAGCATGTTGGCTGCACTAACTCTTGTGAAAATCTGAACATAAATAGGTGCTGTATGATTTGAAAATGTTGCTTAGCTGCTGTTCTAATGCATATGGGGCATACCAAATAGTTGTGAATATTAGCAATCCATCCTGACCTCTTTTAACAAAGTCCAGTCTTATAGCAGTCTGGTTTTGCTCTCAGCTAAAAACCATTAAATATTAAAACTTTAAGTGAATTTGTCACCACAGTTCCTGGATGACAGTGGGGTGAGAGGGAGCCAACCCATGCAGCATTGCTGCTTTTTTTTCCCCCCCTATCTTCTTCATTAAGCAGCTCTAACTTTGTCATCAGTGCAGTCTGTGCTATTTAATTTTTGTGAAAAATCAGTCTCTGAAATCCCAACATTCATACATGAATGATGTATGGAAAAAAAATTCCTCTGGTGTATGTTTCAGACACTTCCCTGCAGATTGTTTTTATTTACTTGTAAACCAACTATCTGCTATTTGGTGTACTCAGCGGTGCTGTGCTTGTCTCGGGAAAGCTTATGCAAACAGATCTTTAATTTAGTGTTTTTCTTTAACCTGTTCCTTTCTCCTTGTCCCTCCTTCTAACATCTCTGTTCCTTCCCTAATTCCTACTCAAGGGAAGTTCCTGGAGGGAGGAGGAATATATTGCTGTAAAAATAAAGTAGTAGAATCTGGCTTAATGAAATAGCAATCAGGTCTTCAACTGGACTCAGGAAAAACTTGAATTTCAGCATAAGAGGTGGTTGTAGACATGGGGATTTGTCCCTTCTCACAAGGAACGTGTGATAGGACAAGAGGAAATAACCTCAGGTTGCACCAGGAAGTTTAGGTTGGGCAGGAGGAAAAAGATAGATTGAAAGGTCCCTCAGGCCTTGGCACAGAATGCCCAGGGAGGGGGTTGAATTGACATCTTTCAATGCGTTTCAAAGTCACGGAGACTTGGAGCTCAATGACAGATTTAGTGGTGGCCTTGGGACAGTTTTGTTAGTGGCTAGACTCAAAGATCTTAAAAATGCTTTCTATACATCTATGATTGTCCATTTCATGGCACCCGGCCTAACAAAATGTAAATAGCTTCTGTAATATGAGGAGGAAATATAGGACATGTGTACCAGTGTGTAAGGAGTGGGAATTTTCGTCTCCTTTATAGGAGATGAATAAAAGAATGTTCAGTCAGGTAACAGAATATTTGTTCTTGAGAATATCTGCAAGAACCCATTTGGAGAGAAAAAAGATGTGTTTTGCTTAGTTAACTTGGCAGGTGACAGATATCCCTATGCAAAGAAACCCCTCCCAAAGACCTGATTTGCATGTAACTTTTGGAAGCTTTGCTGTAGGAAATCTGAAGTGAGTCATTGCCATAGGCATTCTAGAACCTAATGAACTGAGGGAGGGGATCAAATAAGGGTGATGGAGAGACTGATTAATTTTGGTATTTGTTACAAGACAGTAGAGAAAAGGGGATACTGTGGAGAAGGAGTAAATTGGGGTATTGAACCTATATTCTGGAGGTATTCTGTTTATCTGTGTTTTACCAGAGGGTAGGCTACACCCAGATGCTACACATTCTATATACCAATCAAAAAATGTTCCTTATGTGAAGTGTGAGAAAACAATGGAAGCAAAGAGGCTTGTTCTGTTCTGCTTGCTACTGCTTATGATCTAGAAATTATATTGTTTGAATTCTTCTAAAATACTTTTAAACTTTTATTTTAAAACTGACTTAGAATAGAATCATAGAATCATTAGGGATCAGAAGGGACCTTGAAAGATCATCTAGTCCAGTCGCTGTGCCACGGCAGGACCACCTAGATCAAGTCTTACAGGAACAGATCCAGACAGGTCTTGAAGGTCTCCAGAGGAGACTCCACACCCCCCTGAACGGCCTGTTCCTGTGCTCTGGTACTCATTGGGAAGAAGTTCTTTCTGATATTTATATGGAACCTCCTCTGTTCCAGCTTGCACCCATTGCCCCTTGTCCTATCACCAGATGACCTTGAAAAGAGCCTGTCTCCATCTTCCTGACACCCACCCCTCACATCTTTATAGATATTAATGAGGTCACCCCTCAGCCTCCTCTTCTGCAAGCTCAAGAGACCCAGCTCCCTCAGCCTTTCCTCATAAGGGAGGTGCTCTACTTCCTTCATCATCTTCATTGCTCTACACTGGACACCCTTAACAATTTTCTAATAGAGAAGAGGTAACAAGCTATCACTATCACATCAACTCTAGGGCAGAATTGCGTGAACAGGTTACCCTTGTGCTATGGATGTCTGTGGTACATATACTTAAAACCTTAGAGGTTATGTCCAGGTAATGCTAATGTAAGGGTANGGGAGGGTATAGTGTAGAAAATCTCTTTAGTGCTCATTAATTACCTACCCGTCATGAGGTTTGAGAGGATTCTTGGAAGTAGTGGTAGTGGGGAAGTCTGGAGTAGCAGCAAAACATCATTGGAGGTGCATATAAAAAGGAACTAAGAATTGCAGGATTGTGTTCAATTCCATTATTTTTTTTAATGTAAAATAATCTCTTGGCTCATGTGAAAATGCATAAATATGTATAAGGCATGTGATTCTGTATAAAAGATATACATTTGTAGACATATAATGATGTATGAAAAATGCGGTTTTTGTCTTACTGGTTTGAGTAGGTGGCTGTATGTCTGCTTCTATAGCATTAAATGCTGAATAATCTTTTCAACAACTGAGGCATCAAGTCTGGATGCACCTTTTGCAGAGAAAAATACCAAATTACTTCTACAGGTAACATTGGTATTAAATTATTTGTATCCTGCCACTTTCTACAAATGCAAAGAGTTTGACTGGAGACAAGAATTATTTCTGGAATTTTGTTTAGACAGCCTTGCACTGCAGTGTGGGGGGGAAAAAAAGGAGAACCTTTCTGTAGATTGCTCATATTTTGACGGTGTTATATTTTGTCAATGTGCCTATTGGTTGTGGCCATTACAGTGAATACCTCTCCAAATCAACTTAAAGGTCTTTCTTTAATTTTTTTCAGGCCTCCAATCCTTTTCTGTGTTGGCAGCATTTCATATAACCTCTAAATCCATGCTAAAGAGGTTAGCTATGCTTTTTAGAATGACTAAGCTTGTAAAATTTGATTTCAAGCATGATGGGACCAATAGGAGGGATGAACAGTATCCTGCATCTGCTTTTCAGTAATAACAAAAAGAAACTGAGGCAAAAGACAAATAAATAAATAATGTGTGTACTTCCTGGGGTTCAAGGTGTCTCTGTATTACCCTTGATAGTGAATGAAGATGTCAGTCTTTGAACAATTTTTACAAGTAGAGGATAACGGGATGTGATGTACGTATGCAGAACTACATAAACAGGATTTTGGCATGTGGATGATATGGGAAAAGTGTTAATAAAATTTAGCAAATCTGTTCTCCTCTGGACAGATACATTTTGTTATAAGCTGCTAAATCTACATTTAATCATTATGCATTTCAGTAGCTATTTACTTTTTTGAGACATGCTGGTCTTATGATATAAGCATATTCCACAGCAATGGTAATCATGTCCCCTATGATTAATATTTGTGATGATAATAATATTAGTTATTTTTGTGATATTAATATTAGTATTTGATTATTTGCATTTTGACATTGAACATTTGACACTGTCTTGGAATGTGTGTTTGGAATGAGTATTTTCTTATTACAGTACTTTAGACTTTGACTCACATGGCAGCACACTCTTGCTTAAAGGAAGAGAGTAAAGTAATGGAAGTTTTCAGTTGGCAATTAGAATGATTGCTTACAGAAACTGCTGGGCTTGGCAGGTGTTGGTCTATAAAATATCAAACAGTTGTACTAACTTATGCAAGAGATGATTGGAGCAAAGAACAGTGGCAATTCTTCTACCACCATGATGATGCCTTGCAGTATCGTTTTCAAGTGAGATAATTTGAAATTAATGAAGTGCTAGGTGTTAGGCTGCACATTTTTACTTGTGTGGAGGAAAATCATCAGTGATAGAATAACAGGTTGGAAAAGACCTCAAAGATCATCTGGTCTAATCTTTCTTGGTGTAATAAAGGTCTAGATAAGATGGGCCAGCATTGTGTCCAGGTGAATCTTACAAATGGGTTGTGCTGGTGACTCCACCACTTCTCTATAGAGTTTATTACATCTTTTTTCACTGTAAAAATGTTCCATGCCCAAGAAAAAGAAAAGTGGAAAGTTTTGTGTTGAAAAGAGTCAAGTGAGAAGACTTATTTTTCTGTTTTCCTTTACTCATTCCCTCCAAAAGCTTGGGTGGGAATGAATAGATAAAATGTAAGTAGAAGAAAGGATGGAATCCTGCCTTTGTAAAAAGCAGCTATGGGTGGTTTTGCACATGGTTAGTATCACTACTGTTTTATCTGGTTTGGGTTTTTAGCTTGGCTGTAGTCCAAGTATAATTTTTAATAAACTTGTGTAAATTATTTTTTCTTAAATTAGTCAGAGGATATGGATTTCCATTATAGTGTCAAATGAATCATTAGAAAAACAAATGGTATAGTAACAGACTAATTAGGGATTGAAGTACCTTTCTGGCTAAACTAAATGTGTGTGATAAATGTTAGCATAAACTAGGATATGTACTAGGGTGTGGAGATTGGCTTTGAGGTTCAATTGACTTTCAGATGTGCTCATGAGACCACTGTTCAAATGTGGAAAGAGAACAAGAAGTTGGTACTTAGTTGAGCAAAGACAGAACCAAAACAACACTGAAGAGGTTTTTTTTGATGGAAACTTATTTATAGAGTAGATTGTTACATATTATTTTTCAATTTGTTCTTGATATTTAGCTCTAATTACTGTAAAATGGAAAATCCCAGTGGGATAAGGCTTATTGTGTGAAAGGTGATAGGACTGACTTTAATTCTTGTTTTATCACTTCCCTCATTACAAAAAAAAATATGAGACTTTACTTAAATTTGTCTCATGATTTAGATCCTTAAAAATGCTGATATGGTGAATGCTAGTTTTTACAACATGCTAGCACATTTACTTTGTATTTCTTTATCAGGTTGGACTCTGATCCTTGAGATCCTAACCTGATCTTCTGTGATACTGTATGATACTGTGTTCTTGGGTCTTCCCTGCTTGATTCTGGAGTTGTGAGGAGAAAAGTCTGACTCTTGATACAGATCTGAGATACTCACATTTTTATGGAGGCAGTCTTTTGGGTTTTGCCCACTTTTAGTTTTGACATGTTTGGTTTTGTGAAGATTACAGATCTGTAACATTTTTTATTTTTCTGTGAGAGTAAATCACACAGGAATTACCAGTGTGGTCTTACTGTTCCAAATTTATGGCATCCAGCTGCCAAACGTACAAGGGCTCTGACACTAATCACTCAGACTTAACTTCCTGTTACTGTTCTTTGAGAGACATCTCATTCTGGGAAACAAAAGATGTTCTGCGCTCGTATTTGTTGGGGGATTTCTTTTTATTCCCTGAATGCTATTGATTTCTATTCAAAATGCTTGCCCTTACTGAATGGGTATGACTCATGTTGTGAGAGACCTGTGAAATCCATAGCAACCCAGATACACCTTTAACAACATCTGGTCACTTGAATATTTTAATTTTTTTTTAAAAAAATCCTTTTATATTTCATAATGGCTTTATGGACAGTGTTTCCTAGTGTGCTGGTAGTTCTCTGCATCACAGGAATAGTTCTCCTCTTACTCTCTCTGCATAATGTGATCGCATGTTCCAGCACTCATCAGATTAGTACTGATCAACTCAAAAGTGTGCCTTCTAATGTGCAAAAGTGAAGGACACAGTGGTATGGCTGTACTTCAAAAGAATAGTGTGTACCTGTATGTAATTGGATGTTGCATGTGAACAGGAAGAGTTGTACATCGTATCTGAAAGATGGCTCTGTTGAAAACTACAGCTGGGTGTTTTAGTGCTTAAATTGTGGCTGGATTTGTGCCACTAGGTATAGGAGAAAAGAATACTCCCCATTTAGGAACTGCTGTCTGAGGTCAGTGACTTTACTGCAGCTCCTTGCAATGCCTAAGAAAGGACCTGGCTCAGAACATCAGCTTGCATCTGCAACTCTATTCCAGCTATGGATCTGGCTGCTGACCAAATAGAGACATACTTTAATTGTGAACATTGTATCTTTGCCAGTTCAATTAGCATGTTCAATATTTTGATTCAAATTAGTATTTGAGACCTCATTCTTGGGATGAGCTCCATAAGAAGAGCCAGTGTTTTAATATCGAACATGAAAAATAATAATAAAATAGCCCTTTGGAGGCAACTGCAGCATATAAACCAGAGCTCCCTCCTGATGACTCCTGTGGGATTCTGTTCTAGCCTCTGCGCAGTTTTACACTCTCCCAGACTGTAATCACTTTGTGTGATACTGATCATTCTCCTGCCTATCCACCTTCTTTCTTATTGCAATGAACAAACTTAAGGTGATTTGGGTAGGAATCCATTTCTGTTTATTCCAGAAAATGAAGACTGAAATGATTTGCTTTGTGATCTGCTGTTGCTGTTACTCTTGTTGATATATTGAGAACTATTATATATTGAATATGATTTGAAGCTGAAAATTAGGCTCTATTTTTACCATGTACTGTTTACCCCCTCACATTGGTGACCAGTAAGATCTCTTTTAAGACTCTCATCTTTCAGACTTTGTATTCATTTAGTTCCTGCTTAAAATTGCTAATAGTGTGGTTTTTTTCTTTGAGTGAATTGTCTGTCTGTTCTTTGGCTTATGAGTATTGCTATCATTTGGCTTGTGCTGTCTTTCTTTGCTTTGATTAATATTATAGCTGATGCTGCATTAGTTTTAATTTGTAGTTGATACCACGACTGCATTTTGAGCATCAATGGAGTGTACTCATCTAATTAGAGATGTGACTTTGTGTTGCCATGTGGAAATGAGAGTCCCTAGATTTGCCCTAGCAGTGAAGAATGTAAACAGTGTATTGGGTATAGGGGAGTGTTGCCTGAGGCAGGGAATGTAAGCCAGGATGGAGGTATTTCAGATGGATATAGTAAAAATGCTGTAGTGCCATGGTATTGCACCTTAGTGCTAACTTGCATTTCTTGCCCAGCTCTGTTCTGTGTCTCTTGGATTCACTGTACATGCTTTAGACCTTAAACCTACCTTTGGCTGGGATGACAGGAGTTTTTAGTGCTCTCTGTGTGTGTATGCACCTGTTTCCCCTTACCTCTGCAATGCAGTAGGCAGTTTCATGCTTTGAGTCCATGTACAGTGAAGAACCACATAATTATATTATTCCGCATTCAGAGAACTGACTTGAAAATATTTCTGGTTTAGCTTTTATTATAGGATAAAAGGAATAGACACAGAAAATGAGTTTGGCTTCAGGAAAGAGGAGAAAGAACAGGCAGGTAATGGAGTGAAACCGAGACTGAAATACTAGTTATTTTTCCAGCAGTGCTGTGATACTCAGTGATGTCATGTTTATTTAATACCAGTGTCAGGAAAGCTTCACATGGTTTCTCCAGAGGACTAACATATGTTGGGCTCACTGTAGTAAGGGAGAAAGAAATGTTTTTCTCCAGAGTTAAGACTGTCAACTTTTCATATTCTGGCTCATGTAGTAATTAATTTTTGGAGAAATTGGTGAGCAAAGCACAACTGAAAGAATAGGGATGAAAGGGAATGTGTCCTACTTGCTGCTCTCCAATGATTTAAGCTAGGTTGTTTGTGCAACTATGAAGAGATGCAGCACATCTAGGACATGTCCATTTGGAGTTTCACAAGGTGGCTGCTCAGATGCTGCCTGGAGAGGGAAGTGGTGCTGAAAATGTTAGTTGTAGAAACTTGGCTCATCATGCGATAGGATTCTTTCAAACAGGTAACAAATATGGGTTTATATTTTCTGGACTGAATGTTGGTCTTCACTGAAATCAGAAAGGTTCACTTACAAGTCCTGATTTCAGTCATGTTCCTATTAACAAAGACTTTCTGTAAGCATGTGTTGAAGGATTCCTTCCTGACAATGCTTGAGAATTAGAACAAATTAGGAGTTTATTTCTTGTTCTACTGAAGACAGAACATGTTTTCAGGTTTTCTGATCACATAGCACCTCAAACAGTGATATTAAGTCTTCATCAACTTCCTCATGCACCATATACGGATTAGCATTTTAATTGCATACTGAGAAATCGTGAAGAAAGTGGAAATGTAAACTTTACCATGTGTAGCATGGTTAGAATAATTCCACTTATGGTAGCAGGACTCCAGAGTGAAGAATAATTTTAAAACTCCTAGGGAAAATGAAAGCAATATGAAATAACAATTTGACCATTATTGGTGGTTCAAGCAGTTTGGAGTCCCTTGAGTGTCAACATTAGAAATGTGCCGTCAGGCTTGCTCAGCAAATGAGCTGCTCTGTTACTCAGTTTTATGACAGTGACCAGAAGTTCCTCTCCTTCTGTTTCTTTTAAATGACAAAATTGATGTCTAATACTCTCTTGGAAACAGACGATTAGTCTGGTTCCGTAGCAGAGAGATTAAGAACTCGCCTATCAAGTGTAGTTCAGTGTGCTGTAGAATTGTGTGAAATGCATTAGTAACACATGCTTTAGAATGCTTGTGGCTTAAAAAGTATTTTTTTTTCCTTTGGTACTGCTAAGATACCCAAATGGCTAATCCCCATGTTGTAGGTTAGGTACATATCTTCACAGTTATTTCCCAGGAAAATCCTAGTAAATATACTTCAGAAATTGGGGTTAGGTGGGAGATGTTTGAAGGAAAAACCCCATAACTGACAACATTCTAATTTACTCTGTAGAGGCAATTGTGAACACTTGCAGAACAAGAATAGGTTTTTATTAATAATAAGATTTTAGATCCATGAAACTGCTGCTGAGTTAAGAAAAAAAAACACAATGAAACTTGTGCAACTTGTACTGTGCATTTAACCTGCACAGGATCCATGCAGTAGTGAGGATAGGGTAAGACTCAAGTGCACCATGGAAAATTCTGCGTCAGAAATTCAGCAACTTCTGTATCACCTGCACTCCTGGTTGATCTTAATGCAGACACATCCCAGCAAAACAGCCAGCAGTCAAAAGTTTCCTCAAGTTCTATTACTGTTAATACCGCATATGCAACAGCACCCATTCAGTGTCTTCTACAGTAAGTAACTGAAAAAACTGAGCAAGAAAGCTTAATTATACTGTGAATTTTCAGGCTGCTGTCATACAGGAGTGCAGCTCAGACATGCTCCTCAGGTTTTCAGCATTAATTAGGAGCCCTTACGTTTAAGACTTGGTGTGTGATGACCTGTGATGCTAGCAAATGAGCTTTGGATTTACTACGTGCGCTACAGATAATTGGAATTATTTTTTTCTGAGCTGGATAATTCTTTTTCTTATAAAATTACAATCATAATATAGAGGCATCTATCCAGTGTTACTAAAGGGATGACTAAATATGAGTCACTTATTTTCTGGGGTTTTTTCCTGATGTCACATCAAAGCTATTTCTCACATCTGGAAAGAAAGATATAAGTCAGAACTGTAGTTAAACTTGGCTTCAAGAAAACATTAAGGAATATGCATTTTTTTCCAGTAAGATGCCATTAGATCTATGAGATATATTTTTTCAGTAGAAATGTATAGTTGCTATTTAAAAGACTATATGAATCAGACATTCATGCTACTTTCCATTGAACTAGGGACTTAAATGGTGTTGTACAGCATCATATGTGTTACAGGCAGATTAATTTGTTCATAGTGGTATCTTGCTGAAAACAGGGCAGATATTTGGCTATAAAACAGAAGTCAGCCTGAGGGTAAGACTTCAGGTTAAGTACTCACGGCAAGGAAAAGTATTTCATTGTTTTGCAACTTTGTTTTGATTGAATGGGCAAGATAGCAAAACACTCTTTCAAGACACAAAACTTAAAAAACCAATGTTTGCCTAAGTCTGCTGCATCCACTGGGATGATTAACTGAAAAAGCTGGCTTTGTGTTTTGCTTTTCAGAAAATGTGTTCCAATTTTAGAAAAAAAAAACCCACAAAAAAAACCCTGTGTCTTACCAGCTCATGTAGGTGGCTTTTCTGTCCTGATAAAAAAATTGATGTGTTTAGCATGAGGAAATATAAACTACTTAAAGCCAGGATAGATTGTTTCTATACCCTTTAAATGTGCAGTTCTTTTTAAAAACACATTGTTGGGTACAGGTGTACCAGATGACTGTTCCCAAAACAACTGCTCTTGATTGCCTGGAATAGGAGCAACTAAAAGAATTGGTAAACAAAAATTCATTGCTTTTTGTACGTGTGTGAAACACTATTGTTGTAGCTTTAGAAAAATGAGTGGCAGTGACATCCCAAACTAGTGACATTTTTGCTTGATTTTTATCTACTGAAGAACACTAACTTCAAGGAAAACTAATTTTAGTGAGTAATAAATGACTGTAAAAATAAACCTTCTGTTTGGGACTTAAGCAGAGCTTTCTGCGTCTGCTGTGTGGGAATTTAGGCCCATGTACCAGCTTTAGTGACTCATGCAGTTAAGGGAGAAAGGATTGTGTTCCCTTCCTTTCAGCCCATTATTCTTTGTGGCCTCTTCCACTGACAGTTGAAGCATTTGAAAAGACTTTTTCGGCACTGCTATTACAAGTTCACAATTATCGTGATCAAAGCTGTTCAAATCATGTCACTGAGACTCATTTGGCCTCACACATTTTTGTGCAAGATTCGTAACAGGCTTTGGGGGAAGTGGGAGGAAGATCTAGATTGATTTCAGCTCCTGATAGAAGAACCTGTGTAGCACCTGAAATCCATCAAATAAGAATACTTGTTCACAACAGCAATTAATGAATTGTACAGATATTTATAATTTTTACACTATGTGGTGCCATTTATGGATGGACACAGCCTCTAACACACTCCCCACCCCCCATTCTGTGGTGTGAATTTCACTTTACTTGGTCACTGTTATTGATGATCCTGTATTTTAAAATTGTTTTTACCAATACTAGTCTTTATGTAAAGCAAATGACTTGTTTTGTCTATGAGCGTTTGCAGCAGCGCGTAAGAGCTATTCACAGGTGATCAGAAGGGGAAGAAGCTTTAGCATGAGTGGTTTTCTCTTGTCTGCAGGGCAAAAAGTGAAGTGATAGTGGTGTGTCTTACAGGTCTTACTACTTCTAAGTGCTTGGTCAAAGGTTGGATTTACCTTCCAACCAAAGATACTGTCATTTTGTGACATAGTAGAAACAAGCTTTTAGCTTTCACAGAGGGCCTTCTCATGACTGTGATCCTGAAGGAGAAAGTAAGAGATTGTTTGAGCATACAGAACTGTGAAGGCTCTGGACAGCACTGTGGATAGTCGCTATTAAAGTGTGTGACACTTTTGCTGGCGGCAGAAATGACGAAATTGCCTTTTTCCACATAACACTAGCTAGAAAATTATTTTAAGTATGGATGTAAGGTCATGCATGCAACAACTTGTGATGCCTTTAAGATTATACTTAACTAGTGACTGGAAGGAAAGCCAGCCTCTCTAGTCTTGGTTGGCTCCACGGAAGGCCTCTAAACACACATAAGACACACGTCCCAGGTAGCTGTAGAGTTATAGACAGGCACATAGAAACAATAGATAAAGGCAACTGGCAGGTTGCATGGCATTGGTAAAGGTTAGATAGATGCTCATAAAAGAAGCATTAGTTGTTAAACAAGAATTTGTTTTATTTTTTTTCCTCAGCTTTTAGGTACTCAATTTGGAATTTTACAGAGTAAGAGACTTGTGTATGTAGAAACTACAGCATAGATTAATATCCATATGATGCTGTAATGTTAAATTATCCAGTATCCTAAGAGATGCTCTAAGTTGTTTGTGCATGTTTAGCTGACTTATAACATGATATATCATAGTTGAGATCAAATTCACTAGAACTATCTTTTAAAACTATTTTATTGCAGACTTTGAAATATTACTCTTGTTCTTGCATAGGAATTCTGTGAGATGTGCACAGGTAGCTCTTACAGACTGCTACAAGTAAATATAACTAAGAAAAGTTATTAAAAAAAGGGGAGTGTACAAATATACTCCTAACACTTCATGAGATACCTTTTGTCTTGAGGGATCCTGTAGGAGTAATTTCAACAGAAGCTGAGATTCTGAAAATAGCTGAGGTTTTAGGATCTAGATTTTATTAAGGCCTATTCAGGAAAACTCTACGTGGATTCATTCTCAAATGTGCTGTGGAATTTGCACTACAGCTTTGTATTTGCATACATAACATGTATGAACTTAACTAAATATGCCATGATATTTAATGCTGATTTACTGCTAAAACTCTTAATTGTCCAAGAGCCAGGGAGAACAAATCTTCGCAGTATTAACATGTATTTATAATTCTACCACTTAATTCAGATTGTTTTAAATGATTTTGTCTTATGTGCACAAAGATAAATCAGATTAAGGCACAGATTAGTTTTACATGCAATGAGAGAAGAGATACTGAACTGCTAACATGGATAGCTGCATAAGTTTTGTGTGCATTTGAAAGCATTAAATTCAGACCTTTGATGAACTGCTCAAAAATTTTGGATTGGAACCCAAAGCAATTTTGATCAAGAAAAGTGAAGCTTTTACTTGTTTTTAATGCTGTTAACAGGGAACAGAATTATGTGTGCTTTCTTAAGAAAGTACTCAAAGCTATATGGCAGCTGGTGTATTTTGTATATGCATATAGAATATGTATGTGTCAAATGTAAACATTAAGCCATTAAGCCTGCAGAAACATGTTCCAGTCTGCCCACAGCAGCTGGTGCAGTGCTTTTTATATTAATAGAAATACATGACAAGTCTAAATTTAAAACCTGGAATGAGAGAGACCTTGGACTTTTTTGTTTCAAAATTGTCCCCTTCAGGTCAAATTTCATTATGGAAGCCACTGAAGCTGTAAATCCAGCCAAACAAATAGCAGTGTTTTATGATTTGACTTTGTCTTACACAATTCATTGTAAAACTGAAAGTGCCACCAAATCCACCAAATCAGCCATAGCTGTTCTGTGACTGCAGTGGTTTATATTGGTGCTGTCCTCAACCAGTGCCAGTCAAGTGGTTAAGGTAGGATGAGGAGATGAATATCACCACCAATGCAGGTAGCAGAAGAGTAATAACTATGAGCTGAGTCTCAAGCATCCATTACTTTAGCACTAAAAAGCTATTTTAAGCATTTCTGGTTCTCCACAAGCCAGTTCAGTGTCTTGGTGTTCACTTGTTGATACTGTATTGCAAAGCTCTTAGAAATAGTTAATATGCAATGATGAGATGCACACACTGGGAGCTGGTTTAGGCAGTGTTATAAGTTATGTGAGTAATGTATTCATCGTACGCTAGAAAAATTGTTAAGCATAGCAAAACCAGTAAGTGACAGTGCAGCAATGAAAGCAGAAGAACCTTCTTGCACGCTTGACAGCAGGAAGTCTGGATGCTGTTTTCTAAACTCAAAACAGTGTGAATTCTCTATTAGAAAGTCAGACAAGTATGATGGAAAATATAAGAATAAGACTTATATGGCAATATTTGGCAATGACACTCTATGAACTACAAACCATATGAAGTGTAAAACTATGACATTGGCAGTTTCAGGGAGAAAAAAGTCATCTAACATCTAAAATCAATAACATAGTGAAATAATTTTCATTGATGAATGAGCACATCAAGCCAGATGGCATAAGTAATGACTACAAATGTAAATGTACTGGTCAAAGACATGCTAAATTAGAATCGTTCACCTTGAATGTTTTGTTTATGATTTCAAAAAACAGGAAACCAGTGATGTTTAAAATTTAGTATGCACTTGAGGTTTTTGACGCAAGTAATCGGCAAATGAAGCTGAAAGTACTCAGTATGATTAAAAGCGTTGACGTGTGCTGTAGAACATAGTAATTTGTTGAGTGTTTATACTTAGAGAAGTGATTTAACACAAACCAAAACAACTCCCCAGATCTATTAATTTAGTTCTGGAATTGCTGTTTAAATTGTATTTAGGAATCTTCACTTTATGAAACCTCAGCTAATGGCCAAAGCTAGTAAGAAATCCAGGTCATGTTAGTACTAAACCTACAACACTTCACTGTGATCATCACTCTTCAAGTAGATATTTTGTACTGATAACATTGACCTACACTAGAAGATTTTAAAAGTTAAAATTTCACTTCTACTTGATGTAACTACATTTAGTTTGGAATTTGGACAGGGAGGGGCTGGGAGTTGTGATGACTACTCTTGGAATTTCAAGCTGCTTATCAAGCTTTCCCTACTTCTATTCTGGCCAGTTGCCCTTCCATATTGGGATGAGGGGAAGGACCAGTGTTTCAAAGTGTCTGTTTTCCTGTGTGTGGTACCCCTTGGTTCAGAGATCAAGCATGGCATCACTGGACTGAGCTGTCCACTGGCAGTCATCTACTACCCTGTAGTGTGGTGATGAATGAGAGTGGAACCTGTTATGGTCTGAAAATTTGGTTTTGTGCTTCTATGCCAAAATTGCAGTTTATTTTAAAACTAGATATAACTTTCCTATCAGTCCCCTGGGACAGTGACCTGACCCCAGGGGTGGATTAGGTGGACAGGTGCTACAGAAGGGAGGGGACGTCTGCATATTTCTTCCTCTGTGCTTTGGCAGTTGGAGAGCTACGGTGTGGCTTTGCTGGGCTGAGCCCTCCCTCAGACAAAAGGGTGTTGTAAGCAGCCTGTGGAAGGGGAAGAACTTTGAGATTACATAGTAGGGAATTTATCATTAGAGGAATTGCTAGCACTGAGCAGAGGATGCACAGAATGAGCTGTAGGCACCATGTTTCGACAAGGCAAAGAATTGTTAGAGGTCTCTTCCCCTTAAGGAGAAGGAGGCAGCAGAGCTCAGCTAGGTTATGTAAGAACACGTGAATAATTTCTAGGATTTTTGGGTATTGGGGCTTTTATGCTGTGTGAATGAAATGTGGGTTTGATAGTTTTCCCCAAATCATTTTGCCTACAACTTTTATAAGTGGTTCTGAACCCCCTTGGTGGTTGTTTTCAGTTCACTAGCACATGAACTAAATTGATCAGTTGATCTCAGTCCTGCATCCTATCAACCAATCAGTGACATGTGAATGAAAACAAGTTGAAGTGCTCATTGTGACACTAATCACTGTATTTGTAAGAAACTGGCAAAGCAGTTTTTTGGAAATGGAGGTTTAGTAGCAATTGATTCCATACACATGATTCACTTATTTTTACTGATGTAGTGATTTTATGATCATTGAACCTAGTGGACTATTGGCTCTCACACAGAAAACTTTTATTTGTGGTTGTTTTTTTAAATTCTAACAATGTACCCCTAAAATGACATCTAGACTTCAATGTGGAACTGGATTATATTGAGTAAAAAAAAAAAAAAAAAAAGAAAGGCAGAAATCACTCAGTTGCTGCGTGACTATGGGGACTTTATCATAGTAACATCAAGTATGTCTAGTTGCATACCACTTTTCCTGGTAACTCTCCAGTCAGCTACTATGTGGATTTGATGCACAAATACTGTCCATTTCAATTAAAAAAAGGCCTATTTGTAGGTTCAACAAAGCAAGAAATCTCAGTGATGTGCTCTGTGTCACAGGTCTGTACACTATAGCTTGCATTCATTCTAGCCATTCAACCAGTTTATCTAGAAGTTGCAACCAGTCCAGAATCTGCAGAATAGCCGGGATGTCGTGACTTAGTCTGAGGTGAAAGAGAGGGAGGTTTTTTCTGTCTAGCACAGCTTTTAGTTAGAATTTCAGAAAAGTGAAGTTATTCTGTAATCTAGAAATGTCTAGTGTAGTGAAGGCAGGTTTGATCCTTGAGTCACTGTTGCTCATAAAGCTGCTGCTTTTTCCTCTCACTAAAGGAGAGGAAAAACACAACAAAACAAAACCCAACACAAGACCAAACCAACACCAAGCAGAGGAATTAATAAAATCTAGGTTTTTTTTAATCTCTGGAAGTATTTTGAGGTGCAAAGAAAGCTTTCTTGTTAACTGTAGGAGAGAAGTTTTTCTTTCCAAGTGCGGTATTTAAAAAAATGGTAAGTTTTTTTAAATGTCCCATTGGAAAGGGGATCTTTTATCTAGCCTACTAAGCACTAGGAGGGAAAAGAATCATGGGACAATTAGCAGGACTCATTGAAAGGGATTTAAACTAGATTCAAAGTGGGTGTTGTGGGAGATTTGATTCATGCAGCAGCAATGACACAAGGGTCATTGGTAGCTGGTAACTGGAAGTGCACATGCTGATCAGGTGGGAGTTAGGGCTTCTTCCACAAAAAAGGAGGTGCACTTGCTAGCCCAGCTGAAGTGCATCTACACACAATGAACACAGTATGGGCAACAAGTAGGAAGAGCTGAAGGCTATCATCAAGATAGAGAAAACAATGACATAGTTGCTGTTATGGAGATGTGGTGGCCTGACTCTCACAGCTGGAGTGTTGCAGTTGATGGTTACAGGAGGAATAGGCAAGGAAGGAGTGGTGGTGGAGTTGCCATGTATGTTAGGGTAGGATAAGAGTGTTTACAGATTAATGGTGGTGATGATAGGGTTGTGTCTTTATGAATAAGTCAAGGGGAAAGCCTCTAAGGCAGATTTTGTGGTGGGAGTTTGTTGCAGACTAACTAACCAGGAAGTGGAGGCGGATAAAATACTCGGCGAGTAGCTGGGAGAAGTTTTGCTGTTGCTACCCCCTTCTTTTTTTTTCCCTTTTTTTTTTTTTTTTTTTTTTTTTTTTTTTGTGGGTGTGTAGAATTTAGCCTGGAAATAGGATCTTTTTGGGAATAAGCCTTTTCCAGAGCTATATAATGATAGCTTTCATTTCTTCAGTTAGAAACAAATGAGAGCCACAATCCTAAAAAGGCCACAATCCTCAGAAGGCCTTCACAGAGACTTTATTTTAAGATTCACCAAGNCACTTGGATGTGTTTCTGTGCGGCCTGTGATCCTGCTTTGGCAGCAAGGTTGGAAATTCCTGTGCTCATCTTTTGCTTTCTGTATGAGATGGAAGACTTCAGTAAAGATCTCAAAGATATGCAAATGCCTGCCTAACAAGTTACTCTTGGAGGAACTAGGACCTGCAGACTGTGCGACTATCAGGCTAAATACAGACACACAAAATATGCAGAACCTTTTCAACAGTTATCTTATTTCCATGCACTAGGTGCATAGGCTTTACTTTATTAATGTAAGTGGACCTTCAAACTAAGTGGAACTTGTCAAAGAAAGAATAGAATACACTATGCCACAGATTAAATAAGAAAAGCCCTGTGTTAGTTATTTCTACAGGAATGTAGAAGCACGGAAATACTTTTTAACTTTAGAGCACACATGTCGTCATGTTCTCGAGCTGTAAGCAAAGGCCTATTGGAAGCGCACAAACCCCAGCTTGCTTGTCAGCTAGAAATCTCAAATGTTGGCCTTTCTGTCAGAGGCTGCTCAGTGACAGGAATCATACGCTGTGTTGTAATAATTAAAGCTGCATCCTGATTCTGACAATACTAAGTAGACAAGTGGAAGTGCTTTTTAGTCACATGACTCTCTAGCACTGAAGGCAAACAAATGGTAGCCTAGTCTACACCAGTAGTGTGCCTGTCTGCTCAGTGCTGTTCTGAAGCAATCGGGGTTGGAAGGGATCTCAAAAGGTCATCTAATCCACCCTGCCCCCCCCCATCACTTATAAGACCAGATCGCCCAAGCCCTGTCCAGCCTGACCTTGAGTGGCTCCAGGGGTGGGGCCTCTACCACCATTCTGGGCAGCCTGTTCCAGGAATCTACCCATGTCCAATTGAAGGAGTAAAAGATGCCAGTATTTGGCATAATTAAGTGTATTCCTAAACCACATGCTACTTAGAAAGCAGCAAAAACAAGTGTGATGGTTTAGCAAGAGGGTCTAAATTGTTTTGGGTTGGTGCCTATAATTCTAGCACAACAACCTGCTCTCAACAGCAGGCAATGAAGCAACTTTGCTAGAAAGACAGCAGTCAGTTTATTGAAACCATCATCAAGAAGAAAAGGAAAAATCCCTAAAAAAGTAAAAGAATTAAAAGGGCAAAACAGAAACTGTATCACAATGCCTTTACACACAGCCTGAGAGAGATAGGAGATAGCTAACACATCTGATTTTAGCCTTAAATGAGAGGCCTGGATTCAGAGTGTACACCAATACTCATAACCATAACAGCCACCCCACACACACACTCGTGCCCCACTTTCCAGAAGAGAAGGGGGGTTGGGGGGGGTAGGAATACAGCACAAAAAATACAAAATACATTTGGTGCTTGTGGAGAAGTTCCTTTTCCTTTTCCCAATCCTCATGTGGGCATCAGAACTCTGTGACATCTGCAGCATACTTCTAGCTCCTGTCAGCTCAGGGCTCTTTTTGAGGCTCTAGCAGCATAAAATATAGAGGATACAACAGGGTTCTAGACTGTCTCCTTTTGCTAAAGGCTTAGGAGATCAGTATTTGTGATCTTTCTTAGCAGAGGCTTCTCTCTGTCTCTCAGTGGCAGAGCATGCAGGATCTTTGGTAGCCCAGTGAGGGAAAAGCCAACATGGCATTGGTTACATGTAGTCACTCCTGTTGCGGTTTAAGGCTTTTTGGAGTCTTGTCCAAGGGCTTTATGCAGAGCCAAGGGCTGCAGGCTCATCCCCACAGAAGGAGATTTTTGGGTACAGAGACTGGCTTGCTTCTTCGGCCTCTCTGCGTTCAAGGGTGGGGGAATCTTACTCTTAGAGGAGCTCCTGTCTCTGAAGACATGTCACAGCTGAAGACAACAACGATGGTGATGAGGAGGAAGGGCAGAAGGAGGAAGTACCTTCCCTTTAGGACTCTGTCCAAGAATCACCTATAGAGTCCAGACACTGACACAGGAGGTCTGCTAGGAAAGCTACCTCCAGCTTGAAAATAAAATGCTTTTTTGGCATAAAAGCACCACAACTAATATGTGAAAACTTGGTAATTTTCAAACCAGATCAAGCTGTACAGGAAAAAGAGAAGTCTAGATAAAACTGCTAGTTGTGTGAGTTTGATACCAAGGGAGGTTTTTACTTTAAGGAAGTCCCCACTGGGTTTGTAAATCGTTTAAGTTTTAAAGAACTTGTTATTCCACAGTAGGCATTCTCAATGGGGAAAATAATCTATCGTTTAATCAGTTGTAGTGAGAAATCTGTGTGGTGTCATTAACAAGTATGAATTAATAATAAAGTAGGAGACAACATACTACTTAATGGTACCGTAAATTAGAAAGTACAAAAGGTCTGACTTTGCTCAAGTTTTCTTTTATTTATTTCAATGGAATTGGCCTCATGTACAAGGATCTAAATCTCCTTATCCTGCTTTATAGACATGAAGTGCCATGTGAAGAAACAGTAGAATAAGGCTTTTAATATTTTTATTCAGGCTGAATGCAGCAGGGAAAGAGGAATGCCTTCACAAGTACAAATCACAGGTAAGAGATGGTAATGTAAAAACCTATTCCTAATGCTTGCACATCCATTTTTCATTTTATGTTTTAACCTTTCTAGAGGGAATAGATTCACAGAACTATAAAGTTAGGTAGTACTATAAATCAAAAGAGAGTTAGAACATTCTCAGAAATGCTTAAAATGTAAGATTCTATTTTAAGATCACTACAAAGCAGTTGTCAGGGTATCTGTTGCTCCTACGTTACATAGATAATCTCCATAACAGATCAAACCATGTTCTGTGCAAAAGGTATTTATGTATCAGTATAGCTGGACCATACAATCACTTTTTGGATAGATACCTAGACATGTAAAGGCACAGCTTTACCCCAGTATAGAAATTTTGTCCTCTTAAGTATGAAGTTGGCTTTATCGCACATAGATTTCAATGTTATGCCAGCGTAGAGGCCCCAGTAAAACTACACCAAGCAAGCAGTTGTGCTGAATGTACCTGGTATCACCCGGATATCTTCTAACAGACAAGCAATCAGGGCTTCTGGAAAGCTTGTTCAGATTATCTTAATCTCCTTTCCCCTTGTTTGTCTTGACTTTTCCTGTTTCAGATAAAACCTCAGAATCTACTAACATAGATATTACATTTAGGTAGGCAAA
The DNA here is from genome assembly GCA_013397515.1 of Upupa epops. Lineage (NCBI taxonomy): Eukaryota > Metazoa > Chordata > Aves > Bucerotiformes > Upupidae > Upupa > Upupa epops. The sequence goes on along the minus strand of VZRI01006417.1, from coordinate 60,670 downwards.
ACCACAGTGCCTCGGAGGGAATTTCTTTTTCGATTTAGTTTGTCATCCTAGCCAAGTACCTATATTCTTGGGTATTAGAACAGCATCCAAGGAGTCCTTGATCCTGAGTATGACAGCATGTGTAAATAGTAGTGGTAGCATGTGGGGTTCAAAGGGAGAAAACAATCACTGTACATGGAAACTGCTATTTATATGTAATTATGTATTTTTGTTTGTAATTGACAAGCACTTAAAGAGAAAATTTAAATTCCCTTTATGGGGAATAATTCTTTATGGTCTAATTCATACAAACCATTCAAATCACTACCAATTTTACTTCATGATAGAACCTCAGTTGTAGCTATGTGTTATGTATACTGTGTAGGAAAGAGTAAAGTCTTCTGTAGGTAAAATCCTCTACTTAGGAACAATTGATATAAACTTTTTGAAAATAGAAGAGCAGGGCACTGTATTTTGAGGTGGAATACAGTCCACAATGGTACGGATGGTACGGTAAACCTGTAACACAAGCAGTGTGTGCACACAGAGCAAATCAAAATATCCACATGCATCTGAAAACTTGGAAATCTCTTTGGAAACTATTCCAGTCTGATGATTTGAAATAAGGGTATTTCTGATTAAGAGGTCTCAGTAATTTCTCATGGCTGTGGTTTAGAAGGTGCTTGCGTTTTGAATTGTATTTTACATGGCTAATCAATTGCTGTACTCAAAAGTATAGAACTATTTAGTTGTTTTTAAAAGCATTGTCTCCTACAGCATTAGTAAAGAGGAAAATATAAAAACAGAATTTAAGAGTGCTAGTCAGTAAGAAGGATGCATGGGTTTTGGTGGCTGAGGGTACAGATTTGTGATGTTCTTAGAGAAAACTATTGAATGGCCTTTTATATGTGAAGGAACAGATTTCTTTGTACCTGCCTTAGAAAAGAGAAGACATCTTATCTAATGGAACTGCCCTTATACTAACAGCTTTCAGAAGCTGCAGAAAGGATTATTACAAGTAAATGTTCTGGTGAGATGTTTATCTGTTTACCAACAATTTAATTGTGAAAAGGGCATACTATTTTAATCACACTTGATCACCTTATTTGAGTACAGGGTACTCTGGTTGCTATCAAGAGACCCAATTCCTATTCTTAGCCCTAGTATGGACTTGTTCTCTGACCCTGAGCAAGTTACCACCCTGGTGCTTGCCACTCTTGCCCCAGCTGCAATTGGTACATTAGAAACTCAGTATCGGGATTGTGCCGTTCATCTAAGGGCCTCAATATCCATGATAGGATTTCAGTCCTGCTATGCTGTACTAGATGTTGCACAAATATACAGTAGATGATAATAAAAGTAGAACTGCAGAATATAAAGCAGAAAGAACACCTGAGCTGTTAGCAAAAAATAATAATGGAGCCTTTACCTTGCATTTAGCATATGCATTAGAAATCGTTCTCTTCCCCCTCCTTATCTACAAATCTTGATTTGATTATAGGAAAAACAGAATCAGAATAATATGTGAATTATCTGTAAGTTTATCTGTAAGTCTTGGAAGTAATAATATGTTAATCTCAGGGACACCTTATTCCATTGCTGATTGTGCTGCATTTGTTCAATTGAAATGTATCTTTTAAACATTATGAACTTTGTTTATCTTAAACCATAGACTAGACAACCTCAGCTGTAGTTATAATTGGTCTTTGTTCTCAGCCTTATGAAGCACAAGCTCATTAAAACAGATTAAATCTCTGACTATGTTTTCAGTGCACACTGAACGTTTTCTTCTCAACATCTTCAACTGAGTGTCTAAAAAGTACTTGTTCCAAATACACCCCGGTTAGTTGGTAAGAACAATGCTATAACAATTGTAAAAAGTAGTTGACTGTGGTATGGACTTATCCCTCTTTAGCTCGACCTCTGTTTTTCCAAAATCAAAATATTTGGGAAAGAACATCTGTAATTTCACAAACAGTAAAACACCTGCTCAGCCCCAGTTATAAAAAGATTTATTTCTGCAGGTGTATAATAATGCAGAATTATGCTGTAAAGTCGATTTAAAGTCTCTCAGTCTGTCCTACCTCCTCTTTATTTTACCATGTACTCTGTTCTGCGTGTGTTAAATTATTCATACAACACTTCTTTAGACAAAGCAATTGGTGAGTGACAGTCCTGTATTCTGAGATGCTCTCTGATGTGGCTTGTCTCTCTCCAGGATGCTGTCAGATGCATTTTGATGAGCACACTAAGGCTGTGAAATTTTGGTCACCTTGTTCATGGGTGAGTGCAGAGGGAATTGCAGAATGTCTTCAGTTGAAAGAGACCTTTAAGATCATTAAGTTCAACCTTATTCCTGGTCACCCCTAAACCTTGTCCCTCAGCACCACATCTACTTGCCTTTTAACTGTCTCCAAGGAGGGAGAGTCTGCACCATCCTGGGGAAGCCTATTCCAAGGTTTGATAACCCTTTCAGAGAAGAAATTCATCCTGACATCCAGCCTAAACCTGCCCTGGTGCACCTTGCAACCATTTCCTCTGGCCCTATCTCTTGCCACCAAGGAGAAGCAGCTGAGCCCCAACTTGTTCCAACCCCTGGCAGCTTCAGGTTATGCTCTTTCATCCTATCACTAGTTGCCTGGGAAAAAATCTGGTATCTAAGCAGTGTTACACTTCTCTTGCTCTCAGATAAGCATTCCCTGTATATGCAAGAATTGGTGTATTTTCCAATGAGTTGTATCAAGGCAGTCATCTTGCTGAAGCTGTAGCCAAACCCTCATCCTCTCACTGTGACTGATTGTACACAATCGCTGGTGCTGGCATGATCAAGAAAGGAGGGTCATTTGATCACAATCTGTCTAAAACTTAGTACAAGGGAGAAGGAAAGGATGCTCCTTGATGTCATCTTTAATTTGCTAAGCAAACCAGTGACATTGAGTTCTGAATGTGGAAATCAGTTTCCACTGTGCGTGTTGTGTTATGTTTTAGCTGAACCAAGGGAGATAAAAAGTTTCAAGATATGTTTCATATGTTGTAGCTCCTGGGATTTACTTAAGTGTAGCATTTTATTCCTTGTTTCTGTACCCACTGCAGTGTTTGTAGGATGTCTGTGCTTCGCAGTATGAAGTCTGCAGCTGATTGAGTGTAACAGTTACCCCTATGCATCTGCTTACATGTGACTGAAATCAGGTTGCTGCTGATGGTTTTCATGTATGTGGCTGTAGCTAAACCACAGTGCTGGGTTAATTCCCTGATGATGAGACATTCATGAGCTGCTCTGTCTACTCTGCTTGAGTTTTACTTTCCCAGATACCTCTTTGGAAACTCAGGTGGAGACATCTAAATGACATTTCTATACCTGTATTATTAATATCTTGATACTTTTTTGTAACGTTTTTTTCTTCAATTTAACTTAGAAAACAGAATGATTTGGGTATTTCACGGTGTTGACAAACCTTGAAAGGTAAAGGAACTTGCAGCTGAGTTAATGAAACTTGCACAATTTACATGAATCCCATCATCCAGATAATACTGCTCAGGTAATAAAGATGCATTCAGAGGGAAAGTTTCATTTAGATACTATGCAACCAATTCCTATGGCTTTATTAACACTCTCCAGTCAAAGGTTTCTCAACTTAAATGGATTTCTATTAACAGTCAGACTACGAACATTGAGAGATGTGCAGACTTGGGGGCTGATACTGTCACATAACCAAAAAATTAGTGAGGGCTTTTATTCTTATTTCAAACTGAAAGCAACACTATTAAAATCCTGCCTCATTGTTTAGATACCTGAAAAGCAACAATGAGTAGAAGAGCTGTGTATCTATTACACAAAGTACTGTAAAAGTACACTTTCCTCCTCCATTATCTGTCAGCTCAAATTAACAGCCTGTATTTAATGCACTGTATTTAATGCAATGGGACAGTCCCTTAACTTGCGTGCCTAGTGTGGTGTCAGCCTAAATCTCCTTCAGCTGATTTAATTAGCAAAGCTTTGTGTTAATCAAATTGTGATTAAGCTTTAAGATGTGCAAGAAAAAAAAAGAAACCCTTCATAAACCAAAAAATTAGAATTAGGCCACTGATAAAGTATTCTAAAAGGAGTTTTTTCTTTGTAGCTGTGCTAAACAGGTGATTAATTATTCAACACCAGGTGTCTGTAAAGTTTTCCAGATTTTAATGAGCTTTCCTAAGTAGAATTCCCATATTAAATTACACTATTTTTATTGTTTTGACTCCTGTTTTTCAAATTTCTCAGCTGGATGTGGAGTGTTTTGGAGTCTGGGAGACATTTGTAGCTGTCTCATCTTGGTGGTTCTAGCTTGAAGGTGCCAAGTTCTTCACATTGCTTCATTAGACAATAAATTTGTGAAGGAATAGAAGCTCTTTCCTGGGCTGTCACTTCTCCAACATAGCAAAAGCCTTATTTTCTCAAAACCTGCCTTGACTTTCTCAGTGAGACCTCTGCACCCTGATTGTCCTAAGTACAATGAATGGGCTAGAATGCCTGCATTCACAGCACAGAATTACGTTCCTGCACAGTATTTGGTGGTGTTGAGGTTTTACTCCCCAAGCAAATTCCCTGGAAGACAGACAGTAGTATTAACTGGCTTATTGACTTATTATTCAGGTCTGTTTGCAAATTCCTGAATAGGTAGGGCTTTGTTGCTTCTTGGTCATTTTTGCTTTCTATTGAAAGAGTTGAATCTCTTGGTTGAAGCATACAGAGAACAGTAATGACGTTGCTTTTCTAGAGGTTTTCTTTCAGGCATGTGGTGTGTTAAGTCATATATGTTCACCTATAGTTCACATTAGAAAATGGCCGCTTTAAAATGTAACCTAATAGGAATGTTGGGATGGTTATTCCAATTTTAAAGTAAAAATGTACTTTTAAAGTTTCTATTAGTTTGAATAGAGCTAATTTGATTAAAGTTGCTTCCAGTCCACTCTCTGTAAAGAAGATAAACTCTCTTGTTCTCATGTTTATCCATGAAATCTTATCTGTTGCTGGAGAGTTGAAATATCATAATAAAATAATATTGTGCAGGTTTTCCAAGTTCCACTTTGATGTTCCAGTTTTAAGTAAGCATCTGAAATAATCTAGCACATAAATTACTGCATAGATTTGTATCAAGGAGAAAGGAGATAAGTAAAAGAAAATAGCTCATAGAAAATAATAGAGATGAGAACAGAATGAATTTTCTCTGACTGATGGTTACACATGTTCCCTTTTTTTAGCATGAATTTCTCTAGAGTGATACTGGAACTCTGAAGGTGTGAATTAAGGCAAGAATTATCATGCTATGTGGAAGATGGGAATTAAGGCAAACTTCTCAAGTGCAAAGAGCCCTACCATTTGGGTATTCATTTTAGCATGTGCAAAACCTCAGTGTTCCCACAGATTAACCATGTCTGCAATTCCCTGTGAATTGCTTAACTGAGCATTTGAACATTATGTAGTTTACAGTCAGAATAAATCCTCTAGTGTAAAAACTGTATGTACACAGGGAATGGAAGAGATTTTCCACGAAGAGTGTCCAGGAACTGGAACAGGCTGCCCAAGGAAGTGGTGGAATCACCATCCCTGAAGATGTTTAAAGACAGTTTTCTAGGAGACAGGGAGATGTTGGGATGGAGGTTGGGCTTGATGATCCTGGAAGTCCTTTCTAACCATGATGATTCTAGAATTTATTGATTTATAGTAGAGAGGTGTGAGGAAATAAGGTAGTTTATGTAGCTCGCAGCTCACTTGTGAAGGTTTCTTTGCTTTCATTGGTATGTACAAATCCAACTACTTTATTTCCTGTCACATTTCACTGCATCCCTCAGATAAACGGATTTCCTCATTTAGACTTTGTTTCTATTTTTTTCTTTTGATCCTAAATCCAGACATCCCTATATAGTAACATTTCCTTGTGGGTTTCCATGACCTTTGTCTCCTTCCATAGATTTCTTCTGTAAAATTTCTGTGAGGGGGTGCAGTGGTACTTCTCAAACTCATGAATGAACTGATAATGTTAAGAAATGCCTTCAAATTAGCTTATTAATGCAAATTCAAGGAAAAAGAAAAGGAGGTCAATCTTCTGTGAAGAGTAATGAGGCCCCATTTAAGTG
>VZRI01006417.1:7814-54557 GCA_013397515.1 Upupa epops | reverse complement strand
CCCGTTTCAGTCAAACCTATTCTCAAAGTCCAAACCCTTTTCTTTCAGCTCTGAGCTGAGTCATTGATCACTCACATGGGCCATTAACTCATGAATGGGCCCGGCTTCTCTGAGATGCAGAGGAGCCACCTGGAGGTGGGGTGTGAGGAGGTTTCAACCTCTCCCACGGTCTAAACAAAACATATATTATAAAACNATTTGGGTATTCATTTTAGCATGTGCAAAACCTCAGTGTTCCCACAGATTAACCATGTCTGCAATTCCCTGTGAATTGCTTAACTGAGCATTTGAACGTTATGTAGTTTACAGTCATAATAAATCCTGTAGTGTAAAAACTGTATGTACACAGGGAATGGAAGAGATTTTCCACGAAGAGTGTCCAGGAACTGGAACAGGCTGCCCAAGGAAGTGGTGGAATCACCATCCCTGAAGATGTTTAAAGACCGTTTTCTAGGAGACAGGGAGATGTTGGGATGGAGGTTGGGCTTGATGATCCTGGAAGTCCTTTCTAACCATGATGATTCTAGAATTTATTGATTTATAGTAGAGAGGTGTGAGGAAATAAGGTAGTTTATGTAGCTCGCAGCTCACTTGTGAAGGTTTCTTTGCTTTCATTGGTATGTACAAATCCAACTACTTTATTTCCTGTCACATTTCACTGCATCCCTCAGATAAACGGATTTCCTCATTTAGACTTTGTTTCTATTTTTTTCTTTTGATCCTAAATCCAGACATCCCTATATAGTAACATTTCCTTGTGGGTTTCCATGACCTTTGTCTCCTTCCATAGATTTCTTCTTTAAAATTTCTGTGAGGGGGTGCAGTGGTACTTCTCAAACTCATGAATGAACTGATAATGTTAAGAAATGCCTTCAAATTAGCTTATTAATGCAAATTCAAGGAAAAAGAAAAGGAGGTCAATCTTCTGTGAAGAGTAATGAGGCCCCATTTAAGTGTTCCTTCTCAGCCTTTTACAGCCATGGGAGTATTTCAGGAATATATTTCCAGCTTCATACTCCTCCCCTTCTTTCCGCCAGCTGTTTTGTACCTGCTTATCGAGTCTGAGGATTTTAACAATTGCAAAGTTCTCAGGATTCTTTGATTTTTCTGGAATGTAATGATTCTACTCAATAGCATATGTGGATGGGGAATAGACGTAGTAGACTAAGACAATGATTTTTATTAANTGGGGAATAAAAGGAAAGAAGAGATGATACAGAAACCCCTACTTTTTCCTAACTTTGAACAGTTATGCAGCAGTAACAGGAGAGGATATTTGTTGGATGCTGGCAACTACACAAGGGGAGAAAAAGTCCTAAACACTGTTTCTGAGGTTTAGGTGGTAGGGGGAAGGAAGGTATGAGTAGTCCTAGAGTAGGCTGGCATGCTAAATCAAAGACATTGGCTGTATTCTATTCTGTTCTTTATTTCTTTAATTTAAATGAGTACTTTGAGGGAAAACAAAAGTAATTTGTTGCTGGCAAATTGTTTAGCTGGAGTTCAATCTTCAAAAGTTGCTGTCCTAACTGTATCGCTAAAAGCGTTGCTTTTTGCTAACTCGGCGATGACCAGAGCAAAATCAGAATAAAGTGCCATTTTTACTGAATGCTGTTAAACTGCAAATTAGTTGTTTCTTGTCTGCTCCTGAGAAAGACAACAAAAAGAAGAGAGACAGCAGTTAGTAGGGTTCTAAGATCATAGCAATAATTAATTCTGCTGTTTCCTTGGAGGAGACAGCATAATTTATTTAAGTAATACAAGAGTTCAGAGATACCCTGTGCCACAGAAGGTAGAAGTAAAAGCAGTGCTAGAAATCTAGGGATGTTTTATTGGGGCTCTTATACAAATTATTCTGGTTAACAGCAGAGGCTTCCTAGAACCGTTTATACAAAAGAAAACATGGCTCTAGGAATGAGGAACTGTTCAAGAATTTGTAAGACACTACTAGAATGTCTTTCCTGTATACAAATTATCACTACAAGTTAATTTTAGAAAAAGAGCTGGAAATTCTAATTCTGCCTCCCATGTTTAAAAAAACAAAACCCATAAGAAGTGGCAGATTAATATCAGCTTATTTTGCTTTTAGCTTTCTTCACAGATATTAGAACAGCTTGAAGGGAAATGGAAACTGGGTTTGAAATGAAGATGTGCTTATTAGTTTGAAGTTATGTCACAATCTTCCTGGTAATGTTTCTGTATCCACTAGGAAGCACCAAATTGCAGCTACATGCCGTGGGCACGTAACTAAGCAAACACCTACCAGAATGTACTCTGGTCACATAGCTGCTGTTTTTTTATCCCTATATCTTTAAAACTATAGCTTTTGAAAACTAGAATGTATCCACAATACAAAGGTAGTATCAAAGCAGCAAACCCAGAAGGAGATAATCAAGTGAACCATGAGGACAATTAATGCACATTTTTGTTATGTGATGCAGTGATACAGTGGTTTAATAACTGCTAATGCTTGATGATTGAGCCCATACTTCACATGATGTTTCTGTTGCTGTTCTCTAGCAGAAAAAGAAAGATACAATGTCATTAATATGGCTGGTAATACAGGTCAAATTGAGCTTTGTTTGTGAGATTTTATTGGGAATTTCCCTAGATTGTAACCTTTAAATGAATCAAGTAATTAAAAAGTACAACCTTTTGCTCCTCTAAATTGTAGTAATGTTACTGAAGAAAAGGCACAGAATTTCTCAAGAGGCTTAAAAGTCCCTCTGTCTTTGTACTTAAATAATGTATTTTCATAATTTGTTGTTACCGTTAGAAATATGATAATTGCCTTGGTGATGTGTAATTACATTACTTGTTTTTAAAGAAGTTTATACTTAGATGATAACAGTTTTTCTAAACTGTTTGGGAAAATAAATTTTCTTAAATATTGCAATGAAATATGGGTTAGAATGTTAAGTTTATAACCCTCTGACACAGTACACAATTTTTTCCACTTGTGGCAAATGGCACTGGGGAAATAAAGAACTGCCAGGATGTTTTCTGAGCTTCTTGTCTTCTGTGCTTCTTCTCATTTAGATTTTGTTTTGGTTTTTTTTTTCCACTTGATTCTGTGACAGAAGTTAGCCAAGTAAAAAGACGACTGCTCCTCATGCCCGTTTTCACTAATTAGCTGTGTAGAAATACGAATAGTTTGAATGCTTTTATTTTAGCTTATGCTTTTCTTCTTTTATTCTGTCTATAGTCTTCCTGCTGTTTCATTACCTCCCAGTCTTTTGTTTAGTAGAATTTGTAGTGATGCACAGAGCATGTTGTCACCCAATCCCATGCTCTGTATTTACAGAACCATAGATTTGCCTGGTTTGGAAGGGACCTCCAAAGGCCATCTAGTCCAACCCCCATGCAGGGATATCCTCAACTAGATCAAGTTGCCCAAAGCCTTGTCCAGCCTCACCTAGAACATCCCCAAGGGTGGGGCCTCAACTACATCCCTGGGCAACCTGTTACAGTGTTTAACCCGCCTTCTGCTAATGAACTTCCTAACATCCCATTTCGATCTGCCCTTCCCTAATGTGAGACTGGCACCTTGTCCTATCGCTACAGGCCTCTGTAAATTTTCCTCTCCAGCCCTCTTGTAGCCCCATTCAGGGACTGGAAGGCTGCTGTCAGGTCTCCCCTCTGGAGCTTTCTCTTTTCCAGGTTGAACAATCCCAGCCTCTAATCATTTTCATGGCCTTCTCTGAACCTGCTCCATCAGGTCCCTGTTCTTCCTGTGTTGAGGACTCCAGAGCTAGATGCAAAGCTTGAGGTGAGGCCTCACCAGAGAAGGGCAAAGGGGCAGAATACCCTCCTGGCACCAGGATTTTGTTGTTTTGGCCTATCGAGGTACCACACGCTCTGTGGGGGCTTGGGAGAATGTCATCACTGCTTCATAGATAGGGTTGTCCAAGTACCTGTTCAAGTTCCTATTCCACAGCAATATAATTAAAACACCTTTTATTTTATAAAGTAAATTATAAGGGCCATGCATGTATTTGCATGTTTGTGTTCACAGGAACCATTGTTGGTTGCTGTTCATTGTAACCATTTCTGAATTTGTGAAGTACCTTGAGGTGACTTCCTCCTTTCATTAATTTTATAAGTCAATCAAACAAAATTAACCTAAATTGAAAACTTTAGGTGGGAAACTCAACGTGAGCACAATAGCATGAAAAAAAAATCCCTAACTCGAACTCCCTAATTTTGAGTTTAAAACATATGACCATTCATCAGTCCCATAGATGAAAAAATGTGTTTAAAAGGAGGATTTGCATATGCTGGTCAGTCAGTATTTCTACCTTAGCTTTGTCACCATTTCTGGAGTGAAAATAAATCAAACTAGACTAACTGAACTTAGAGTCAGGAAATGCTGCATCAGAAACACCAAAAATTTTACTTTGGTGTTGTTCATCAAAATGAAAGCTTCATTCAGGTGAGATTTGCATTTAATATATGAGCTTCCTTGTGTTCATACCTCTGGGAAATTAGTTTTGAGGGCTTTTACTTGTAAGTGCTGTTCTCACATTAGCTTACTTAGCCACTCACCCACAACTATTAATTCTAGGATGGCTGAGGGCAGCAGAGTGAATGAGATGTCTCATTTTATCTATTGATGCTCATAATATACTTGAGCCTTTCTCGGGAGAAGGCCGCAGTTATTAGTGTAGTCTTAGATTAATTGGAGCTAAATGTAGCTCCAATAGTGATGCTGTTGCCATACTGTGCTCCAAAGCCCTACGTGAATTATTTTTATATGAAAAGGGGGGAAAAAAGCCCAACACAATTTACTGTATAGATAATGTGTTATATACTGCATGAAAGACAATCTATACTTGGACAAACATTATTCTTTCTATGATTCCAGTCTAAGACAAAGCAGTAGTTAGCATCTGTGCAGATAGGAAATTTTCAGTGAGGACCTTATCTAGATGATAGATTATTACAATATATTTTTCAACATTACTATTTCTTATGGTGCTGGATATTGGAACAAATAATAATAAACAAGAGATTTTATAGACAAAGGAGTGGTACTTAAGGAAAGTTCTGTTTCAGCTATTCAGTGCAAAGAGGTGCTTGAAAAAAGGAGCTTTGATTTTTTTTTTTTATTTTTTTTTTTGCTGAATGTTTGAGGGGTTTTTTTGTGGGGTTTATTTCCATTGTATTCTCTTGTTAAAATGGAGAATTCAAGACGAAGTGAACTTGTGGAAGATAGAAATAAATACTCAGTTGCATCTGTGACTGATGGGCTTTATATAAAGCAGTATTAGGTACAGCTCTTGGGATTTGTGACTGCTCAAAATGTGTATAAATCTGGGTTGGTGAATAAAGCATGGCCATTCTCCTTGTGCAGGTGTAGAACTGTTTACACACTGTAGAGAACAATGGAGATGATCTTATTTCTCTTTTATATTCTAGTGATACCTATTTTAGTAACCTTTTGAGTTTCCAGCATGGCACCCCAGTTCTGCAGAGGTGATTTTTATCTGCAAAAGAGACACAAAATGCATAGTGCTGCCTGTGGATTCCTATCACTTACCTTTGAAAAATCAGAGCAAGTATGTCTTCTGTTAGAGCCTCCATTTAGGCTGTATGACTTCAGAGTAGGACAAAATTGTTACAAACAGAAAACCCCTTTCATGAGACACTTTAAGCAAACTTAAAAATGTCTGCTATTTTTCATTGATATGTGGAAACAAATTCCTTATTCATTTACTTGTAGTGTTTTGCTTTGTTTTATCCTTCTCTACAACAAGTTTCTCAGAAGAAAGCTTGGAGATGTGAAGATGTGAGTGTTTGTTCAGAGTGGAACTAAAAATACAGCACTGTGGAAGATTTTCAGAGCTTTCTATTTGCATCAGGAACTGTGCTTTCTTGATTGATGATCCCTGGTTTCTATCTTACATACTTTCTGTAATGATTAATGTTGAGGACAGCTATGTTTGAGATGAACTCTACTTTGTAGTTGTAAAATCAATGTTTTTAAAGGTCCAAGATACTAAATGACTAAAATCTGTTCAAGGGCTCTGCGGTTGTTTTCCAATCTAGTTGATCTGTTACTGTTACTCATTTCTACTGCAAACTCTAGGAAATACTGAGCAAACAAGTGAACACGGTAGCAAAAAAATATGCATATGTCATGAAGCATTGCTTTTCAACTTTTGCACAGGTAGGTGCTTGGAAGGAAAGTTTCAAAACCCACAAGTTCTCTTCAGATTTGTCCTCTAGAATGAGGCATGATGTGTATGTCTGGTTTCTCTCTCCTTCCCATCAGTGTTCACATAGTGTTCAATCAAATTCCTTTTGAAAATGTGTGCTGCTTATTCTAAATGATATTTAATATTTTATGTATGTATGTAATTTGGTTACATATGTTGTCTTTGCTGTAATTTGCTTTTCAAGAGTTAGCAAATGTGTTCTGAGATGGAACTTCTGTAAGGTATATGTGGCAGTTGATGTATGTTTTACTACATGCAAGTCCAGAGCAGTGAAATCAAGCGAATTATGGCTTTTGGGGAATGCTGTTATGAAATGCAAGGACTTAATTCCATTCTGTTTCTGAAGTTTTATTTGTGCCATTAACTCTGTCTTTGCTCCTCTGTTGACCCATTGAACTTACTTTTATGAAAATGGAAGAACATAATTTCAGTCTTAGCAGAGTCAGTGTTCATTTGTGCCTGTAACAGCTTTTGATGGAAATTCCTCAGAGCGTAACCTTATTTCCTGCTGGTGTCAAGTGTTTTCATTGTTCTTAGATTGTACAAATAATAGCTTCATGACTCTCTTAGAAATGGAAATAAACAGACTTTGAAGCTGTTAATTCCACTAGAGCATTCCTGTCCTCTGTGGTGACATGTCACTGTTGTTCTTTGTTTCTTTGTGTCACAAGTTATAACTCCTTAGAGTTCACGCTCACAAGAGCACCTACTTTTGTTTTGACTTTTTTTAATGGAAAAAGTGTTAATTTTTCAAAGCTTATTAGTTTCTTTGAATGTAGGATGGGTGCACGTATCTAGCACAAAGGGAAATCACAGGTGGAAAATACTCAAGCCAGAATGGGAATATAATTACTTTGATTAATAAGGAATTTACATAAATATCTGGATGGCATTGTTCTGATGGTTACATGGTAATTTTGTGTTCTGAGTATCAGTTTACTGGAGGATTTCAAACATTATGACCTATCTAACCCATACTATTCCAAGCCATACACTATGTTTTACACAGAGTAGCAGGTATTTAGATTATCATAAGGGCAAAAGGGAGGATCTGGGGAGCTACAGGCCTGTCAGCCTGAGCTCCTGAGCTTGGTACTGGGGAAGGTTATGGAACAGTTCATTTTGGGGATGATCATGCAGCAAGTGCAGGACAACAGGGGCATCATGCTCAGCCAACATGGGTTCATGAAGAGAAAATCCTGTTTAACCATCCTGATTGCCTTCTATGATCAGCTGTCCTGTCTAGTGGATGAGGTAAAAGTGGTGGATGTTGTCTGCTTGGACTTCAGTCAGGCATTCAGCACTGTTTCCCGCAACATTCTGCTGGAGAAGCTGGTGGCTCACAGCTTATACAGGTGGACTCTTCGCTAGGTTAAAAACTGTATGGCTGAGCCCAGAGTGTTGTGAATGGAGTTAAATCCAGTTGGCAANTTAGGGAAGAGTGGCTGGAGAGCTGCCTGGTGGAAAAGGACCTGGGGATGTTGATTGACAGACAGCTGAACAGGTGCTAGCAATGTGTCCAGGTGACCAAGGAGGCGAACAGCATCCTGGCCTACATCTGCAGGAGTAGGGAGGTAATGGTGCCCCTGCACTCTGCACTTATGAGACCACACCTTGAGTTTTAGCCATCAAATTATAACAAGGACATTGAGGTGCCAGAGTGGGTCCAGAGAAGGGCAGTGAGGCTGGGGAGATGTCTGGAAAACAGGCCCTATATGCAGAGAGGCTGAGGGAACTGAGGTTATTTAGTCTAGAGAAGAGGAAGCTGAGAGGAGACCTTATTGCTCCCTACAACCTCCTTTTAGGTAGTTGTAGGGAGAGTGGTGCTGATCTCTTCTTCCAAATTATTAATGACAGAACAAAGAGAAATGACCTCAAGTTGCATCAGAGAAAATTTTGATTGTACCTTTAGAAGAAGTTCTTTACTAACAGAATGGTTGTCTTGCTGGAACAGGCTGCCCAGGGAGGTGGTGGAGTCACCATCCCTGGAGGGGATTAAAAAAAACCAAGTAGATAGAACACTTCAACCCATTGTCTGCGGGTTAGATAGTTGTTGGAATGAAGGCTGAACTTGATGATCCTGGAGGTCCTTTCCATTCCATGGATTCTAAAGCTTTGCAAAGCTAAAGTCACTTTCAGTACCTGCTAGAAACAGAAAAGTAACCCAATGAGCACTGAAAATCTGACTAGTCTGCTTTGTGACTAGCACCTCAATAATTAACAAGGAGTATAGCTTAAACACTTCTTGAGTGTTAATGGGAAACCCATCAAAGCATTTTTACTTCAGGCAGCTGTTTCTTTTGTGTGTTCAAAAGGGTATTCCTGATTTCACTGAAGGCATTAAAAAATTAGTAATATCAACTAGTAAATGATGTAACTGGTTTTGTGCTGTGGCAGTTGATAGTATAGGAATTAGATCTGAGCCAAAATGGTGAAGTCACAGAGCAAGCATGGCTTTAACTGACTATATTTATGTAATGGAACTAATAAAATGCCAGCTAATGGATGAAGTAGCTAGATAAAATGTTAAAGACAGTAGGAAATATGTATAGCGTTGACATGCAGATTGCTAAAAGACTGCGGACTTGTGCCTAATGCACAGTGCATGGGGGTTTGTAATTGATGAAGATGTAGATGTTGTGCTCATTTAGATTTGTTTATCTGGTAAAAATACAAAATTCTTCATTAAAAATGAAGGAGTAGCAAGGACAGAAGTGTTAGCAGGCCTTGTGAACATGAAAATTACAGGGACTTGATAAGCTCTACAGTTTGCAACCTTTATGGGTGTTTATCGTAATGGTGTTTGGAAATATTTATTTAAATCAAAGAAGCACAATTTCTCAACAGGAGATAAAAAGGTGATGAAGCTCCTTTCCAAAAGACATTCTAGTATGTATTTGTTGTGTTTCAATATGGTAGTAAAAGAAGTACAACTTTGCAGAATACTTGACAGTTATAAAAGCAGTGCCACTGACACACAAAGAGCAACCTGCTATTTAACAAAAAAATAACAAACTTCCTGAGGATTCTTACGCTTTATATTTTTAGAGAGAGTCTGCTTTTCAGAGAGAGTGGGATATGGCTACGAAACCAGAAACAACCTTCCAGGCTATAGGATTTATGTGTGGAAATGTGTTGGTTAGGCACATACAAGCTTCAAGGTAATCTTAGGAGTGAAATTCTCAGTGCCCTTTCCCCCCAAACCATTTAGATTTCTTTTTTAAATATTAAAATTAACCTTATTTTCATACATAATACAGTTGCAGAAAGTATTAATCTGAATTCACACAACTCTCTCATTTGTCAGACCGAAGTATCTAGTTTATTTGCTTGAAGTGGATGGTTGACTTTAAAAATAGATCAGGAAGTTCTGATTGACTTTTGTTATTCCTTGGGGAAAAGGCACCAGCCAGCTTGACTGTAACCTTGGCACAGAGCTTGAAAGCACACTGGCTTAGTAATGTGCTTGTTGAGCATTCTAGGAAAGGATCACAGTTCATAAATAACTGTCGATGTAATCAGGGTACCTTTGCTTCCTTAAGAGAAGGGATTAGCAGTAGGGTAAGGGAGTGTTGCCGTTTGTGATGTGCTTTAAGGCTGTCACTGGACAAAGTGTCATAAAAAAATAAGGCATTGTGTAAAAGTTATTAAAACTATAAAGCTACAATTTATAGTACAGCAAATACAATATATTAATAAAATAACTGGAAAATTCAGAAAAGTGATACGTCATTTGTGTGTAAAATTATATATGTTAAATTATATGTCTTTCTAGTCTTACGGAGAGTGTTATGTAGCTGTACTGGAACATGTGTGAGGAACGTAGACTGTTATCTCTAGGAAAGAGAATACTTAGATATCTATGTGCAATATTATTTTTAAAAAACAAACCACAGCATCACTACGTTTTTGGCACTCTTACTCCCTGGTTTTGATTTAATCCCTTTACTCTCTTTCATTTCTGTAACTCTTTTGGATGAATGATTTTGTTAACTCAGGTTTTTGGGATGCAGGGTATGGCTGAACTGTGATATTTTAGAAGTATTTCACTTGCTTTTGACAAGTCTTTTAAAACTTGGAAACTCTGCTCTCTGATCAAACACAGAATGTCAAGTACAACTTCATAAATCACACTTCTAAAAGACTAAAATAAGGAGGGAAATTTAAAGAAATTAAAATCACTGAGTCTATTTTGTACAAAGTGGTTGTCCATATACGTGTTAGAATGGGTTGGTTTATGAGCCTATGATAAATAACTGCAGTGCTTTGTGCAAAGAAATCTTTCTCCTTCACAGTCACAATAATTTAAAATGAATATTAAAGAGAATAAGGAGCAGTACTGCATCTGGAGAAAGCATTCAGCGCAAATCCTTTTATTTGAAGGTAGTTATAGCATTGCTTAACTTGCTTGAAGGGCCTGAGTAGCAATGATTATATTTGCAGTGAACAGTGTGGGTTCCTCGACCTTGCCTCAAGAGGCAATACTGAGCCAAAGCACACCTCTGTCGCAGTTGCCTTAAAGTATTGGGTGCTGGGTTTATCTAGAAGCAAGCAAAGTCAATTTAGATGCACATGGAACTTCTGAAATCATTGAAAGTCAATAATCCATTTAAGTATGTGAAAACTAGGACAGTTTCTCTGAAGAGTCATTAAGTGCAGTATTTATTGTGACTGTATGACAAATGACTGAAAGATATTGTCATTATTGTTTGATTAATATGGAGTGAATTACTATATTGATTTAAAAAAGTGTGTGTGTTATAAGTGATAAGTGCAAGCAATTATGTGAGTGTGGTTGGCTTATGTTTCCAGTAAAGTCAGCACTGATATGCTGTGATGAAGTCTATACAAATTTAGACAAGCTAGTAAAATCTTTAAATCTTGCTGCAGGTGTTTACAGAAAGACAGTGGCTGAGGTTGAATGAGACCTTTAGTGCAACCTTCTGCTCAAAGCAAGGTCAGCTAAAGCAGGTTGCTCAAGGATTGTTACAAAAACTCTGTTAACCTGATCTATCTCTAAATAAAGAATATTACTTATATTCAGTTGGAATATCTCATTTCAATTTTTCTTTTTTTGAAAACAAAGAGCAAGGCACGCTTTGTAAGTTCTTGGCATTGTCTGAAGCTATCACTTTGTCATGACTGCAGTGAAAATAATGTGTCTCACGTAGTGATATATTAGGAAATGTTAATTACTAATTTTTAATTGTTTTAATTTTTAATCAGTGGAATAATTATACTCTCAATCTAGAGTTGATCATCATTGAGTGAATATGTATACAGGAAATATAAAACAATTATGGAGCTGAGCATCTGCTCGTGTCACCTTGCAGAGTCTTCTAAATTTCTGTCCAGAAGTTCCAGATGCTTCAGAACTCCATTTATTAAGGGAAGATAGTGTCATTGTATGACCTTTTACACTTTTTCCATGTGAAATCTGGATATCCCTTCCCATAATTCTGTTTTTACCCTGAAGAGTTCTTGGAATGCAGAAGGGAGTTTCCTGGGTTCCTGGATTGCTGGGGTCTAGGTGGCCTGCTGTGGCAGGGGGATTGGACTAGATGATCCCTTCCAATCCCTTATGACTCTATGACCCTGAGAAATGCAAACCAGCGCAAAATAATCTAAAATAGGACAGGTAGAAATTGCTATTCTGTAATGATGCTAGAGATGCATCTAGTCCCATATTCTTTCACAATTGTTTTGAATTCAGAGTTCATTTATGTATCAGTACTTCTGCCATTCACTAAACTTTTAGGATCATCGTAAGATATGAACAGAAGAATATGTTGAAAAAAGAATATGTTGAAAATAGAACGTTGCTGAGTTCTGAGTAGTAGATAATTTTTTCCAGTCTATAAAATGTTGCACATTTTAAGGAAAATTTTGTGCTGAACCAGTCTAAAACAGCACTATCTTTAAACTTGAACATAAGCAAGCAAATGATTCATACAATGGCATCTTTGAGAGCTGCAGAAATGAAAAGCCAACTTCAAGGTCAAATTTCAGTTAAATTACTGCTTCTCTTTATTTATTTATTTGAGCTGAAGAAAACTAGTGTGATGTAAAATGTTTGACATCTAATGTGATTCCTGTACAAAAAACTTGCAGTATTAAGGGCAACATCCAACAAAGCTGTTATATATGAAACCAGACTTCAAGGTAAAGTTCTGAGTTAAAATCCAATATCCCAGTCTAATTAAATGATAAATCACAAATGCCTTTGAAATCAATATTTTTTTGAGTCAAGTCACCTTTCTGAAAGTCCTTCATTTTATTGATGAAGCACAAATATTTGAAGGGATGGTTAAAAGGATAAAACAGATTTGGTGTGGTTCAGTTCCCTCCCATTCAATATGTAATACGTAATATTTTCACATTGTGCAAGCAGTTTTATTCTTGCATTATGAAATTACTCATTAAGGATAGGGTACAGAAGCTAGGTAGTATTTGAAAGAAATAAATAAAATGCAGTGTGTGTAAAGCCGACTTCTTACTGTGCCATCTGGCAATGCTTTAAAAAGATTGACATCTTAGATTACTTCACTGAATTCCGGTGGACTTCTTAACCTAAGTAATAAAACTTCATTGCGCTCTATGTTGGTGGGTTTGGGAGTGGTTTTTAACTTTTGAGATTCTCTGTTTTAGGTTTTCCTTCCTTTCTTCTGCATGTGAGTTCCTGCCTTATGAATGTTAGTGTCTTTTTCCATGTCAGAGTGGGGTATGTGTGTTAGGAAACCTGACAGCAGGTAGTGAAGTGCCCCTTGACAGGGCTTACTGTAACGCTGGCAATAGTCTCCTTAGATACTTGAGTAAATGAGGAGTTCCTCTGTCTTGAGTTCAAATACAAGTACAAGAGGAATATTTGTACTCAATGCTGTTTTTTCATTAGGAGATTTTGCAATAAATTGCCTCATTTTGGGTCAGAAGTACCAGAAGAAAATTAAAATTTTGTATTTTTAGTGGTGACCCAGGCAGTGCTGGGTGGGTTGATGGTTGGACTTGAAGTTCTTAAAGGTCTTTTTCAACCAAAATGACTCTGTTTCTGGGGAGAGATGATATACTTTTTAGCCAGGCATTAAACTTGTTACTCTGTTCCTGCCTTCCTATAGTTTGCTTTCTTTTATTCGATTACCTGGAAAGTAATAGTGCTAGTACACGTATTCAGTATGGAGTAGAAAGGAGATAGATGATGCTGTAAATAAAAGTTTCTGGGACAATATTGGGAAGGAGATGGTTTTCCTTACAGGATGCAGATCTCTAACAAAGTAGTTGACAAATCTATTCTCTCCTTAGTTCAGAGTTCAGCTTTAACTTAGAAAACATCTGTATTTCAGTAAAATGTGTGTTGTCCTTGATCAGTGTAAGTGCTAAGAGATGACTGTCGCTTTAGTGGTGCTAGCCACTGTCATCATTGTTTTTAGAGATTGTAACAATACTGCCTTCAGTTCTTCCTGCTGCCAGTCTCCAGGTTTGGAAGTTAAAAAGATTGCGAATGATCCATATGTATTTCTTTTGCCTGTTTTAATTGCTAGATCCTAGTACAAACATACAGAGTCACAATTTGCATAGTATTGTATTAGTCTCTTTGATTGTGTTTGATAGTCCTCTGAAGGTATGATTCATTACCATGGAAATGACAGCAGTCTGTTTTCAAGCTAATTGCTTTTATAGAACATAAAAATAAGCTCCCTGGGGTTTAAATTGCTCATACAATTCATATCAGATGTCAATCTATGCTTGCCCAGTGTACTCAGAATGCTAACTATATATAACAAAAACAGTCTGTCTGTACTTCAGGGACACAAGCTGCTTGACTACCATGATTCTGCAAGTTGAGAACACCTGATGTAGGTTGTACAGATGTACAAAGTATTAGATAACCAGGATCTGAATTTTTAAACAACAGATTACAGCATCAAAAATCAGCCTTAACCCCTTTCAGTATGAAGCTAATGCTAATAAATTCCTGCCTTCTTGATAAGGTACACCTGTGTTATCTCTCCAGCTCCTGGAACCCCAAGAACAACTAATTTCTATAGGCATTTCTTGGTAGAGGTATGTGATTTCCTTGTGGGCCCTGGAAAGCAGAGTGTGTATACAAAGTGAGTAAAACTGAAAGAAGGTGCAGAAAACCTGTTTTGTTTAATATTAGATCATCTATCAGTCTTTAAGTGTATCTTCGGTATTGACATTGGCACATTGGCGTTGTGCCCAGGGATTATAAAAGTTAAATGGACCACATTCGCTAAAAGAGGCAGATGTTGCATTGTTTTTTAAATGAGGGTTTATTTCTATGTTTCTTCCATGGTGTTTACATCAGGGATTTGCCTGGATACTCACAGTTCTGCTCCACTGGTGTGTGAAGAGAGTAGCTGCAAAAAAAAAAACCCCAGACCTTAGGATTCTGCTCTCCGTATGTTACGTTTCGCCCTTCTGTGTCCTCTAAATACGATGCTTTCCCTATTACTTGGCAGTTTTCAGCTTTCATAGAAAGCATTTGAAAAGAAGGGGATGGGAAAGCCCCAAGGGTGAGTTTGGCACCAGCTGTATCGCTGGATTTGGACTAGTGTGGTGTTCTGTGAGATAAATATGGTAGGAAAAAAAAATTGTTGTAAGCTTCCAAAGAGATTATAGGAGCAGGAATAGGCTTTGCATTGCATTGCACATCTATGTTTACAGAGCTAAGGAATCTTGCTCCTTGAGTTTGTTTCATTAAGCTGCAGCAAATTCTATGAAGGATATTTTGTTAACATTTCCCTATTACAGACTTCGTACTCAGATGCATCTTTTTTTTCCCCGTTCAGTTTCATATGGTTAATGTAAATATTTTTCATGCCCTTTTAATTAAACCCCTCCACTCCTTAAGGTAAACAGCCAGCTTTGCCAAAGATGGCTTAAGCGTAGGTTGTAAACAGGCTTTACAGCACAAAGCCTTAATATGTAGAGGCGGGTCTTGCAGTTATCAGGGAGAGTTCCAGTTATCTAGACAATTCGACTGGGTTTTTGAAAGCAACAATTTAAAACAGTTGCTTGCTTCCCACTACCCAGAAAAAAAACCTGTATTAGTTGTTTCTTTTCTCTGAACCTTGTTTGATGGAGAGCTGTAGCTTCACTGGTTATCTCAGCCTGTGAAGTAGAAAATAATGAATTGGATATCAAGCTTTGAATACCCAGTGCAGCGATCATAGTATCTTCAGTTTGGCTGTTAAAAATAGCAGTGTAAAAATGCCAACTAGGCTGTAAGAACTTAATACCAGACTTTAAAAAGCTCACTCTAGTGTGAATGATAATGGATGAGGATTTAATATATCCTTGGAAACTAGCAGTAGGGAACTATTCGAAGTTTCTTGGGGAAGTGTATAAGCCTTCTGAAATACAGCACTAAAGAGAAGGAAGGTTGGAAGACTTGGAAAAAAAACCCCAAAACAAATAACCTAGGTAAACTAGAAATTAACTCATTAAAGCAGTCCTCATCTGAAGACCAAAGTAGTCTTCTGCACTGCTACTCTGATTCCTGGGTGTGTGATAATAGCCAATGGTACCTTCCAAATGTTCAGCTATGAAAATTCGATAATAGTAAATCCCTGTTGTAAAAAAGTGCTAGTATGTCACAGGGAACAAAGTGCTTATGACAGTCAGTGCCAGTCAGCTGTTCCTTCCCCGAAGATAACCTGTATGCTATTTAAAACACACCCGAGGGACTCATTCAGAATCTTTCACAGCAGGAGAAGGTTACTGTTTTATGGCCAATTGTCACTACTGCCAAAATGCAGATTGCAGGTTTTTAAGACAGACATCAGCACCAAATACTGCTCTTCCATAACTGATAATTAAAGAAAGAGAGCAATTTGCTTTCTAATTGGTGGATCTGACTAGAGAATAGAGCCAGGGTAAATGTATTTGAGGAACACCTTCAGTATCTTCAGCACCTCCAAAAGTTGGGAATAAAAATAATAATTTTTAAAATAAAAGTTGAAGTAAAGACAAAAATGTTATCAAATTAATTTTATTTTTACATTTGTTATTAATATTTCTGATCTGCAGATGTTTGTTTAGGCAATGATAAGTAATAAAATTTTCAGCGTGCCCCAAGAAATCAGTGGCAGCTAAGGAAGATGGCTTGCTTCAGGCTTAACGAGCAATGATAGATATTAAGCTACAAACACACAACTATTAGCTGCTCCCAGTCCTCCTGTCCTTTCTCCTGCATTGTGTTCACCTTTGCTAAGCAAAAGGAACCTCCTATTGCCATTTTAGCAAATGTGGGTTTAGGGAGTAAAAAGCTTTCTTCCATCCTTGGAAGCATTGGTTGGTTTACTATATCATCAGAGAGAAAGGCTAAAGTAGTTGAAAGTATGAATCAAATTCTTCTAGGCACTAATAACTGAACTACAGAAAATGGGGGATGCACCTCATTTCACTTCCTTTTTGTAGGTTTGCTAATACTTTTTCCTTCCAGCACGAGTCATCTAATAAATCAGAACACATGAAAATAATGTTGAAATTATTCACAGAGCATCAGTTAGGCCTTCTTTCATATTTTCCCATCTTGAAGTACAATCTGAGTACCTCCAGAAGGTGTGCACTGCCTATGTAATTTATGGTGCGTTTGCTACTAGGTTTATAATGTAAATGTTACAATACCAAATATTTGGAGCTGTTTCACCAAAGTAAATTTCAAAAGGTACTGTCATTTTAAGTCTACAAGAGATGTATATAACATCCATTTTGTCTGACTTTGTTACTGGAATGTCTATTACTGGGAAAATGCACTGTTTTATGTGCAGCATAATTTCTCTAGAACTCAAGGAAAATATTTAGAATCCTATTGTCCTGAATTAATCCTAATGTCCTGAATTAAGTGGGATAGTGAGAATAGAAGCTCTCAGTTTATACCAAAGAATTTCCATTGCAGTGATTGCCACACAGTATTTGTTATGAGAGTGGTGACTTTAAGCCAACCTTGACTCTAAGGCCTGACTTTAGTAGTAGTCATTAATAACCACCAATTAAAAGTGGTAATTAATAGCCATATTTAATTGTAAGTGAACAGAAACACAGAGATCGTTATTTAGCTCCTAATGCAGCTTCCACTGAAGTCAGTGTCAACTACTCTCTTGATGTCCTAGTGAAGTCAGCCTCTTTGCTTTAACTAATGCCATGCAGCCTGTTGCTATTTTCGTGTCCTAGTCTTTGAAAACTTGGCTTATGGGTAAAGACATACTTGAATGCAGATAAAAATTATCTCCAGTTGTCCAGAGAATACTGCTGCTAGTCTGAGAAGGGCTGACACCTCTTTTTGCCACTCCTGTGCCTCAGTTGTTTTATCATAATAATTGTATCAACATCCATGGAAGAATTTAAAAGCTGTGAAGACATGGAGCTTAAGGACAGAGTTTAGTGATGAAATTGGAACAGTGGGTTAATGGTTGGACTTGATGATCTTATAGGTGTTTAATACCTGAACAATTCTAGGATTCCAGAAAATGTGGATATTGCTCAATCTTTCAACCAGCACAGGAAACAAAAAAAACAAACCAAAACAACAACAAAACCTCAAAAAACCCAAAAACAAATGAGCTTGAACTTTGTGATCAAAGTCTCTGTTCATCAAGTTTTGATATTTCAATTGTGCTTTTGGGTTCATGTTTCCTGGGTCTGACACTTCTGCACGCATCTGGGAGCACAACTTTGCTGGATGTTGCCTGTAGCATAACTGGATAAGTGTGTAGCATGAAGGTTTGATATATGAGTAGCCAAAGTCTTCTGTCACCAATACCAGCTGGGAGTGTGTGATTTTTTTTTTATTTTTTTTTTTCATGCAGGTCGTTTTTTTCAAAAGTCTCCAATCTGGAAGTATGCAAAAGTATCATCAAGGCTGTACATCACTTCTCTCTCTCTCTGAGATTATTGTAATAGATACAGCAGTCCATCTATGGAAATATATAGTGTGTATACTAAAGAGGTGTTTTTGGTAAGATTTCAAGTGTTTTTAGTTTGGTCCTCTAGAAAGAGAAGGACAGAGAAAAATACATAGTTTGGACTCATAGTTCTTCTAGATCTAAGTGTATATGCATATATATATATATATATATGTATGTAAAAGGCTTTTTTCCCCCTGTGTACAATTCCCTTTCTTGGTATGTAAGAAAGTAGACCAAGCAGAAAGAAGAATTGGTCTGAAAATGAATATTTTACTTTGTGGGGTTGGTTTGGTTTTGGTTTGTTTGTTTTTTTGAGACTAGTGAGCCATTTGCTGAGGGAGGTAGCAAACAATGATAGAATTACCAGAAAGTCAGTACTCCAGATTCTGTAGTCTGCATAAATCATAAAGTGGATATGTTAAGCATAATTCTCATAAGTAAGTAACTAATCCTCTCTCTTATTTACTAAACACAATCATTCAGTGTAATTAAACTCCTTCAAGCATATTTTCTGTAGTTAAATATCTGGATTTAAAAGCTAAAAAATGCTACAAGGCAACACCCTACACTCTGAAAAGGTGTGATGGACTTGTCCTTGATAAGTGATCTCATATTGTAATTCCCCTTGAGAAAACCATTCTGCAGTCCAGGTACAAGCCAAATCAATAAACCCTTTAAATTGCTATTGGGTTATGCAGGTTACACTCATTTTCTAGCCTTCTTGGAATGTGTAGTGGCAAATAGAAGTGTATTCTTTACAGCCTCCTGAAAGGAACGACCGCTGTTCACTTTGATTTGGGAATTTGTAACTACTGGGAGATAAAGCCTACATAGTTTCTCACAGCTGGACAGCTCTTCAATGATACTTCCAAGCACTGTAGGAAAGGCTTTTCAAGCCCAGTACTTGCATCAGGGAAAAGGATCTTTCCCAAGTCTCTGCCTGTATCATCTGACATCAAATAACAGCAAAAAAAACCCAAAACGTTGTTTTAAGTTCTCACTGTTTTCAGAAAGGTGATTAATACATTGCAGGTAAAACTAAACCTAGAGGCAGTGTGGGACCCCTGCTGAATGAGATCAGTGCCCTGAAGACAGAGGATACACAGAAAGCAGACATACTGAATGCCTTCTTTGCCTCCATCTGTAATTCTGGGAGATGTCCTGATATCAAAACCCAGACTGCTGAGGCTCCAGAGGAAGTTGAGGCAAGAGAGGAGCCTGCCTTGGTCGATGAGGGCTGGGTTAGGGATATGTTGAGCAAACTGAATGTACATAAATCCATGGGCCTTGATGGGTTGCACCTGTGTGTGCTAAGGGAGATGGCAGAAGTCCCCCAGGTACCAGTATGGGTTGAGGACTGACCTGTTGGACAGCAGTGTAGGAGAAAGGGACCTGAGGATCCTAGTGGACAGCNCAGCTTAGAGCAGCAAAGATGACGAGGGAAGAAGAGCACCTCCCTTATGAGGAAAGGCTGAGGGAGCTGGATCTCTTTAGCTTAGAGAAGAGGAGGCTGAGGGGTGACCCCATTCACATCTATAAATTTGTGAGGAGTAAGCGTCAGGAGGATGGAGCCAGGCTCTTCTCATGGTCATCTGGTGATAGCACAAGGGGCAATGGGTGCAAGCTGGAACAGAGGAGGTCCGTATAAATAGCAGAAGAAACTTCTTCCCAGTGAGGGAAACAAAGTGTTGGAACAGGGTGCCCAGGGAGGTTGTGGAGACCTGCCTGGATGTGTTCCTGGGAGACTTGGTCTAGGTGATGCTGCTGTGGCAGGGAGATTGGACTAGATGATCTTTCGAGGTCCCTTGCAATCCTTAATGATTCCATGATTTTTAGCTCCCTCAAGACTCAGCCGTTATAAAAGAGAAGCAGAAACTAATTGAAGTTTTTTGAGAAGTTGTCTGACAAGAGTTACTTAAGTCTGGTTTGACCATCAGCTATTTTCCTAATGTTAGGAAAATCCTTGCACATCTACTGCACAGTACTCAGAGATGAGAATACCTGCAGACTAGCTGTTGTGGATATTTCCATGGACTGACTTTTTCTTGGATGGAGTTCTAGAAGTTTTAAGCTGTGCCTGGAGTTGTTCAAATTTAGTTGAACTCAGAAGTATCTTTTGAATGCAGGTCTTCACTTTTTAATTCTATACTAGGTTTATATGTAAAAAAATAAATAGTCTGAATGTAATGATAAACCTGATATTTTGGTTGTTCAGGAGCATTTAAATTCTGCAGCAACATTTGTAGAGTGGACATGTATTAGTGTGCTGGTAACCTGGGAACTCTCCAGTGTGAGATGTATGAATTTACATGAGCAGAGCATTGTTACAGTAGCACTAGAGTCCATTCTTGACATTTTGGGTATGATCTTGTTGGAGATGACTTCAGTAAGACGCACAAAAACTAATGTTAACTTAGAAATATGCTAAGAAAAATTGTGAATGTATACAGTTTCATCAAGTTATATCAGGCTTAGTTCTGGTCTATTAAAAATGGACTGAGTGAAAAAAGCTCTTCCTTTTCAGGAGAGAAATGATACCAAAGCTATTGAACTATAATCCTTAATTTGCACATGTGAACTTCATTCACACTACTGTACCATTCTTGGAAAGAAATTTTGATCCCACAAAGCATATGCATTAATGTAGCGTGTTATCCTATTGAATCTGTAATGGAAACGTTGCTGAAAGCAGATATGGAATGAGAAGTAAAAAGAATGTATGGGTATGGCTGTTCTGTGTCAGTTGTATATTCTCTGAGCAGCTTTAGTTGACATATTTCTTGATGCAGCTGAAGAACTTCTTGTATCACTGATGAAAATAAACTTACATTATGTTCTATCTAGAAGACATACCAGGTGCTGGCTCTTCATGGAGGACTGTACTGAGGAAAGGAAATTTTGTAGGAAGTGAGCCGAGTATTCGTTTTCAGCGCTTCAGCTTTTTTTATAAATTATTATCAATATAGTTGCATTTCAGCAATCCAGAAGGATTTTCTCAACAGCAAACATAAATTTGCATGGAACTTGATAAGAATATTGTTATTTCTCACTTGATTAGCATTCTTTATGTGGTAAATTTAGCTGTTTCTTCCCTCTCCATGTAATTCTCATTATCATGTATTCAGAAAATCAGTATATTCACTGAATTAAAAAGACTGTAGTGGGAAATGATAGAAACATTTATATTTGGACATGATAATGCTTTCTATTACAAATTATGTTGTGAAAAGCCTCTTAAAGATCTGTAGTTGCCAAATCTCTAAAAAGCAAAGGGAAAAATTGTGATGTTAGCGACTTCTTTTCACTGTCTTAAGTCATTCCAAGATGAAGCTGCTCTGGGATCAGTGTCCAGTTGAAAGTATGGCATACACTGGTAGTTTGTCTTTACTTCTTCCTTCCTCCTTGTCACAGCTGTCATGTCTGTGGAGAAGAAACTGCAATCATTATATTTTTCTGGGTCATATATTATTCAGATAGCAAAATGTCAGATAGAAACTCCAACAAAACCCCATGTGTTTCAGAAGTGCTCTAAGTACTGGACAAGTAAACACTGTGGGATCACTGATGAAAAAGAGCAGGTTGGTTAAGCAATATCTCCCTTTCATAAACCCATGCTGGCTGGCCCTGATCCCTTGGCTGCCATGCAATTGCCATGAGACCCCACTCATGAATAGTCATTTTCTACTGATGTCCAGGAGCCAAGATGTTTTTTGAATTATGTTACTTTTATAACAGTCTCTACACAGAAATAAACCCCCCTCTTTTTATCAGGTTATCGATACAGCTGTGCTCTGATGCCTTGGTTTTGTATTTGCCAATGGAGTGTTAGTATCAATGCTAGTTGTATCCCTTATTTTGTCCTGCTTGTTTAGTAGCACTAATTATTTGTACTTTGCTTCTTAAGTGTGTCCATACTTTGTAGCATCCTGAAGGAGAAGTAGGATTGGAAGTTTTTTGGAAGGACTTTGCACAACTGGGGCAATGGGGGAAAAAAAGAGAAAAAAGGAAAATCTTCAGAGACCTTTTTAAAAAAAAATTCTGATTTTTGGTGGACTTTGTAATTAGAAATATTGTGCCCAGCAGGAGTAGGGAGGTGACCCTCCCCTGTATTCAGCACTAGTGAGGCTGCTTCTTGAATATTGTGTTCATTTTTGGGGCCCTTACTACAAAGAAAGACAGAGCATTGAAGAGTGTCCAGGGAATAGCAGTGAGGCTTGTTCTGAGTTAAGTCCTGTGAGGAGTGGTTGAGTGAGCTGAGGTTGGTTAGTCTGGAGATAGAAAGGCTGAGGGGAGACTTTATTGCTCTCTACAACTGCCTGAGAAGAGGTTCAATTGAGGAGGGGGAAAACCTCTCCCTAGTGGCAAGCAATAGAATGAGAGGAAATGATTGTAAGCTGCACCAGCAGAGGTTTAGTCTAGATGTTAGAAAGAATTTCTTCACCAAAAGGGTTATCAAACGTTGCAATAGACATCCCAGGGCAATGGTAGAGTCCTTATCCCTGGAGGTATTAAAAAGACAAATAGATGTAGTGCTGAGGGACATGGTTTAGGGGTGACCTGGCAGTGCTGGGCTGAAGGTTGGACTTAAATGTCTCTTCCAACCAAAGATATTCTGTGGAAATGACCTCCACAGAGGTGATTACAGAAGCTCTAAGACTTTGAGCCATTGTGAGGCTTAAAGGACTGAAACACTGTAAACTCTGTTGTCCTCTGCTGTAAGTTTTCCACAGGAAAGGAATATTAATTTTTTTTCTTGAATTTCTGTTTTTCTGTAGAAATGCCTTGAACAATTTTAATCAGATGAAGGATGTTCATTTCTTCGGCTGAAATTGGTTGGGATTTTACGTAATGATCTAGGCTGAGTAGCATTAGCAGAATTACACTGAATACACTTTTTTTTTTTACATTTGAACAGAACTTCTGTACAAGTTAAAATGCAACAGCTATTCTAAATACTTGGAAATTAGGAAATTGGAAAAAATAAATTATTTGGAAAGAGTGGGTATTGAGGGGAAAATGGTAAATTTGTTGCTATATAGCAAACAATCATATTTAAATCCCTACTATTACAAAATATGGAGGAAATTCCTTTATTCCAGTTTTAACATATATATTTAAATACTGGCAGTAATCCAACTGTTATGTTAATGCCTGCTATGTCGAACTTTTGACAAAGGCAGACCAGAAATCAAGGTGTGGATGCATTGTCTCTAAATTCTTAAGCATATTTTGAAAACCTGTAATTGATGTTGTGACACCTTTCAACAAGTTGCTAGGCTTTGGCAGTTGGGGGTGGCTTGTACATACATAACTAAAAAAAAGTATTTCTGGTTACCCAAGGAGGTGAGTGTAACAGTAGTACTTGAGGGTGTAACATTCAGGTTATAGTCTGAACTTTCAGATGTATGGTAATATTAAAAGCCAGGCCACAGGCTGTATTATTGGAAATAAACAATGAATTAGTATCATAACTGAAAAGTGTAACATTAGCCTTCAGAAAAAGAATGATTTTGTTATGACTGGATTTCCTATTAAAAACTAAAAACAAACAAAAAAGCCCCAGTCAACCCTGCATACAGGGGACAAGTCCATAGCTATGCAGCCTATATTTGAATAGTTGGAAACAGTTGAATGACTTTCTTCGCAAAATATGTCTGGTTCCACGTTACAGCAGTGCAGCTCTAGTAAGAATTGTAGGCAGAGTGCCTGCTGAACTATTTGAAGAGGTAAAAAAGTTCAACACAACTTTCAGTATCTTTGGAAGGAGGGGTTATTTTTCTGTGGCTCAGGCTTTATAGTGGTTTGACACCACTTCCTAGTGGTGTTAACTGTGCTTGTGGCCCGCTGTGCTTTTCAGTGAATGAATACCAGCTACTGTTTTCTCTGGGTCATTATTTTCTATATCACATTATTCAATTGGTTGTTTCATTTCCTGGGACCAGATGTCTACACCAGCTGCAAGTTTTCAGAAGCCTCCTTTTGCTCCTTTACTCATTGACAGGAGCTGACAGTTGCATCTTCTCCCTGATGAGTCATTGATTTTACATAGTCAAGAGTCTGCCAAAAAGATGCTACTGTGTTTGGGTTTATTTAGGAGAAGTGCATTAAAAACAAGAGGAAATGGATTAAAGGGCCTGTTTCTTTAGCTGCAACTTCTGTAAAAACCAAATAAAATGCACCAGCAATCTGCATTTTGTGAGCTGTTAACCCACAATAGATCGGACCCTTAAGTCTACTCGAGTGGTCATAATCTCCTACAGCCATATAGGTACTGAGAACGTTATTTGACCTGTCAGGAAATCAAGCTTGGACCACAGGATCACATGATTAGGGATCTAGAGAGGCTGAGGGAGCTAGGGCTGTCCAACCTGGAGAAGAGGAAGCTGATGGCGACCTCACTGCCTCTTCTCCCTAGGGACAAGTGACAGGGACTAGACACAAGATGAAATGGGGTTAGGTTGTGCCAGGGGAGGTTTGGATTGGATCTTAGTAAAAACTTCCCAACATGATGGGGAGGCTTTGGAACAGGCTGCCCATGGAGCAAGTGGAGGCACTGTCCCTGGAGGGGTCCAACAAATGGACAGGCAGGGTGTTTCAGGAGATGATTGAGTGGTTGTGGGTTGTAGGACAGATGGTTGGACTTGATGGTCTTGAAGGTCTTTTCCAACCTTGATGATTGTAATTATTGTCAGTAGGTAGGGGTGATACATTCCAACCAAATATTCTTCCCTAAATATGAATGTTGGGTAAATAAAAATTCTCTCTGTTTATACATCTGCTAAGAGTATCATCTTCAAAATACACCAAGGCAGTCATGCATTTTGCAAGGTCTTCTGCAGGCAGTACTTATAATGCACAAACAGTATACGCGTAACCACTGCTGCTTTAAAAATACTTCTAAATCCATGGAGCTGCAACCTTCTCATCATCTCACCAAATTTTCTTAGAATTTACAGTGTAATGCCCTAAACTATTACTAGCAATTAGAGCAGAAAAGGGTTTTTAGAACCTTTAGTGGCTGGAAGCACATATTTCACAAGAAATTTACTGTAAGAAACATCTATTTAAGTTTGTTTAAAACTGCAGATTGTACTTCAATTTTCTCTTTTAAGTCTTGTTTTTTTTTTCAGTAAGGGTCATTCATGTTCCATAAATAATGGAAATCTTTATAAAAGCTTTATTTCAAAGACAAGCTTTGTAAACCTAGCGGGAAAAGAAAATCAATTTTCCTTTTCCTGACACAATACATATTATCCAGTGAGAAATTAACTCTCTCCTTTTCCTGAAGACTAAAAGCTTAACTTCTAATTTTTAAGAAAGTAAGTCAGGAGTAGGATGATCCTCTGGGGCACAAGTCTGTCTAGTTACTAGGTATTTGGCTCAGCTGTATTCAGAAAATTTGAATCTGTTGAAATGTTTACTATAATCCATATAATCATGTCAGTAAGAATAATAAAAGAGTCAAAGCAGCTGATGAAGCTTAAAACTACAAGTGAATATCATTCTCTTGAAAACAAATTATATTGGAATTTAGGACAGGGCATCAATAGGCTGATGGTAAAAATGAAACCACAGGCAATTAGAGTACTATGACTGATACATACAAAGTTGCTAAGTTGTTCTAATTCATAACTAACATTTTAAAAAATCACATTCATGTCCTAAAATAATAAATATCCATTTGAATCTCTGGCACATTTTGCAGAACAATATAATTGGTGTAGCATAATAATTAGAGGACAAATTTAATCTGAATGTAATTACATAGTGGGTTTCCAGACAATGGATTGAGCTTATGTTGGCCATATATAATTGCACTGCAAAATGGGTAGAGGATACTGACAATTTTTGAGGACTCTGAGGTGGAAGTCACTAGGATTTCATAGTATGTATGGCAAGGTGGTGCAATGGTGTCAGGTCACTTTCAGTGGAGTCAGCTTCTTCCAGAATTGTCCAGTAGTACAAAACTCTCATCCAGGTTCAGTGTAAGCACGTTGTTCAGTTTTGAGCTTATTTTTCTGGCTCCAAGAATCTGATCTCTCTCCATGCCCACATAAATTACCCTTGCATTTAATAATTCCTAGGGGATTGGACTGGATGATCTTCTGAGGTCCCTTCCAATCTCTAACATTCTGTGATTCTGTGAATTGGTCTGATGAAGTCTTGTTGGTATCTGGTCCAATTGTTTGTATCCTGCTGTTTTTTTCTTAATTAGACAAATAATCGTCTTGATAGAGAATTACATTCAGAGCCATTTGTCATCAGGACAAATTTCGGTGCTTGTGGCTATACATTTTGTACTTAATGTGTTTTCAAATATGAAATTAATGTTACTGTGTGTGAGATGTTATGTTATGATTCGTGTCAAGATAAAAACAATATCCCCCCTTGTCATTGTGGAAAACTATTGAATGAACAAAATAAACAGTGAAACTCAGCAGGACCAACATTAAACAGGATGGGGGGAGGCTGAGCAATCTAAGACCTGCAAAGTGTTGCAAAATGTATGGGGAGCTAATCACTGTTAATTAAGATTAGGCCAAGAACACTGTCTCCCACCTTATCTTTGGATCCCGGGTCTCACTAAGAAGTGGAGATGTGAACTCGCACTGTAAGATGCGTGGATTGGTGGAGTGACTAACTCCCCACACACGTGGCACCGCTTGCTCATTCCTTATTACCGCAACCAATAAATCTTTTGTATTTTATCAAAGATTTGGGTGTCTATTGGATCATTTCTAACACTGTGTGATGGTGGAAATACTTTCTTGATTTCACAGTAGCTTCAGAAAATACGCTGTGCTTTTATTGTAAAATACGCTGTGCTTTTATTGTAATGATGTTGAAAAATTTCTTCATGACTTTTTTTTTCTTTAAGAAAAAAATGGACCATGGATTTTTCCTTAACCCAAATCCTGAGAATTCTGTTAATATTAAGGAAATGTAAAGGTGAAGAGAAAATTTGTTTTGTAGGAAAAAACAAGTGCTCTTCAATATTCTGAAGTGGATCATGACAGAACCACTGTATTTCAGGTTTTACCCTTTGCCAGTTAAGTGCACGCACATTGTTGGTCTGAGTGACGCACACTCAGGACAAAAAGTAGAAAATGAGGTGACCCAAGTAAATGGGCTACTCTGACAGTTCTTGGGTTATACCATAGTGGCACACAGGAAATGTCCCGTCTTCAAATATACATGCACTGTTATTGCACACTGAGAGTCAAAGCTTGATGTTGTCCCGAGTTAAAAACCTTTGGGCATCTAACAGTTGTCAATAGATATGTCTTTAACCTGCATTCTTTCTTTGCTTTGCTTTCTTTCTTTTTAAAATTATCCACTTATAACACAGATGCTTGGATTTCTTTCAAGCCCAAAGTAGTAAACCCGTCATTGGCATTTTGTCTCCTACTTCCTGTTCAGCCTATAATAAAGGATAACTCGAAAGATAAGTGTGTGCATATGTTCTGTTAGTAAACAATAATATAAAAAGTTGGGAAATGTCCCAGTTTATGCAAATAGTACGTGTCAGTGTCGACAAGACAGTAGAGTGAAACCTGTAGCAGCAGTAATTGTTATGTGGGAGAGCTGGCCTTGAAGTGCTCCAGTAACATGGACTTGGAGGGGGTGTTACTTTGAAGGGATCATTAAGTGTTACTACTTACAGACATTTGTTTTTCAAAATGCAGGGTTTACCTTTAAACAAAACCTTTAAACCCTTAAAAAAAGAGAGACCATCAAGCCCAAAATCACTTTTTGTGATGCTTAAAGAGGAATTAAAGTGATGACCTTATTGAAGCAAACTGATTACTTTAACAGGAGGAAATTCCTTTTTGACCTCCTGTTCATTGGCAAATTAAAGTGGATGTATTCTCTGAAGCTTGTCAGACTGATTACACATAATGTTGTTACTGCTGAAGTGAGTCAGCTCTTTTGCAGTCTTGTTTAAAATCACCCATAGTTGAAGTGGTAGCAAAAAACCCTCTAGGTGTTTCTATATAAAATAACACAGGAGATTTTATTTAAATTGCATGTAATGACCAGAATGTTCATATATAGAAGGCTCGATTTCATTTGTAGGGAACCATAGAATGGCCTGGGTTGGAAAGGACCTCCATGTGTCAACTAGTCCAGGCTCCCTCCAGCATGCAGCAACAGCCTCAACTAGATCAGGTTGCCTAGAGTCTTGTCCATCCTCATCTTGATTATCTTCTCTGATGGGTCCTCAACTACCTCCCTGTTTCAATGTTCAAACCCCCACCTGCTAAAGAACATCTTCCTAACATCCAATTTAAATCTCCCCTTCTCTAATACGAAACCACTGCCTGTCATCCTATCACTCCAGGCCTTGGTAAATGGTCCCTCTCCAGCCTTCTTGTAGGCTCCCTTCAGAGTCTGGAAGGTGGCTATCAGGTCCTCTTGGAGCTTTCTCTTCTCCAGGCTGAGCAATCCCAGCTCCCTTAGCCCATCCTTGTAGCAGAGGAGCTCCAAGCCCTGTGATCATTTTCATGACCTCCCCTGGACCCACTTCAACAGGTCCATGTTCTGCCTGTATTGAGGAATCCAGAGTTAGGAGCAGGGCTCCAGGTGAGGTCTCAGGAGTGGAGTAGAGGAGGAAAGTCAGCTTCCTCAGCCTGCTGCCCATACTTAGTTTGATGCATCCCGGAATATAATTAGCCTTGTGGGCACACACATACAGTTTTCTTCATTCAGGTTGATAGAAAACATTGAAAATGTTGATAGAAAAAAATTAACCTTCTGTGTAAATAATGGTAAAATTGGGAGGTTTCATTACCTTGGAATGTCGATTTTTCTCAAAACCAATGGGGAGTTTGATTGCATTACTTATATCGGAGGTAATGTGGGCTTTGTAACACTAGTTACCCAGATCATGGATAACAAGATCACTTGTGCATGCCGCTTAGTCACTACTAGGTAAGCAGAGTTGAGCCCTGGCATTATCTTCTGATACTGACTTAACCCAGTATCCTTTTACAGTCATTCTTAGAGGTACTTCACCTTCCCCTTTCCTGAATTCCATTTTTTTCTTTCTTCTGATGGACAAGAATAATCAAAATGATCTGAAACAGTTTCTTTTAATAAAGATTATTCACATAATGAAAGTAAAAGCAAAACTTACCAAGATAATACAACATTTTACTGACAGTTCAACTCTTTATCCACCAGCTATGGAACATGTTAGAAATCTAGTAGGTGTTATTTTACCATCCTGGAAAAACTCAATAATATTTTCCTTTGTTTTTTCAGGGGTGGGAAGCCATCTTTTTTCCATTTCAACTTTCCTTTAGAAGAGTGCATCTACTGTAAACCCGGAGAGTTAACCTGCACTGAAAATGTTGAGTGCTGTGTTGCAGGCCAAAACATTTCATACAGTCATAGGGCTGGAAGAAACCTCCAAAGGACACCTAGTCCAACTCCCTTGTTTTGCAGCAGCAAGCAGAGATAGGAGATTTTTTTACCTTTCATCAGAGATACAAACTCAAAGAATTTTGTGCATTGATTTTGCTTCTTTCTGTCGAAGCCAAATATAATTATTGCTGAAACTGTGTGTGTGTGTCTTGGGTTGGTGAAAGAGGCTGTTTATTCACTTTTATCTCTTCTTAAAGCATTGTTTAATATAGTGGAATTTTATTTTTTCATCAGTCTGTCTCATATTTGTGAGCTGTCTATTGCTAAAATAGGACTAATGCTAGATTCCACATTTAATTTGCTTTACTGGGTTTGGTTGCTAAAGTGTGTATTCAACATCCATTGAGAAGTATTAAGATTCCTGTTTAAGGTCTCAAATCTCATAACAAAGTTGTACTGATGTGTTGCAGAGTTGAGATTCTTTTTCCCCCTCAGAATCAGAGTTACAGCTAGGAGGGGAAAAATTAAACTTTAGTAGAATAAATAGATAATTCACTGACTGGTTTTCCCCAGAACAACAGTTTCAAATGAAAAGTATGTGGGTTTGGAATGAACTGTGATATTTACTTTTATTTTGAAATGGAATCTGAAGTTGGATCTGTAATTCACTCAACCCAAACTAATGTACATTGAATTTATTTCATTGTGTCCTTTGTAGAAGTTTTAAATGTCTGCTTACGTGTCACATACAAATTACCTTTTTGAAAACAGTAGTTGTACTTACGCAGTAATTAGTGCATAATATATCTCTTCTAGTTTATTCTGTAAGGAGATTAAGTGATAAGAAATTGCGGAGTGAAACAAATTTCACAGTTTTGGTACGTCTAAATGATCCTTTCCTCAAGTTACTGAGGGTCACAAAGACATCCTTTCTGTCTTCTGTTCAGCACAGACAGTAGAGAGTTTTCAGTGTTTCAGTCCTATAATTTGTATAATCAGGTCTAGCCCACTGTTTTGACATAGAAAACATCTATTTATGTTTGGAGAAATCAAGTTGTTCCATAAGATGAACAGGGAAATACATTCCAGTTTGAACTAAGGCTGTTTTAAAATGCATTAAGTAGTGTTTTGAGAAGATCTCATGCTGTTATTTTCTGTGTTAGACAGGGATATGAAGAACTGGAAAAACAACTGAAAGAAGTCTTTAAGGAAAGAAGCAACATCCTTCGTCAACTGTCAAAGACTTCCAAAGAACTTGAAGGAATTAAAGTAAATCTCCAGGTTAGGTTCTGTCTCTAAGATTGCTGAAGTTGACTTCTTCATATTGGTACCCTTTTTTTTAAAACAAATTAAAAAAAGTGGCTTTCCTCCTTTGGCTTTTGAAATTGCATTCTTGACATATGTAAATAGTTCTGGTTTCATTAATCTTGTACATAGCATAAGTTGGATCTTTTGTCCGCTTACTGAAAAAAAAAATAAAAAACCCCATAAGATTAGAGCATAGTAGAACAAAAAGGGAAGGGAAGGAATTACTACGTGGAGTTACCATGTCTGGCCTGGCAGCTGCTACTGAGGATTTCCTCTACTGTTGCAGGTTGCATGTCTGCTGATGAGTTACATACACTCAACCTAGTTTAGCCACTTATTTAACCTACCTGACGTGCCACCTACACGGACTCACTGGATTTACTGCAGGACATCTCTTTACAAGTATAGCTGACAAATTGTGTTAGAGAAACCTGAAGCTGAGACACCTCCACATTTAACTTTGGGTGTCAAGGGGAGGTTGAAAGGGCAATAGTGAGATTAACTTGGTAGTAAAATCAACTTGTTGAGAGAAGAGTAGATTAAATATCTTCTTCTGAATTTGATGTTCTCAAATGAACAGATGTTCACTTAAGGGTATATCTGGATTTCCAGGTATAGTCTGTTGGTCTGGTGAAAGCATCCAGACTCATTATCAGCTGAGATTTCTCTGTGTCTTGTCATTTTGAAGGACAGTATTTTTCTGACATGGCATTTTAAACTTTATGCTGATGTGAGCTACATGTGGAAAACCAGAGTAGAATGCCTGCAACTGTAGTATCTGTTCAGAGGAGAATACTAATGCTGTGCTATACTACATTGTTATACTGGTTTATATTCCACAATTCCTTGGTTGTAATTAATGTTAATTCTTGAATATAAACCTTCTTTCTTTTGTATTATTTTTTGAGTACTTTACCACTCTTATTGTAGGATTTTTATTATTGTTTATAGAAATATGTTCCTTGTAACAAACCTTTTTTCAGAATGCGATTTGTTGTGCAGCACAGCTGAAGGTAGTATTTGGCAAAGTTGATTACAACATATTTAAGACTCAGGCCAGCAGATATCCAGATACAGGCAAAGAGCTGTACCTTTCTCATACAGTCATAATACTTTTAGTAATTTGTTTCTAAATCTGCTTATTTTATTTGATCAGCTCTCATTTAGTATTTGAAAACAGCAATGTATAGTTAGCTATGGTGGAAGAAGAAACAGGGTTTGTGACAAGTGGTAACAATCTGTAATTTGCCAGGAGCATTTTAAGAAAGAGGACCAAATTTATCATTTCTCAGATCCATAATAATAAAGATCTCTTTGGTAATAGAGTTCTTCCTTTGCTATCAGTCTTTGAAAAATGATGAAGCATCAGCAAAAAATGATCTGCAGAAGCTTCTGGAACTGGGCCAAAAGCAAAGGTAAGACATCTATCTCTTGCCCCCTTCTCTTGCCATTTCCATACTGAAAACTGTAAGAAATTGCATTTTTCTTTTACTTCAATCGATAAACAATGCTGTATTTCAAAGTCTGCTGATTATGAGTAAAATTAAGGGCAGAAAGTACTACTCTGTAAAGTTTTTTAAGTCAGCTATGTATATGCTGGTATTTGACACATTTTATTAAACTGTATTAAATTGCTATAATGAGATACCTGATAAAGGGGTTTTGAATTTTTCAAGGAAGTTTATCATTAAATATTCACTTAAAACTAATAGAAGTTTTACAGATTTACTAGTAGATGCTAAGGTGTAGTTAATCTCTAAATTAAGATAATTTGAGTTAATTTAATATCTCAGTCTTCAAATTTGGTGATGATGATTTATGTTTATCCAGGGCTGTTAATTATTTTTTCATGCATGTAAACTGTCAAAATTACTACTCACTGTGCAATTGTAGGAGTGCTTACTCTGAGTATCTGAAGAATACAGTTAGGGGGAGACAGAAATGCTCACTCCAAATAATTCACTAGACACTTTAGAAAGAATAAGTTTCCATATCTGGAAATGCAAGTTCCCAGCCTACTGTTTAGTCTTATGTCCTCTTATAGCAAGTAACTCTCATCATTCTCTTAATTCTTAGAATTTGGAGCAGGAGCTAACAACACTAATTCAGTTGTAATAACAAGAAAACAAAGCAAATACAGAGATTGTGCCATTGCAATTCAGAAGGCAAATCACACCTTGGGCTATGTCAAAAGAAGTGTTGTCAGCAGGTCAAGGGAGGGGATTCTCCCCTTCTGTCTGCTGTGGTGAGTCCTCACTCCAAGTGAGGACTCCAGCTCTGGAGTCCCCAACACAAAAAAGACATGAAACTTTTGGAGTGGGTCCAGAGGCAGCCACAAAAAAGATCAGAGGGCTGAAGCACCTCTCCTGAGAGCTGGAGTAGTTCAGCCTGGAGAAAAAGCTGCTCTGAGAAGACCTTATTATACCCTTTCAGTACTTAAAGGGAGTCTACAAGAAAGATAGGGAGGAACTTTGTAACAAGGCCTGTTGTGGCATGATAAAGGGTGATGGTTTTAAACTGGAAGAGGCAAGATTTAATTTTTTTACAATGATGGTGATGAAACTGGAAGTGTTTGCACAAGGAGGTTCCCTTGGAACATTTAAGATGTAGCTAGATGAGGCTTGGAAGAACCTGATGAGATTGCAGTTGTTTCTGCTCACTGCAGGTCTAGATGACCTTTAAAGGTCCCTTCCAACTCAATGCATTGTGCCCCATTTTGCCAAGTAATGAAGCAGTTGATGCTTTTAAGATTTTACAGAAAATATTCACCTTTAAAGTTCCCTTTCAACCCAATGTATCCTATGACTCTATAACTTCCACTGAAACAAGATTGTATAGTGAATGCATCTATACTTCCTAATTTTCCTTATAAAAATATTTAAACTTTAATAATTTCATAATTCTTTTATTGGTAGAGATGTAATACTTAAATCTAATGCCACTTCATGGCTGATACTGTATTGAATACCAGTATCTATTGCTACAGAAGAAAGCAATGCTCAACAAATAAAATCCCTAATGCAATACCCATAGTAGTTCTCATTTATACTGTAGTAGAGAAAGATCAAATTCATGAGGATCTTTGTTTCCAGATAATTGTATGGAATGAGGAAACTTTGTCCTTTTGAGACACTTCTGTATTCTAGTGCTTGGCTGCAACTGAAGGTTCTATTGTCGTATTGCATGTCAGCATTGTCACAGATGCCGTCCTTCATATGAATCTGGTTTTGTAGTGGTTTTATTGTTGTGCAGCCTTTATGAAATAGATTCTTTGATCAGAAGTATGAAAGGACTGTTTAGTAGATTGTATTTGCAGATGGGAAAATTGAGTCTGCCTAAGGAGAATTTTACTAGGTATTCTTCATAAGCTCGTTAAATCACCCCTTAAAGTCTTTCAAGGTCCTCACAAAAGTAAATGTTGGCTTCTGTTTATAAGGGATTTGGCTATTGAGCGTGTGATACAACAACAGTTTCCTGAGATAGACCCTTTACCAGCACCGTGTGCTGCTGAGAAAATCCTAGAATCCTACAATGATTTAGGGTGGAAGGGATCTTGAAGATCATCTAATTCCAACTCCTCTGGGCAGAGACAACTTTCTCCCACTAGACTAGGCTGCTTAATGCCCCATTCAGCCTGGGCTTGAACACTTCCACGGATGGGGCATCCACAACCTCCCTGAGCAACTCATTCCAGTGCTTCACTACCCTTGGTGAACAACTTTGTAATATCCAATCTAAATCTGCCCTCTTTCAGTTTCAGACCATTGTCCCATGTCCTATCGCTACAGGCCCTTGTAAAAAGCACTACTCCAGCTTTCTTGTAGCCTCCTCCAGGTTTTGGAAGGCCACTAATAGATCACACCAAAGTCTTCTCTATACTGAACAACGCCAGCTCTTCCAGCCTGTCTTCATAGCAGAGTTGCTCCAGCCCTCTAACCATCTTTGTGGCCTCCTCTGGACTCTTTTTATACTTCAAGAAAATGCCTTCGAGATTCTGCAGGCAGTTAACAGCTGTTTGCAGGCTTGTTGGATTTCACTTCTGGAGAGGTGTGCAAGATCAGTGTAAGAAGTGTTAGAAACGTGACGGGGAACCTCTTGTGTAGAGCTTCACTAAGGGTTCCAGGTTATTTGCCAAGAACTTCAGGCAGTGCTTCATCTGGAGTACATGTAAAACTGAGAACGTGGTATCAGTAAGTTTCTTGTATTTGAAACAAAATTCAAAATATATCCCAATATTAATCATATTAATCTTTTTTGGAAAAACATGACTTGTGTTTGGTCTGTGAGCTCTACTTCAGTTATTCTCTGTTGAGGATATCCTGGAGTCTGACTTGAAATTTGATCTTGTTTGTGTGAATTCTTCAGTGTGCTCATCAGCACTTCAAAATGATCACATCTCTTTGCACAATGAGCTGCATTGTGCTGGCGGTGCAATGAATTCACAGGGCTCAATCACAGCTAAGTTAATGCTGCTTTGTACTAGCCTTATTGAAATTGCTAAAAGTGGTAGTTATCAGCTAATAAGGTGATTCAGCAGCTCACAAGTACTATGCTGGTATGAACTAGAAGTTTTCCCATCCAAGGTAGTTTTCACTGGGCTAAGTTATTATCTATATTGTAAGCCCAGTTCTATGCTAGTCTTCTAGAAGGTTTATCCATAAAAGCAACAGCCCTGACAAAGCTCTGCAGCTATCGTGAAATTTGTCACTCTTGTAATTTGCCACAGTTCCAGAGTTTTATCTGCTGTGGGCAGGAAGAGGTGCCCAGCAGAGGATCTCGGTTCACCACAGTCTTGCAGTTGGGAGAAATCCTCCAACCGCATCAGTATTGTAGAGGATTTTTTTGTTTAAGTGCAATTGAAGCAATTCTCCTCTTGTGGGGTTTTTTTTTTTTTTTAATCTTATATACCAGAATCTCATACTGAATGTAGTGTTTCCAGTCTCATGGAAGAGCTTGGTGAAGGTAGAATGTCCTAAAAAGTGTTATTTATTTGATTTGAAGCAGGTATGAATGAGTTCTTACTGATAGCAGTGTGGTTCACTTTTGGTGCTCTTTGCGTAGCCCATTTCCTCCCTACTCTGTTGACAATCATTTTTTCTAGGAAATATACACTGGCAGATGTTGTGTACAGCAGGCTGTTCAGAAGATGTAAAAGGTGGCCAATTTCCATTACAGATAATTTCTGTTTTGTATTGGCACTGCAGCTCATGGGAACATTTTAATTTTATTAGCAAGACTCATGGACACTGTACATCTGTCTGTTATTCTGAATAATTCAAGATGCATTTTTTAAAAATCTGAGGAAATACTTCTTGACAGACACTTGTGATGGATTTTGTGTTCTGTGTTTTCAACCAACTAGGGAAGAAATGAGAACTCTCCAGGAGGCCTTTCAAAAGCAGCTTAATGAGGCAGCAGAGAAAGCAGAAAAACAGCAGGCTACAGTGAGTGATCGCCTGTTCCTCCTCCATTATTTCTGTTTGTTTCTTCTGCCTTTTTTTCAGACTTTCTGTCGTTGGCTCAAATAACTTGGTAAAGAAAAGCTTGGATTTCCAGTATGTTAGTTCTGTGTGCTTCAGAAGAGAAGAGCTGACCAAACTTTGTATGTTCAGAAGTGCTAAGATGCCTGTCCCTGCTAATTCCAGCGGGGCTGAGATGTGTTTATACAATTCTGGAGGGTCAGGACTTTGTCCTGAGGTTTGGACATTGTCCTGGGTCCTTTGTCCAGATGAGGTTACCCTCATGTCTAATCTATACCAATATGCACTGTCATACATCCATGGACCTGTTTGGAATCTCTGCTGGCATGCAGCAACAAAACAGATGACAGTGTGTCCTCTTTTGAGCCCTAATAGATCTAATCATCACTACAGGAAGATATTAAGTCCTATTAAGATTTTATCCTTTAATGAGATAAATTGTACAATTGGTTGGATTTTTGTGAAGCACTGTAATGTTGTAGGGCCTAGACAGTCATATTCTGCTATTGCAGAAAAAAAGAGTAACGTTTATTGCTTAGTTCTAAGATGTGAAAGGGACATTTTTCCTCCACTGATTGGCAGTATCCCTGTAACACAAACATCGCTGAGCATAAGGTGACTGCATCATCTTTAGACCTCAGCCGGTTCTAACTAAGACTTTACAGTATTCCAGATTCACAGATAGAAGCTTAAAGATGATTCCTCCAAGATAGAGGTTTAAAGATGATTGCTAAATTCAGGCAATAGTTACCAAACCCTTATTTTGTAGATTTGGGACTAAAGTACTCATTTTGCAAGTTTCTTTCAATTGATGTGATTTCTGAAGAATTTCTCGCACATCTGAAAGGGAAAGATACTAATTTTCTTATTCTTATGGCCCCCAAAACTTACACTTAGTGGAATTTTGGTACTTTAAAATTTTATCTAGAGGACAAAACCCCTCTTTTGTACTTGAGGGGAGCAAAAGAAGAGCAAATAGCCAGAGTAGAATGTACCCAGAAAGTTTATAAAAATCTGGACTTGTTTTAAAATAGTTTTGTACTGAGACAAGACATATAGTCCCAAAATAAATTAAAAAAGGAGAGTGTAGTTGCTGCTGCCAGGTACCTGGAGCACGCTGGTTAAAAGTTATAATTTTTGAGGTGCACAGACTCATTCCTAGTACCTTGAAAAGCACAATGAATCATAGTCCTACAAATTAAAGGTGGAAAACATCATTTATTACTTAATCTCTGTGTTCAGTTTGATATTCAGGACTAATTGAACTGTGGGTTATACAAATCTCAGTTGTAGCAAATGGATTATTGGTACTGTTTTTTGTTGTGTTAGATCCCTTTTTATAAATTGAGTTACAGTACCTTGTGTGAATTCAGTCCACACCATCTCACTGGGGGTCAGCTCAAGGTTTGTTCTGCACAAACCAGACAAAACCTGCTGTTAA
The DNA here is from genome assembly GCA_013397515.1 of Upupa epops. Lineage (NCBI taxonomy): Eukaryota > Metazoa > Chordata > Aves > Bucerotiformes > Upupidae > Upupa > Upupa epops. Next base: position 16,819 of record VZRI01006417.1, on the reverse strand, counting down.
CTGTAAGCAAAAGTATTACCTAGTGCAAAAAGCAGGAAAAAATACTCTGACTTTATAACAGAACTGGGCTTAGGGTGTTGTTTGCTGGTTAGAGGAATTAATTCTTGAGCTGCGCTCTAAAACTTACCAATAATGGAATATTAACTTTGCCACATCTGATTTTAAGTAAATCAGAGCTGTGTCCTTGGTTTGGGACATTTGTCCTTTTTTGCCTTAGGGTATAATGTACATGACAATGCTCACCCATACAGTGAGACTGAATGAGTATTCAAAAAGTCCTTTAGGATCCTCAAATTCCAAATAGAATAGAAGTGGAAATAATATTATTGCAGTCACACAGGGTTACTTTACACTTGGTTTCTGAAAGCAATATCAGTGCTATGAAAAAAAAGTCTAGGTACTTAGAGGCAAGCCTAGCTAGAGAATGGGAGCTTGAATTTAATGAATTGTGAGCCTTGTTTCTAATACAATTTAAGCACATTTTATTCTACAGGATTTGGTGAAGTAAATATTCCTTTTTGTCAGCTTAAACAAGAATAGTATTACATTTCTGAAAGCCAAATTAATAAAGTACAGGAGTGGGCGCATATGGAAATACATATTTCTGTTCTGCAGCTGCCAGGGGGGTGTCATACACTGCTTACTCTGTTAGTTACCTCTATAGATTCAGCAGGGAACACCTGCCTGGAAGTGTTCTATATTAGGGAAATGCAAAAGTGTAAGTAAAGGTTTACAAACATTAAGTCAAATTGCATGAAAAATAACCTGGAAGGTATGCAAGGACTCTGACCAAACCACTAGATCAAAGGAGATACCACAGCAGTACATTGCACGTGGCGTTGATGTCTTGTGCAGTATATGGCAAAACACTTTGCCTCCAGTTGCACAAGTGACTCATGAGAAACTATTCTCATTGTTTCTGTTGGTGAATCAGAGAGCAGCCAGAGGAGCTGCTGCTAGACTGGGATAACCCAGAGGACAAAAGGAGCAGCTGAGGCTCCAGAGAACAAAAAGGAAGTACAAAGACATTCCTGCCCTTTACAGTACTAACCACAGTGAGGGCTGACCTCACTGTGAGCAGGCTCTCAATTTCTGGGTTATCTCCTCCATATGTAGTACTAAGTATGAGAAACAGCAGCAGTCTATCTTGGGAATCACCTGTGGCCACTTTAATTTTCACATTTGTTAATGAATAGTTACCCTATGAAAGCGGGGTTTATTTCCTAGTGAGTGTCAATCACCAGAGTAGGTAATGATTCTGCATCTTTGCATTAACAGCTTATTGGAGGTTTTTGCAGAAAAATACTTGGTTGTAGTTCATGTTAACTGCTTGTATCTTAAGAATTTCTTTTTCCAAGGAAGTGACTGTGAGATTTGCAAAGTTGTTTCCCGTTAACTGCAATTACAGTTTGTAGAAAGAGCGGCATAACTCTGGATGATGGAGAAAATAATGAAATTAAATTCTCACAAATAGTCTGACTGAGTAAGCTTAGGCTGCCCTTTACATTTCATTCCTTTTGGCGTTTTATATTGTGCTAATGATTTTCAAAAAGATGTGGTGAAGGAATTATTTAGCAACAAATACAATTATAGTACTGTCTGTCAAATTAACAAATGCACTTTTGCTCCCACTTGTTCTGTGTTCACTGTGAAAAATGAGAATGTATGTGTATGACTTGAAAAATGAACAATAAACAACATGGTTATTTCAAAATTGGCAGGGTTTTTTTTAGCAATACCAGAATATGAGATACTAAATTTGGAGACATGCACCACCAAACAAGGATCTCAACAACTGTCACAAGCTAATGCATACAATATTTTAAATATAACAATCAGATGTTCACTTCAAAAATACTTTTCTCATAGTCAAAGCTGTAATGACAGGTCATGAAGCCCTAAATGTCTATGATAGAGCTCTGTATTATTAAATAAAATGTAGCTTCACAGTCTAAAAGTTACATTCATAATGATAGTAGTTGATAAAGTTACATTTATAATGATAGTAGTTGATAAAAATATATCTAGAATTTAACACCTTGTAGAGCACCTTTTCCCCAAAGTAAAGAATATTTTCTATCTTTTGGGTGACATCCTAATTAATTCTCTCTGCCTTTTGGAGCCAGATTCTACAATAAAACTTGAAAATTAGGCTAAGAAAGTGAATATTTAAGGTTTACATAAAAATTGGATATTAATGAATGTATTTAAGTCCCGTCTTACTGTCTTTGTCCTTAGCAAGATGCAAGTCTGGAGGAAAACACAGGAGCCTAAGCTGAGCCTTGGCTGTGCGCTAAGGATGTTATATTGGTATTCTTCCATCCTTCCTTTGTCAGGAATAACTGAGTATTGTCTGACTCTGAGAATTAGATCACTGCCATCTGCTAAAGCATCCTGTGTTTCAAAGGGGCAAAATTTAATTTGAAGGTTTCAAAGTCACAAACTGCTGTGAGTAAAGGCAAATGGATAGAAGCTGTTGTCTCTAATAAATTTAATGATCTCTGAAACACACAAAGCTCTGAATACCTTGGATGTCTGTCTCCAGGAGACTGAAGTAGTGTCCTTGCTTAATAGTGAGAAGTTCAGCCTTAGAAGGATATGTTTTTGTTACATTTCTTCATAATTAGAGCTAGATAGCAATTACAAGCCGTCAACATGTGGTAAGAGGTGAATGTCAAGAAAGAACAAAGAGTGGGTAGAAATGAGGAAGAGATGTAGATACTGTCTTTTTTCAGTGTATCACTTTCTGAGCATTTTAATTTATTTTAATTTATAGATGGGCATAACTGACCATTCTTGTTTATCATGCATCCGGATATAGTGATGTAAAGTAGAATTCTTACGTCTCTTCTGGCATACAATGTTTTGCCTTTTCTTTAGGACTGACTAGAAGTGCCAGGCAAATAGTCTGATACAGACTGCCTTAAAGAACAAAATTATAGGCATAGATGCATTTAATGTCTATGCACTTAGGGTAATTGCTGCATTAGCTCCCATTAGGGTAATCCTTATATTAGCTCCAGCAGCCAAGCCATATAAATTCCTTATGTGCAGTTCTCTATGTCTGCATTCAGGACTAAGTGGTTCTTCAGTGTTTAGAGGTTTGGTAGAAAAGCTTTAAAAGTGTTGTTTTAATATGATACCAAAATTTCCTGGGGTGAATTAGAAGTGGGGTGGGTTAGTAGATCAAGAGAGGTTCTTCCTCTCTACTATCTGCCCTGGTGAGACCACATCTGGACTAGTGTCTGGTTTTGGGCCCCTCAGTTCCAGGACACAACTACGTGAGAGAGTCCAGTGTAGAGTCACAAAGATGGTGAAGGGAATGAAGCATCTCCATGATAAGGAAAGGCTGAGGGAGCTGGGTGTCTTTAGCTTGAGAGAAAAGGGCACTGAGGGTTGACCTCATTAATGTTGATTAATATGGAAAGTGTCAGGAGGAAGGAGCTAGGGTCTGCTCAGTGGTATCCAATGATAGGACAAGGGGCAGTAGGTGTCAGCTGCAACAGAAGAGGTTCCACATAAATATGAGAAAAAACTTCTTCACGATGAGGGTGACAGAGCACTGGAACATGCTGCGTAGGGAACTTGTGAAGTCTTATTCTCTGGAGAAGTTTAAAACCCAGATGGACATGGTCCTCTGCAGATTGATCTAGGGGATAATGCTCTGGCAGGAGGATTGGACTGGATGATCGTTTGAGGTCCCTTCGAATTTCTAACATTCTGTGATTCTGTACTATTAGTAAGACTTGTAAACAAGAAAGGGATGTAAACAAACTTTTTTAAATTGTTCAGGTAAGCTAAAAAAGTAAGTTTTACACTATTTAAGGTGTCTGTATCAACAATACTAGAGGCATATGGATGTGAGTAGTCATGAACAAAAATTAATGGTTTTAACTAACAGATTGCTGGCTAAATTCATAGAACTGTGGAGTCTTAAATATCTCTCCCCTAGAAGATACTGGCCAATGCTTACAAGCTATGTATAGCGAGCACACACGTAATTTTTTGTATCATGTATCTTGAATTGTTTAATATATATACAGCAAAGTGCTTTGAAGGAATATTAGTGTACTCTTTAGAGGACTAAGATAGGGAACAGTCTTCAAAGAAATCAATATATTATTATTTAATGGTAGCTGGTAAATCTTTTGAACAGCTGGAAAGCCAAAATCCACCATATGGGTAGTTTTTCTCCATTAATTCTGATTGTTATAATTTTATTCGTGTTACAATTTATGTAGTATATTACATATTCTATACATGATAATTTATATAATATGTCAATACATATAATTTATGATATTTGTTATAAAGTATGCATGAACTACATTTCACTACTTGTAGATATGATTGCTAGGCAAGTGCTGTATTTATTAACCCTTTGATCAAACATCACCACAGTACTGGCTGGATATCAAGTTAATATTTCCACAACCAAACTTCTTAGACAAAATTTCTGCAGGGTTTGCAAAATTAGTTCTGTTTCTGCATGCCACATGAGAACTAGTATTGTGGACTCTTGTTCACTTCTCCCTTAAGTGAAGACAGTGTTCTCCAACTCCTCTTCTGATACAGATGAGAGTGATGTCAAGACCGATGATGGCTTTTAAAATACTGACATTTGTCTACTTAGGTGTGGACATGTCATGCAGATTAACTGTCATTTTTTATCTGCAAGACATACAAATCATTAATCTTTAGGTTGATTTCTCCATAGTATAAAGCTATTTTCTCACAGAGCTTTTGTTGTTGATTAATCTGTGATAAAAATCTGCCATGGTGTCAGAACAACTTCAGTTTCCCTTGAATATCGGTAGACTTCAGTGTGGGAGAGAATGGGACATTGGGTCTACAGGGAAGAATATTTTGCTAGTTAAGGTATCCAAAAGCATCCTCCTTTGAAGGTATAGGAATGTGTTCTTATAATCCTAGTTGTTATAATTACCTCATCCTTTCTTCCATTATGTTCCATAAACTAGGATGAAAGCTGAGTCTTGAAAGAAACTTCAATTTGTTGACCTGTCTTTTATCTGTTTAATTAAATTGAATCTTAAAACTAAGATTGGAATTAGTGCTTAATTAAATTGAATTAAATAGGAAGTAAAGACCAGATTTGAATGCTAACACATGTAATACACTTCATTCTACAGAATCAAGGGGTTTATCTCATTAGGATCAGTACTGTAACATCCAAATCCAATAGTGGTATTAGAAACCTGCAGTGACAGACGTGTTCTTGAGGAGTAAAAAAAATTTTATATTATAAAATCAGCTAATACTGTTATATAAGTCCTTAATTCTCTGAAAACCGTGCTCCTTCATTGTGAAAAATAATCACTTTATCTACTAGTGCGAAAGTCAGGTAACCCTAATTATATATGGCTGTGTTCTTCTCACCATGAGAAGTTTTCTAGTAAATATCTCGCTAGTAGATTTAGTAAATACCTAACTGTAGTCTGTACCTCTTTGAACATAAGCAGAAGTTTGTTTTCTCAAAGCTGTGAGTGAGGTAAATAAATGATTTATACTTAAACCTATGTTTAGTTACATTTAAAGCACTCATGTTCAATGTTTCTTTAAACTCCTAGATTAACTTTTTGAAGACTGAAATGGAAAGGAAGAGCAAAATGATCCGTGACCTCCAAAATGAGGTAAGAGGGATATTTGATCATCTCCATTCAGTATTTACGATGAAAGAGATTATGGTTTGGCTTCATATTAAAACAATTATTTATTGTAGCAGAAGGGTAATGTTGCACTAAAATGTTCTAAATACAAAAGCAAACACAAACGAAGGTGTGCACTTAAACATGGTATTTTATTGATGCAATTGGTGACTACCTTCTCCTGGTTGATAGCTCTGTAGCACCAGCACTCCAGCTTTTACTGTACTTATGAGTTATGCTTTTTATGAAAAGAATCCTTCATTCACATCTATAGATTACAGGTACGCAGTGAAACATTGGTTCCTCTTGAATTCATCCCAAAGAAACCCTTCAGAACAAATCAGAATAATGCATCTTCAGGCTTCTGGGTGGACTGTAGTCATCTGCTCTTCCAGTCACATTGTGAACTTTGTGTGCTAAATGAATCTTCAGGCTGGTATAATGCAAAAAAAGTATGATTTCCCTTTAGTATCTTGACAAGTCCTTAGATAATAGAAAACCCTCAAGGGGAAAAGTATAAAAAAGTAATTATTTTTTTCAAAGTATGCCATTTTACTTGTAGAAGTAAACTGCAAACTGAACAGCTGGCATGTATGAGATAGTAAATACTTAAGGAGTACTTGTGATACGTATCTCCACTATCTTGCCTTAATGTGGCTCTGATACTGTCTGAGTTTTTAGGTAAGTGCCTTAGGGAGGGAAGATTTTAGGAAAGGAGAGGTGTGGAGGTGTGTGGTGTTAGTGAATCACTGAGAGAACAGTTCCTGGCATCCCATATAAATGTTGTATGGGCTGTATGTGATGGGGGTGGTCAACTGCAAAAAAGAAATAGCTTATTAAGAGATTATAATTAACCTTAGCAATAGCGCAGTGGTTAAACTGGAAGTATTGCTTTAAGTGAGAACTAGAACATACAAAGCAAATTTCCAGTTTCCTGAAGTCTTCGCTGGTATGAGTTCTAGTTTAGCTCACCTGATGCTTCTTCCTCTCTCATCTATCCTAATTTTAGAAATTATCTGATGGACCACCCAAATCTTTGATAAAATACAAAAGATTTATTTGTTGCAGTAATAAGGAATGAGTAAACAGTGCTGGGTGCATGGGGAGTTAGTCCACTAACACGCACACTTACAGTTAAAGACAGCAACGTTTTATACCTTATTTCATACATATTATCACTTCAAAGGGTCCCCTCCTATCAGTTTCCTCTTTGTTTACTTCTGCACTTCTTGGTGAGGCCCCAGATACAAAGATAAGGGGGGAAACAATGTTCTTGGTCTAATCTTAATTAACAGTGATTAGCTGTTTGGAGGTCTTACTTAGATCGCTCAGCATCCCACCCCCCACCCACCGTTTTCCATTTGTCCTGCTGAGTTTCACTGTTTACTTTGTTCATTGAATAGTTCTACAGTGACAAGGAGCGATATTGTTTTTACCTTGACAGGAATCATAATATAACATCTCACACTAATTACACAGGATTTAACTGTAATTCAAATGTTCTTAAATAATATCCATCTGATGTGCATTACTCATTTCTTTTAGTTTATAAAATTAAAAAGGGAGGGTGGGGGGATGTTTTACTAATGAGAAGGAAAGGGTCACAATCTTTAGGGAAACAGTGAATTAATGAAAAGATGCTCTGAGAACCTTCTGGTTCTTTCTACAAATGTTGCAAACATGATGGGGGAATAAAAGGATTTAGTCTTCCAGAAGGAGTATTTTGATAAATAATGTAGTCCCAAACAGGATTCCAAATAAAGTTACCAATTTATTAAAAGAATACAGACAAGCAAAAGCACTGGGTACGCTGTGAGCTTTCTGCTCTACCAAGATGTACAACCACTGGCCTCTTGCTGGAGGCTTATATTCCTTATGATGATGTATACTTACAAATAGGTGTATCTTCTTCAGCCCATGCTCTCCTCGCTCTCTGGAATCTCAGCTCCTGGCTCCCTTTGATAGTTGCCAAAGTACTCATAACAACAAAACCGGCTCAGTCCAATACATAAAACTATTTACCAGGTGGCCTGCAACAGTCAAGGCCATCCTGCCTCCCTTCCCCCATTGCTCGTGACCACACGGGGACAGACAGAATAGTTAAAAATCTCATGTACAGAGAGAGAATACCACCCCCCCACCCTATAACAATATTTCATATTTACACTAATCAGATGAACATGTTTCACAAGTATCATAACAAAGATGTAACTAAGGAAATGAGAGTTAATATCATGCAGTAAAGAGTAAATGAGGTGTAGAAAAAATGTAGCACAGATTTCATATTCTAAGTTTTTAAAATTGCGTGAGAAGTGATAAAGGCTTGTTTCGTTATCACTCTCTGCACTTGCCCAACTGCCCCCCTCCCCAAGATACACCTGTATGTTTAAAACCAGTAATGATGTGTAGCAGGAAAAAAAATGATGTAAGTTTGACACTGCTTGCATTCAGGTAATGTATCTGCTGTTCTCTTATGCATAGAATCATAGAATCATTAGGGATTGGAAGGGACCTCATAAGATCGTCTAGTCCAGTCCCCCTTCCGTAACAGAATCACCTAGACCAAGTCACACAGGAACAGATCCAGGTGGGTCTTGAATGTCTCCACAACCCCCCTGGGCAGCCTATTCCAATGCTCCATTACTCTCACTGTGAAGAAGTTCCTTTTGATATTGATATGGAACCTGCTCTGTTCCAGCTTGCACTCATTGCTCCTTGTCCTATCACCAGATGACCATGAGAAGAGCCTGGCTCCATCCTCCTGATGTGTGAAAAGCTGGGGTGTGGGGAGGAAATTGGGTAAATTTCCTTAAGGCTAAACCCCTTGCGTTCTAGCTGAGTCCTCACAGATGGAGGGGCTAGGCGTGGCTGAGTTTAGACCTTAAGACAAATGTCAATTGGCAATGAGGATAAAAATCCAAATCGGATTATAAAATAGTATTATTAAAATAGTAATTTTTATGGGTCACAAGCAACATTATAGATTCTTTGGATTGTAGGGGATAGGATTAATGTGCAGAAACAGTGTGTTCATAAGGGACCTGTAGTAGACACGTTAGGGATGTTAAGGGATACAAAGAAGCAAATGAAGCAGTACGGTTAGAGGGGGGAAAAAAAAAAAGCAGAGTGCTGAGAGGAGAGAGAGAAGTCTCTCAATGCCCCCTTTCAGTCTTTGGGGTCAGGTTCTGGGATATACCCTTTATGTCTCCCCTTGCTTGCTTGCTGGCTTTCTTGCTTGCTTTCTGCTGTCTTCAGTCTCTGTAACTGACTGATTTGTATATTTTTATTCCTGTGTGTGCCTCTGTGTGTGTGTGTGTTTGTGTGTGTTGCCAAAAGTAG
>VZRI01006416.1:1057210-1153749 GCA_013397515.1 Upupa epops | reverse complement strand
GAAGTATACCCAGCTCTCCTGGGTATCGTGGTGTTTCAAGAAACTAAAAGTGATTTTTTATGAGAGGGGTAGATCAGGTATTAACCAGAATCTTCAACCATGCTTGTATCTTTTATAGTGTTGCCCATAGGAGATGAAGGGAAAGCTCTAGTTCCATTGAAGGCAATGTCAGCTTTACTTACAATATTTCAGGGTGAAGGAATGTCAGCAATTATGTGACAAACTAATAGTATAAAAAGGAAGGATAGATGTAGAAAAAATACCTGCCAGCTGTGGTATTGACTTTTCTTTCCTTCCTACTAATAAATCAAATATGAAATAAATACACACATCAGTGTTGCATTTGATGGTTAGGCTCTTCAATTTAACTATTTGAATAGTTTTTATAAAATCAATATGCAGATACTGTTTGGTTTTTAAAAAAAACCAAGTATTGAAGACAATATAGGCATTGTAACACAATAAGGATTTGGCAGGCAGGCAGTTCCAGTATAAAGTTAGATTGGTCTCACAGTTTGCATGAAGCTGAAGAAGAGGTAATTGGTGTCATTAGGGGGAATTTTATAGTAGTAAATTTGCCATGTATTTACTTCAGTGTTTATTATGGTTGCTGTGGTATCCTTAATTTGATAAAATTCGATTGGTGTTTTCCTTTTAAGGTAGAGTATGCATGCAGCATAGTAGAGTTTATATTCAGTAATTTCTTTAGAGATTTGTTCCTTCTAATCCGTAAAGTATAAACAATGTAAATTTGCTGTGGTGGTCATAGAGAAAAACAAAGTTCGTGCATTGTAATTAGAAACATGTTATTAGTGTTAAACTCTGTTTTTGAATTTTTTCCATTTATTACAATTAATATTTGTATTTCTTGGCTGACTGAACTTGGAAAAAATACAGGCTGCTAACTACTTTAAAATTTCTTACTGGGACGTTGCCAAAATGTTTTTAAGTTGCTTCAGCTGAGCTGAATTCTTCAATAGCTTCAAAACAGACTACTGAAGTTTTCAGTTCTTTCTTAGGATGAGGCACACACTCTCCTCATAGATATTCCTGACCATGTAAATTTATTGCTGATGCCACCTGTGGAGAAAACAATACAAATTTTACTAAAACAATATGGTATTTTAATTCCAAGAATTGTAAAAAATCACTATTATAAACAATTTCTTGATTTTAAATTGCTTTACATTCTCTCACTGAGTTTTTTTTATAATTAATATTGGGTTCCCTCCTAAATGTAAGAAATCAAGTACTCAGTGTATAATACTTCCATTGTACAAAATCAATGACTATTTCTAGGAAGTGGAGACAGTGGAAAGAGCTGAACTGTGATCAAGGTTTCACATAGCAGTGTGTTTGGTTTTTCTTTGTGGCACCACGCTGCTGAGTTGCAAGGTCTGATTCTTTGGAAGAAGGATAATCTCCCTTTCTATTATTAAAAGCATGAATTTATGGAAGTGTGTAATGTCATGTAAGGAACTGCCACTGCCATCTATATGCTGAAATAAGTGGGGAGTGGTCTCAGAATGCTCCTCAGTTTGAGGAAAGTCATATAAAGCCAATAAGCTTCTTTAAAGGTTATGTCTTTTACTTTTTAAAAAGTTGCGAAACTTGTATTGCTGTTGTCTGGATTTGGAGGTATGGAATGGAATTGATGGTTGAATTCTATTTGTGTAAGTTGGAGATCAATTTAAAGGCTGTGACTACGCTTGCCTGACTTCTGAGGAGGTTTAGGATAACACCTTCATTGAGTTTTTATTATGCAATTATTTAACCATTTTCTCTTCTTTTTGATCATTAGGTGATGCTTTTCCATGGACCATTAGTCTACATCATTTCAGCATATATACTCTTCTTGGGCAACAGCTAACACTTAATTTAGTGGAACCAATGGGCTGTACTTCTACTTTAGCTGTTACTTCACAGAAACTTCTTGCTTCAGGGCCTGAATCCAGACACTCATTTGTCGTCTGCCTCCATGTCGACCTTGAGTCTCTTGAAATAAAGTGCTCCAACCCCCAGGTTGGTACAGTTAATTGATTTATGAAAGGAAATGAAAAATAACTTGATTTAAGTACAATTGTTCTGCATTTTGTTTAAGTGGGTCTCTTCTATCTTAATTTTTTTTTTTAACAAGGCCATCAAGATCAAGGTGCTTAGATTAAGATTTACTTTGAAGCTTTCTCAAGTTTTGTAATTTAAACTCTTCTCAGAATGTAATAGCTATGGTACAAATGCGTCTTTTGGCTGATGGAGTGAAATGAGTAGCAGATGTACCATTAAATGCTGTAGTGCTGTTATGCTGTCACTGTTGGTTTATATATTGAAGTGGTTTAATGCAATATTTTTCCATATTTTCATAGAATTAACGTTTCTTCTAACATAAATGCTTCTTAGGGAAATGATGGTATCTTTTAATGAAAAGAAAAGAACAAGTGAGTGTTGGTACACAAAAGCCACCAGTGAGCCCATGTGGCACAAAAGGCCAATAGCATCCTGGCTTGTATCAGCAATAGTGTGGCCAGCAGCACTAGGGATGTAATTCTTCCCTGGTACTGGGCACTGGTGAGACCTCACCTCAAGTACTGTGCATCTCTGGGCCCCTTGCTTCAAGAAAGATATTGAGGTCCTGAAGTGGGTCCAGAGGAGAACAACGAGGCTGGTGAAGGGGCTAGAGGGAAGGTCATATGAAGAGAGGCTGAGAAAGTTGGAGAAGAGGAGACTCGGGGCGGGGGTTGGAACCTGAAGGGAAGTTGTAGACAGGTTGGGGTCAGGTTCTTCTTCCAGGCAACTAGTGAATAGGATGAGAGGGCAGGGCCTGAAGCTGCACCGGGGGGGCTTAAGTTAGATGTTAGGAAGCACTTCCTCATGGAAAGAGTGATCAGACATTGGAATGGACTGACCATTTTGGTAGTAAAGTTGCCATTCCTGGACATGTTTAAGAAAAACTGAACATGGCACTTAGTTCCGTGGTCTGGCTGATGTGGTGATGTCAAGTCATTGGCTGGGCTTGATGATCTCAGAGGTCTTTTCCAGCCTCAATAATTACGTGATCCTGTGAAAACTACCACCTTGTTTAGGTTTATTAAAAGGCAAAGATGTTGCTAGATTTTCAGAACATGTACCCTATACTGACCTGGATCAAATTTGTCAAGATCCCAAACAGAGGAGGTGTTCTATGGAAAATTTTGAGTACTGCAACTTGAGTACATTTTCCTGACAATGACAACGTTTCCACTGGTGCGGGGAAGAGCAATCTTGTTCATGGGAATCGCAACCCTGCTGAAGTCTGACTGGAGCTCTGCATTCATATGGTGTCTGCTTCAAAGTTTTAGTCCTATATAATTTTTTTTCAAAGGATGTCATAGCTAAAATTAACTGTTTAATTGCTTCTTGTAGAAGAAAGGGAAATAACTCAATGTTTTAGAATTTTGATTTGATAGAACTCTGAAAGGAGGCTGGAGCAAGGAGAGGGACAGGCTTTTCTCACTGATGGAAAGTGATAGGACCAGAAACAGCTGCAAGCTGTCCCAGTGGAGGTTTAGATTGGGTATTAGGATTAATTTCTTCACTGAAATGCTTACCAAACATTGAAATAGGTTACTCAGGGCAGTGGTGCAATCACCATCCCTAATCACCATCCCTGGAAGTGTTTAAAAGGTTTAGGGGGTGACCTGACAATGCTAGGTCAAAGGTGGGACTCAATGATCTTAAAGGCCACTTCCAACCATTCCGTGACAGCACATCACATTTTCAAAGATTTATGGACTTACAGCCTAAGTCTGGGAATACTAAAGCTGGGAACGCTGGTGTACCTTAATGTTATCCCTCATGTGTACTCATTACACTCCTTCATCACAAGCAGTTTTTCCTTTGCCTCATTCCATGTTTTATGAATGGAATGAGTGTTATAAAGTAGTTTTATTTTAGCCTCAGTATGTGGTCCCTGCCCTGCCTTCCATCAAAGTAATTTCTGACTTATTTGCCATATGCCATTGTCTTCTGTAATGCAGGGATTCACACTCGCTAGGAGGAGGGTTGGTAGAGTAAAAGACTGTGCACTGGACATGGCAAATTAATATGCAGTAATTTCACAGGCTATGGAAACCTCCCTTATTTGGGACTGATTTTCATAGATTTATACACAATTCATCTTGATACTACAGCTATTCAGGTAATGTTATTCCTGTAACAGAATAGTTTTTACATTTGATAGGCAAGCTCAGTGAAATTCCAGCAAGTAGTCCTAACAAGTCTGATCTTTTTAAAATCTCCAATTAATCTGATAAATAGGCAGTACATTAATAGTATTAATTTCTAAGTGGAAGCCTATCTAAATTGGAGTTGCAAATTAAAAATAAAAATGGAGTAAGTAAAACACGTTTTCAAGGTTTCATACTGAAATATGATAAAATAATTTCTTCTGCAAACTGAAAGAAAATATTTGCACTAAAATTTTATAATGTTAGTTCCACGTATATCATAATGCAGGTATCAAGAAATGTGAAAATGAGGTTGTAGAGTGGAATCTGACAATATTGGTGTCTGAAAGGATATCCTTGTACCTTGTGATGTTATTAATTTGATGAAGTATTGCAGTGTCCAAAAAAATGTTGTCAAATTATTTCAGTATAATGAAGGTTCCTGAGCTGGAACTTCTCCCTTACATTTGCCTTACTTGTCCTTGTGCAAAAGGGGGAGAAAAATAAGGGTTTTTTTTACCCAGATGTTCAGAACAGAAGATGGAAAATACAATTCCATAAACAGCATTTGGTAGATACAAGTTCACAGTAGAGTAACTATGAAATTTGATTCTTTAGAATGATGGGCTGTATTTTGTCTACAGATGACAGCCTTTAAGTAGATAATTCTTAGAGAATTTGTCAAATGGTGTCAAAGATGAAGCATTTTCCTTTAGGAGTAGTATGACTCAATGTGAAACCAGTTTCTAGTGATTGTATCCCTTTAAAGTCAGTAGATACTTTCATTGTGCAAAATTGCCAAGGAATTGCCTTTTGTTGAAGTTTTCAATTTTGATAGTAATGTGTTATTTTTTTATTATAAACTGCTGTTAACACATTGAACTTTACAGATTTTGCCAAGTAGTCAGCAGTGTCTTACTGAGTTATGTGTGGTTTTGTTGGGGAGGGAGTAGAAGCAGTGAAAGAGGGAAAATTTTCTTACAAATACTGGCAGAGTTGTTCCTATTCTTGTTATACCATCATGCTTCTCTTGAACAGTGTGTTCTAAAAATAATGACATAAACTATTATGCTAAAAAATACTTATAAAGAAGAGAAGCCATGCACCACCAGATATAGGAGGAAACTCTTTACTGAAAGGGTTGTCGGGCATTGGAACAGCCTGCTCAGGGAGGTCGTGGAGACACCATCCCTGGAGTTGTTTAAGAGAGGGGTAGATGTTGCACTGGGGGTATGGTTTAGTGGTGATGATAGGGCTAGGAGAAGGTTGGACTTGATGATCTTAAAGGCCTCTTCCAGACGAAACTCTTCTATGATTCTGTGGTCAGAAATGGATTTTCAAAATATTGACCTGTCACTTGAATGAGTGTGACCAAGAAGAGAATAGAAATCCTTCAATCTTAATAACAACCAATGAAATAAAATCAAGTGTATTAAAAAAAATCAAAAGGATGACTTCAGCTTTTTATCTGAAGTGTTAAAATTCTTTTTACCTGTAGGCATGTGTGTACTTGTTTAAAAGGGATTTTGTTGTGAGGCTGTTTGGTATTTTTTTACTTTTTAGTAGAAATGAAAATAATCAAAACGTGCCTTTTTTCTTGGTAAACTTGTTTTGTCTCTGGTTTCAGAGCAGGTCACACTATTAGGGTCGTACAGCTTGGCTGTCTGGCTGGTGATGCTCAGAGAGACAGAAGCAGCCTATCTGAAATAGCCACTTTTTCAGAGTGGCTGCAAAGATTCTAGTCTGAGCAATTAAAAAACTCTGTTAAGTAAGTTTTTACTTTGGTGGTTATAATTGTGGCAACCCTGGTAAGATTTGAACTCTTTGGTGATGGATTAGCTGATGACAAATGTCTTTACCTTGTGTTGATCTCCAGGTAAAAACACAAGTGGCATCATTCCTTTTTTTTGTGTTATTCTGTATGTTTGTTCACAGTAGCATCATTAAATATAGCTTAAATTATCAGTTGGTTTCTTGACCAAAGAATATTTTTGAGAGAGGAAAGTTTACAAGCACAATTTGGAGGTGTGCCTGTATCATATTAATTTTCTAAAGACTCTCTTGCCAGCAAGATGTCAACACTGGTTAATGTTGTATTAGTCAGTCAGGTGGATGTTACATAGAAGGGACTCAGGAAACATTAGAAAATTTTAATTAGTAGTTCAAAGGCTACCAGTGCATATCAGAGTGCTACAGACACTAAATATAAATACTTTAAGGTATGACTGAAAAGCTTTTTATCACAGCCAGAGTTACTGTCTGTAGATTGGTCTGTACAGGAAGACAAAAGAAAGTACTGAGAAGTTTATCTCTGTCAAGGGTTGTCTCCTCTCCTGCCTCGCTCAACATTTATGTTGTCTGTTGATCAGTTGATCTGGTTGTAGAGGAGATTAACCAATGAATTTAGTTAGTGCTAATAGGATGAAACAAAAACAAAACAAGGAGGTTTCAAAACCATTCATAAATTGCAGGCAAAACCAGAAACAAACTCAACTTGAGGAAAAACAAAATACATATTTAACTCACGCAACAAAAAAACCCCAACACAAAGACATACAGAGATTAATCACATGTTCTTACGTAAGTGGGCTAAGCTGTTGCCTCCACCCCTTCAAAGGGAAAATATTTCTAGCAGTTCTTTTCCTTATGAAAGTATGGTTTGCCTTTAGTCTGTTCATACGTCACTCGGCTTGTTTAAAGACCGTTCCATGTTCCTCCAAGCCAGTCTTCCATTTCCAGTGTATTGATTCCTAAGGATCATGAATGAGGAAAGACTGTCTCTCCATTTCAACAAACAGTGGGTTGCAACAAGACCATTGCTCTGCTGGTCTCTGAAGTTCCAACTTCCACTCTCCATTCACCATGTTCTCAGGGCAAGTTTGCTGCCATGTGTCTTTCTCTGAACAAAGAAGTGAAGTAGAAGCAAGACACAGGAAGCTCCAAACCAGTCCTACCAGTTTTCAGAGTCTCAAAAATGTCACAGGTTGCCATAGTAACTTTCTAGTGCTTCAGGGAAGAAACCCACTCAAATTCAAACCACAACAATCTCTGTTAAGTAAAATTTCTGTCAAAAGAGTGTATGACCTGCTCAGTGTAAGCCCTGAAACTTCAAAAGAAAATCCAAGATGAATTAAGGTTTTCATAAAATTGCCACACTTTGCCTCTTAAGCAAGGACTGAAGCATTTACTTTGAGACTTCATCAGACACTGTCACGCACAATATCAAGTACTGTTTTATATCAAATATAGATTGACAACAGTGTTTTTCTGCATCTGTTCTGCCCACATAAGACAGCAGCTTCATAGAGTAGATGTGTCCTGAGGCTTAAAGTTCTTATAAATATGAGAATTTCCATTTTTTATAATGGCATGTTGGGTATGGCATCCAGCTGTGGATCTGCTTATATATTATTTGGCGTTTTCTCTGCATTTGTTTTGTTCAGTGTATTGCAGTCTGTTGTCATACAAATTCTCTGATTAATGCTTATTTACAAAAACTTGTGTAAATATCTTAGAACTGAGTCAAACAATATGCAAGTTAAACAGTGTGTTTCTGAATATTGGAATGACAGATGCCAGGAAAGTATTGAGTCTGATAGTGTGTGTTCTTCCTAAAACAGAACAGTCTCACATGCTGCACAGGATCATTATTTTAATACCTTTTAAATGAATAAATTTTGCATTGTTAATTCATAAAATGTCTGTGTCTCCATTTTTCTAGAATTAGTATCTATATACATGAAATACACCACTAATCATCTTTGTGTAATCGTTACAATGGATGTTAATCGAAGTTTTATACAACCATGTTATCTGTTGTTTTTATAAGCTATACAATGCTATAAATGGTGGGAAGCTGTATTTGACTACATTCTAAAGTCTCGGTGGAGGACTTTGATTTTGCCTCCACATCATTAAGGAAAGCTTCATCTTAAAAAGGTTATTTCTTTCCTTTTAGGTGCAGCTTCTGTATGAACTAGCTGAATTCACAAGTAAAGTGTGGAATAAAATTCAGAGAAAAGGAGCTCTATATCACTCTTCTGTCTATACTGAAACCATGACAGGACCAGCTCCTCCTAGCTCTTCAGTTAAAAGTAGTGTTGGCACCGCTCCACCAGACACCAGCACATACAGCCCATCTGCTGATGTTGGGACCACTACAGAGGTAGGCTTTCTGGAAAAACAAGGTACATGTGAATTTTGACTTAAAAGGTGTGGTGATGGGCAGCCAAGGCTTAAAAATAGCAAGGCTTAGAAGAAGCAGTAGTGTCTTTACGGAAAGTAGCTCTGCTCTGCTAAATTAATGAAGAATATTACTCAATTTAGTGGAACAAGAGAAAAGAGGAAAAAAATTTAAAAAGATAAATAGCTGTATTTTTCATGTATATTATTTGTCTGGATTGTTTCTCTTTAAAGCTAATGAGTACTGTGTCATCAGAAAATCATGGTTAGAGTTTTCAGGTCAAGAAAAATAAGGCATTTTTTCAGGTCCAGAATTATTGGAACAGTAACTGGTGTTTGGAAGTACTTGTGGTGATACCTGTGCTGCTTATGAGTCATCCCCAGTAGCTTCAGCAGTCTGTGTGCCACCTTGATGCTACTCACTATGGTGTCTGAGTTACTGGAGAGCTGCTGTGTGCCGACTGTACTGACAACCAGGACAGTTTTCTGTCTGTGTCTGGAGTAGGAAGGCAGTTCAGAAGAAGGGCTTAGCATAAAGGATGTGTAATTGCACAGACAGAAAAGCATACTGAAACAGGTTTAATTTGTTTGATGAAGTGGGGAAACCTGTACCTGGCCAGATACCTTAGACTGTACAAAGTCCTGTGTCAGACATTGAAAATCTGAATCAAAAACCTAATTTTTGTGCTGTCAGGAAAAGATTTAAAGATTGTTCAAGTGGGAGGGTAATAGTTTTGGCTTAGCAGCTGGGGAAAATTTTATTCCATTTCTAATTAACTGGATGGGAATATTATGTGTATCAAGATGTTTCAAATCAATTCAGTATGGAGGGTGTGCAAGGTTTTCAATTAACAGTAAAAAAAAAAGAAAGATTAATTTTATTAATTACTCTAATTTCAAAATAGTCTTAGAGAATCTGTCGTGGGAAGTCATGACAGAGGTTAGATTTCTGTACAACTGGTAGCTACAGGAATGTCGTAGCTACAAAAAGGAGCCACAGAGATGCTCAGAGAGCCTCCCTGATGAGGAAAGGCTGAAGGAGCTGGGTCTCTTGAGCTTGATAAAAAAAAGACTGAGAAAAAAGAGAGGCTGAGGGGTTACCTCAGTAATATTTATAAATATGGAAAGGGCAGGTATCAGGGGGAAGGAGTCAGGCCCTTCTCAGTGTCATCCAATGATAGGACAACGGGCAGCAGCTGTCAGCTGGAACAGAGTTCCACATAAATATGAGAAGAACCTTCTTCAGAGAGGGTGGCAGAGCAGTGGAACAGTCTGCCAGGGAGGTTGTGGAGTCTCCTTCTCTGGAGACATTTAAGACCCACCTGTGTGACTTGATCTAAGAGATCCTGCTCTGGCAGGGGGATTGGACTGAATGATTTTTCAAGGTCCCTTCCAATCCCTAGCAGTCTATGATTCTGTGATTGGAGTTTGTGGGTACTATTATGATTTTGTCAGAGCTTGTACTTGAAAACCATCTTTACTATCAGTCCTGTGATTTCTTTAAGAAAGTTAGTGGTGGTACTGTAAGGTGAAAAAGAATGGTTAGCCAGTGGTGGATTCATCTAGATTATTTGGTTGCTACGGGATGTAATATCAAAAGTTGTCTTGACCCAGTGCTTTTTTGCATCTAAAGGCTGAGGTTTAAAACAAACAAAAAATCTAAAAAAATCTCCAATTATCCCTTTACTCTTAGAACTAATTTTATGTTAAGCTACCAGCAGGAATGAGGCAAGTAACCTAGTAGGATGACCAAGTTAATACATTTTAGATGATGTAACTGAAGTAACATTTTCCAAACAGATTTTTATTAAGCCCTAGGGAAAATGATTGAAGCACTCAACCACTATTTTATATCAATTTAGTCATCACTTTCTTCATTTTTTTTTCATTTACATTTTTTGGTGGCCATCAATAAAAATAAATCTCAAAGTGTTTGAAAGCCATACAGTGACCTTTTGCAGATCATCATGTGTAACGTAGCTAACTATGTTGTTCCTGATAACTACACACAGCGCTAATGTCTGTGAATTGTGAAATACAGTTGGGAGTGAGAAAGTGGAAAAAGGTGGGAGAATCACACGTGTCCAACTGGTGAGAAGTAATGAAAGATACCTGATCACTTCTGCTGTCTCCAGCTGCTACTCTGGACTACTTCTGTTTGTTGAGTGACACAATTATAGTCCATATAATACAGACTTCGTTTTAAGAAATTATAACCTGATTTGAGTTGGAACAGAATTAATTATGCTCAGTGGTTTTACTTTTCATCTCAGTCTCTTCTAACCAACTACTCTTTTTGAAGTTGATGGCCTGTTTATGCAGATAGGGGCTGCTTGTACAAGTGATAACCCTTGACGTTTACTGTTAACTACCAATGACTGGTGTGCAGGAAGCCCCTTGCTCCTATGTGAAGACCAAGATCACAAGAGCCTAACTAGTAAAACCCTAACAAGTATTTTAAGACTTAATTGCATTGTCTTGCACCACAGTACAGCTGAGGGCTAAACATTTTTCCAGGTAACTTCTGAAGAAGTGATTTTATTTTCAAGAAGTCTAGAAGCAGGGCAGAGGATGTCAGGAGAACCTAATGTTTCTCTGCATGTGCTCAGTGAACACTAGGAGGGAAGCTGAGAAGGCTGGAGCAGCAGACCATTTGCCTGGGTCTGGTTTATCCCTGTCTGTGTTTTTGCTGCTGGTTGGAATTGGACCACTCCTTTCCCATCCCACAGAGTCTGAATTCCATCAAGGAAGCAATAAAAGCAAATGAGGCACTCACTGGTCATGAGACCTAGCCCTAACAAAATTTTGCTTAGTTGCTGTGTTGGTACTGGCAGGACTGAAAACAACTCAGAGAAATAGAAAAATACTTTTCTTTTAATCTGTTCCAATACTGTGTACATAACCTCATTGCCATGCTCTAAAATGCTAGTATTGATTATATAGAATACGTACTTTGGTCTTCATAATTTTGATATTATTTAATATTACATATTACATACATTACATGCAAATAAGTCAGTGAAGGCAAATATAGATCCATACTTGATTTGGAAAATACTATCATGTAAATTATAACTTGTTTTCAGAGTATTGCAGCAGAAATGTTTTAATGAAAGTAGAGGAAATAATACATATAAATCGAGTGCATTAGAGTGTCACCTTGCAGCTCCATATTCTGTAGTCGTTAAGGTCACTGCTGGTAAGCATCAGTGAAACATATATTGTAGTTTAATAAGTAGTTCTACAGGTTTGGCTTAAGCAGATTTTCAGTAAGTTTGCATTATGTTTTTAAATCTTGAAGTCTGTCATACAAAAATACTTTGCTGTGATAGGTGCAGCGGTTTTCAGTGTAGAGTTTTTGCAGTTAATGTGTTATTTTGTTCTGTGGGAGACAGCTGATTATTTTTAAAGCTTCTTTCAACTGCAATGGTCTTGCTGTAAATGAATCAGAAGAAAGCAAACTCTGCAATAGTTTATATTAAACAGCAAAAGAAGTAATTTGTTTATGTGCTCTGAGGATGATTTATATTTTAAGCTGTGTGTAATTCTTTTCATGCTGACAAGTTGACGGTGAGCACTGCAGTGCTATGTGGATAAGGCTACCTAGTTTACTGAACTGTAGTCTGGGTGGTAAGAGGCAAACAGGAGTGAGAGGCTTAAGTGCTGGAGGACTGGAAACAGTTAATCATTTTTTACCATCCCTCCTTCGGAACAGCAAAAACAAAGGTAGTAGGGACTACAACAGGCCACTTGTTACTGTTTACTTAAGTACAAACAGTGGTAGAAGTGTTTAGTCCTTGGGGAAAGCCAGTGATTGAGCAAGAATGCAGAAGTTATTTTGATAAGGCATAGCATTAGTACAGCCAAACTGTGATCATCCCTGAGCTTTAGGCAGGCCAAGGATGAAGGCCTCGCATGTTTGGATCTTCCTGATGAACAAAGATAAATTCTGCTAAGAAAATAAACGCAGTGCATTGGTCAATTTGCAACAATTGGTGAAAGAATTAAATTGTATATTTTAGGACTTGGCATGAGAAGTTGTGGGAAAATAGTTCAGGGTTTCTGACTCTGGCTGATGTTTCTGCAGATCTGGAAACAGAGCAGAAAATTAATGCATAAACATATTTAATTGAACTACATTGGGTGCTGAAAGTCCAGAATGAAAATTGAAACTGCATGGAAAATAAGAGTGCAGTCTCCTCACTACAGCTTCTTAGTTTTTCCACTGCAAAACGTTTCTTAAGAATTTGAACACAAAAACGTCAGCTACTGCAGACTATCAGTTTTTCAGCTCCTGTGACTTTGCCCAGTGGTTCTTGTTACAGCACCATTAGCAGAGGGATAAGATGAAATTTAATCTATTCATTTTTCACCTCCCAAAGGACAGGCACATAGCAGCATCTGCCTTCAGAGGAGCATCTGTGGAGCTTCTGCTGCTGAGAAAGAGAATGGGCCAATTCAGCTGTTTATGCATGTTTGAATGGCATAAAAAAATCAGATAGTGTGCTCACATTGAACTGTTGAAGAAGGGAATAGGTGGAACCAGTAACCTCTTGACAAGGACATGGTGTCAAGCAGCTGGGGATGTCTGTTGATAAGCTCTGCAGCTGGCATAGCTGCAGACAGAAGAGGTTATCTCTCAAGAGTCTCAGCTTAATGCAGTTTTAGCTGGATTGTCGAGCTGACTAGTCCAATCATGGTAGTAGACGCCAGTGACTTGCAGTGTAAAGCTAAGCACAAGGTGACCTGAGACCCTTGATATAACTTGCAGGTCTTGTGGTAGAACAAGTTCCAAACCCTAGCAATTGAATGCCCAGGTGACCAACACTCAGGTTCTTCTGCCTCTGGCTGCGTTTAGAGGTTCACAATTCCATTATTTTTGATACCCTCTGTTTGATTCCTAGAAATTCAGTGACAGGTTTTCATTTCCCAGTTCACATCCAGAAATACACACAAGTGTAGGCCTTTCTTATGTGTTGACTAAATGAAGTTTTGTTCAGCACTTACACAGTTGTGTGGTAGCCAGTTGGAGTGGGATTTAACCAAGCTACCTCACATACTACTGAAACTATGTGAGAAACATCTGCAAATTACACAAATAGAAGCACAAACAACATTGTAATGATGAAAGGACATGCAGTTGTTGGAGCAGGTCCAGAGAAGGGCCACAAAGATAATCAGAGGACTGGAATACCTCTGCTGTGAGGACAGACTCAGGGGGTTGGGATTGTTCAGCCTTGGGAAACAAAAACTACAGGGTCACCTTATTGGAACCTTCCAGTGTCAGGAGTAAACCATATAAGAGAGCTGGACAGGGACTTTATACAGGGGTTTGTAGTGGTAGCACAAGAGGGTAGATGTAGATTAGGTGCACGGAGGAAGTTCATCACTGTGGCAATGGTGAGGCATGGGAACAGGTTACCCAAGGAAGTCGCGCATGCACTAGAAGTACTCAGACCAGGTTGGATGAGGTTCTGAGCAACCTGGTCTAGGGGGAGATGTCCCTGTCCATGGCACAAGGTTTGGAACTAGGTGATCTTTAAGGTCCCTTTCAGCCCAAACCATTCTGTGATTCAGTGATGTCAGCATAAGCTTAGCTCCAGCAACACCAATGGAAACCTCGGTGCACCTTGGCCTCTTTTCATCACTTGTGTATTTTTGGGTCTCAGTGTATCAGGCACACAGCCTATTCCGTTATGTATTTAGAAAAGGAAGAAGCAGTTTCTTGTGATACATCTGGGCCCATAACTGTGTATTTTTGTAAAGTGCATCAATATAATCATCTTGGGAGTTAGTAGGGGACTCATTCCCTCAAATTCTGAATTTACAGCTTTTAAATTTGTTTGTGCATTCCTGGTTCATTTGCTTTTATAGGTCTGGTGTTACACTAGATAAATGCAGTTCTTTAAGAGTCCAAATACATAAGGAAACTTCTGCCAAAGTTATCAACTGTCTGATTGTCGGAGAGGCACAGAACACAATAATCTTCAGAGAAATAAGCTTCAAGAAAAGTGTGGGAAAATGATAACCTCAGTTCTCTGCAGAGCAAATCTGTCCATATACTCAAACCACTAAACAAAACCAGCCTTTTGGGGTGAAAAAAAAGAGTTAATAAAATGCATGAAACAACCAAACACTTTAAATTATGAAAATGAAAGAACCCAATTATAATTTTCAGAACTTGCCCTGATGGCAGTGTGTATTTGTTGTTAACTGTACCCCTTTAACTTTAATTTACTATTGTTTTCTTCTTTTTTCAACTATCAAAAAACTAAAGAACTGCCAAATTTTTAGAACAAAGTTGATTTTCATGTAAAAAAGCATTTTGGAACATATCCAGTGAGAGAGTGGATGTGGCTGAAGTCTGAGGAGGAAACTGTCTTTCATTCCCACCCCCTCCATCACAGTTTATAAGTTAGGGTTTGGCAAATCAAGTGTGCCTATGGTGTAAAAAGAACTTGAAAAATGTTCCAGCTGTTAAAAAGAAAAGGAAAAGACTCTTTATAGAATGAAGAGAATAGAGAGCAGCAGATCAGTCCACGGAACATCAACATTGGCTTGAACTTTGACTTCAACTGTAAATAAATGTATTCTCAGGTTTAAATAAGTATTGTTTTTTCTCTTTAACGCTTAATTGGCTTCCATTTCTTGATATCCTGAGAAATCCATCTGAGGATCTCAGCTAAGGGAAATTGTCCTTGTCTGGCTCATCTGTTCAGAGCTGCCCTGATGGAAGGATCCTCCTGTTCCAAAAGTACTGTTTACTCCAATATCTCTAGAGTGTGTGAGGTTGGATGAGAACAGTCATCCCAGACACAGTGAAACTCCAGTATAGAAGCATCGTCTTTAGGGGTATCATTTAAAGGCAGACTATGAAGGTGTGGGATATTTTTGGAAGGCAGAGTGTCAAAGAACCATTTGGGTATGTTGTACAAAAGCAACAAGCAGAAGAAAGGAATTGTTTGTTAGAAATTGAAAGACTCATGAGTGATGCTATGCCAATGTCAAGGAAAAGTCAAGAACAGGGATGAGGCTTCTCTGCCTCATGTAAAGAAAGATTCTTTTTAAAGGGAGAACATGATATCATTAAAAATGTTGTGTTCTTTCCAGCTCTGGAAGGACATACTTTTGCTTCTGCTTTTTATAGTTCTTCAAGTAGGCAGAGTAGATGGAAGGGAGACAAGCTTGTATTTGAAGAAGGTGGACAAGGATAGTCAGAGTTGTTGCTGTTTATGCCACTGTCGTATCAATGAAGAGCAGACCTGGCAAGAGAAGCAGTAAGGGCTTAGATTGGTGAAGTGGCTGCTCCACCTACATCCTTGTAGATGCTGGGGGACTTTTAAAAATGGCTGAATGCAACTATACTGTCACTGAGTCCATATTTATGTAGTTCAGGGATCTGTATCAGTATAGAGAAAAGAAAAAAAAAAAGCAGTGTAAACAAATGACTTTTTGTTCCTTAGCTTTTATATCTTTTTCACAGGGTGATTCTCTTCAGGGTGGTGATGATTCTCCATTCTCTGATTCCATTACATTGGAACAAACAACAAGTAATATTGGAGTCTCAAGTGGACGTGTCAGCCTATGGATGCAGTGGATGTTGCCAAAAATTACTATTAAGTTGTTTGCTCCAGATCCTAGAAATAATGGCACAGGTAGTCAACATCGTTTCTCCTAATGTACTATTTTAAAAGTTTAACAACACAGTACTGGCTATTTAGAGCATTTATTGACAATATTGAACACTGTAATGTAGAAATAATGGGTTGGATCTATAGTTTAATGTAGAAATCCAAGCTGGAATTATGTTACTGCATGTAATTAGAATTCCATGTCATTCTTCAGCATACACTCACCCCTCCGTGTGGAAAGGTGAGTATATTAAATTGAATAATAAGTTGGTTATTTTACTTGATGAAATGCTGCATTGATTGCCTTAGAAGTAATTGTGCTTTATTTTGGTACAGTTTGGTAATATGCTTGATTTATGCCCATGTGTAGCTATGTGGTTGTGTACTGATAATTTCAAATCTAAATGTAACATAATCCTCAGAGTGTAATCCTTGAAGTCATAGCAAGTTTAATTCAAAGTTCAACACAGAAGTGTCAACTTGTGTCTGAAAAGGATAAATATGTGTGGTATACAGCTTCTCTTTTTTCTTCCTGATTAAAATTAGGTTATCATCCAGACAATAAATGTTTGAAAGTGCTCTCTGAAAAACCTCTGTGTAGAGGTAGCATCACCCTATTTACAAACTGTAGTGTCGTGGTTACATCTGTCGCTTCATAAATGGCAAGTTTAACATTAATAACTAATAGTTTTGTTTTCTTTGACTGTTGCAGAAGTTTGTGTTGTCAGTGAATTGGAAGATCTCAGTGCCTCGGTAGATATGCAGGATGTTTATACCAAAATCAAATGTAAAATAGAAAGCTTCAATATTGACCATTACAGAAACAGGTAATTCCTGGCAGTTACTCTGCTTCAATTTCAGGCTGAAAGAAGGTAGCAGGTGTTTTTATTTCATAGCTCTTAACTTAAGGTAACTGTTCATTTTAAGCAAAGTTATTTTAACCTTTAAAATAATAAAAAGCAGAATTTCATTTTCTCAGAATTATATGTGATTCCAAAGAAATACATGAAAATCGGTAAAGTCAGGATTGTTTCTTCACTTACCACTCTGTTTGTCCATTAGAGAAAAAAGATGCATTTTAGCAGAACTTTTGAAGGGGAAATTCCTTCAATATTACAGAATCACGGAATAATCCTGGTTGGAAGGACCTCCAACCATCCCCACACCAACAAAAAAACCTAAATATCTGAGATATTGAAAAACACAAAAGAATCCCCTCCATACCTGTCACTATAACAGATCACAAAGCACCTTGTCTACACGCTTAATTCCTCCAGGGATGGGGACTCAGCCACCTCCCTAGGAAGGCCATTCCAGTGCCTCACCATTCTTTTGGGAAAGAATTTCTTCCTAAGATCCAGTCTAAACCTCCCCTGCCCCAACTTCAGACCATTGCCCCTGGTTCTGTCATCAGTCACCAAGGAGAAGAGGCCAGCACCCCCCCCCCTCACAACCTTTCTTCAGGTAGTTGTAGAGGTTAAAAAGGTCCCCCCTCAGCCTCCTTTTCCAAACTAAACGTGCCCAGCTCCCTCAGCCTCTCCTCATATAACTGGTTCTGTAAATTCCTCACTAACTTGATAGCTCTCATCTGGACATGTTCCAGCATGGCAATGTCTTTCCTATAATGAGGGGCCCGGAACTGAACACAGTACTTATGATGAGGCCTCACAAGGGCACAATAACTTCTGCTGACCACACTATTTGTGAACCAGACCAGGATCCTGTTGGCCCTCTTGGCCACCTGGGAACACTGCTGGCTCATATTATGGCTGCATCCATTTAAGGCAAGTTGGACCTAAATGTAATGAACACAAAACTGTACATGTTCCAAGCTGGTGCCAAAAGGCAACACCAAAATCTCCCTTACAAATATAGCCGCATGAAGTAACAGAGTGATCCTGACATTTGAGAACTCAACCTGATCAAACACTTCAAGAAGCCTTTTTAATCTGGGAGAGCGCCCATTCATTTCCTAACTTTATCAAAAAACTTTTAGAGCAGCATTGCATTTTTTGGAGCAGAAACACGTTATTTTTCACAACACTGACTGACAGATTAGAAAGCAAATGCTGTATTCGCTGATTATTGGTAGATGATAACAAGGGCTGAGTACAAAGGCATGAGAACTTCCCTTCTCCTGCTGATCACACTAGCCCTGATCCAGGCCAGGATCCTATTGGCCATCATGGCCACCTGGGCACACTGATGGCTCATATGAAGCCAGCTGTCTACCAGCATCTTTCTGCTGGGAAGCTTTGCAGCCACTCATCCCCCAGCCTGTAGCATTGTCTGGGGTTGTTGTGACTGAAATGCAGGACCTGGCACTGGGCCTTATTGTATCTCATACAATTGGCCTCAGCCCATTGATCCAACCTGTCCAAGTTCCTCTGGAGAGCCTTCCTGCCCTTGAGGATGCTCTCAATCCCCACATCCAGTTCATCAATAAATATATTAAACCAGACTGTCCCCAAAACTGAGCCCTGGGGGACAGTGCTTGTGACCAGCCACAAGGTGGATTTCACGCCATTATTCACAACTCTCTGGGAACGGCCAGCCAGCCAGCTTTGAACCCAGTGAAGGGTACATTTATCTCTACCATGGTTCGCCAGTTCTCCAAAAGAATGTTGTGGGAGCTTGTGTCAGGAGCCTTCTCAAAGTCCAAGCAGACAACATCCCCAGCTTTCCCACCATCCAAAAGGCAAGTCACATGGGCAGAGTAAGAGAAATACTGGTTCATGTTTAAGTAGCATTTAAGGTAGGTAGGTAGTCCTGCATGTCTTGCAACTTTTGCAAGCTTTGTTAGTTGAGTAGTTTGCTGCACCAATGTGACTGCTTTCATTTGGCACCCAGATTCATGGCTCTGTAGAGATCATGTGTGCCAATTTCTGTCTTGCTTTGGCTGTGAACACAAAATAAAAGAGAGCCTCTGTGGTTTTTGATCCACTGGGTTAGTGCTGCCATAAAGAACTTCTGTTATGTGAGACAGAAATTAGTAGAAAAGCAAGTAGTTGTTTTGTTACTGTGTGAGAGGATGGGAGTATTTTAAAGCTTCAGAACATGTTTTTGGTATTGAAAATGGCTGAAACATTTAAGAACCCAAATCACCTTGACTTATGAGTCAATGTCTGCAAGCTTTTATTGGACTCTTATTTTTACTTATATGCAGTAGGAGAAAGGTTTAGAATCATCTAGCAAAGTTAATAAAATTTCTGATACTTTTTTATCCACTTAAAAAAATAGGTTTTAATTCCTGTTCTTTTGTCTAAATTAAACCTGCACTGTTGTTTATAATATTCGAATATATAATCAAATATATATACTTTAAAGTTAATAATGCTTTAAAATGTTTTTGAATCCCAGTAGCTAGATGTTCTTAACAGGCTTCTTTTTCCAAACATTCTATGGAAAGTTTGACACAAAGTACTTTACTCTCAGGAGCTTAATGCTCCATTAGAAGTGTTTCAACTTCAGGGTGTTCTTGTTTGCTGAAGTTATACTGAGGGCTTAAAAAAAGCCATATCTAAACTTACCTTACTTGCCAGATTTGTTCCTATTCACGTTTATATTTTATAATCTCTTTGGAGTACTGCCTCTGTCTTTAAATATCTGTGGATTAAAACCAAAATCAGACAGTAGATTGGATGAACATTCTGTCTTCCAGGCCAGGGAGAGACTGGCAGTCAGGACATTTTGAAGGAATATTTCTACAATGCAGAGAAAAGCTTTTGGTGAGATTACTTTAGTAAACTAAGATGCTTACAGCAATTTTATTTGTCTGTTTTCTTCCCGTCCTTCATGCATCATTCTTTACTTCAAGCCTTGGGGAAGACTCTTGGTCTCTGGGGCAGTATGGAGGTGTGTTCCTCTCCTGTACTGACAAGCTGAACAGACGTACCTTGTTGGTTCGACCCGTCAGCAAGCAGGACCCTTTCAGTAATTTTTCTGGCTTCTTTCCTTCTGTAAGAATCGTTTTGATATGTTTTACTCAGCACTTCCACTAATAAATCCACATTGGAGTAAAAAAGTGAAATCACAAATGGTGTTAGTTTCTTGTAACCCCTTTTTCTTGCCTATTTATTCTTGAAAGAATTTATGTTATCACACTGGGCTTTCATCTTCACAAATGTGTGGCTGTATAGAATCTCTTTATGTTAGTGGAAGTTCTGTGTGGTTTCATTTATTTTCATTGTTAATATTGATTATAATACTTTCTCTTGCTTAGTTTCTTCCAGTTCTTATGGGAAATTTACTTACTGGGTTTTTTTAAATTAATTTATCATAAAAGCTTCTATTTTTTCAGCATTTAAGTTATGTATCCTCCTTTTTTAAGAGAGTTTTTTTCTTTACTCAAGAAGGTTTAAGTCACATTAAGTTGTTTTATTATCAAATTGAAGATGCTGAAAGAAGCAACTAGTTGCAAAATATAATTGCTTTCATTTGTCCTGACGTGATTAAAGCTGATGTTGAAACAGACTCATACCATTCTATGACTTCAGGTTTTAGGCTGTGAAGGTAATTGGCTTCTTAGTCATTTTTTTTTACGTTCTTAGCTCACTAGCAGTGTGTGACTGAAAGAGTTTCAAACGTATGAAAGCTGCACTAGACATCTTCTGGGAATTAAGGGTCTGACCATCAACTTTAGCTAGGAAATCTGTCCCAACTGCAGGAATTTCTCAAGTACAGTGCCATGTGTCTTTATTTAAACTATGTGCTTTAGTACATGGTACAGTTATTCTTTTCAAAGGAGGGTGAAACTAGCTCAATTTTTAGAGTATTTCATTGATTGTGGGTGGTTTATATACCCATGTCTAGATGGAATGAAGCTATCTCAGCACCCAGGTGTTATTTTATCTCCTATTGTGTTTGCACATAGAGAAGGAACAATGAAACATCTAATTATAAAATGTCTAAAGTGACATTGAAATAAAAATCTATAACTGTGTGAGAAATTATTGGGAAATTTTGGTAAATTTCGACTCTTGTATATATGGGGGCTTTGTTTTTTGGTTAATTTTATTTGAACTTCAAATATAAATAATCAAAACTATGTGCAGCAATTCCTAGTCTTAGTTGAAATAGTACAGGGAAGTGTGGTGACACTGAACAAATCGTCAATTCAAAAAAATGTAAGAATGTTTTCCTGCTGTTTAGAGACAGTGGAAAATGCTAAACCTTAACCATCCTAACTAACAGAGAACATTGTCATTGATAGATGCTACACGTGTACATTTTTACAGCAGGTAATTTATTCTTTTTCATTGAAACAGACAACTGCAAAGCTTTTAGATGGCTCACACCAACAACACGGATTTCTTTCTCTCACTTATACCAAAGCTGTGACAAAAAATGTTCGTCACAAACTGATATCAAGAAATGAACGAAGAACATTCCACAAGCTTTCAGAAGGTCCCAGTGATGGTTCTCCTCACTTTCTTCATGAGATCCTTCTCTCTGCACAGGCTTTTGATGTGGTTCTCTGTTTTCCTTTGCTTAATGCAATTGTGAGCATTTTTCAAGCCAGGTTGCCAAGGAGTCAGAAGGAGGCAAGGAAAACACCAGGGCAACCTATGAGGACTCATGCTCTAACTTCCCGTAATTTGCCTCTGATTTATATCAACACTGGTGTGATAAGAGTCTTCTTTCCCAAAAATGAGGAAGATCGTCATACTGCAGAAGGTACAGTATTTTATGTTGGAGAGGTGTTCAGTTTAGCAGACGAATATTCTAACATGCAAATCACTGACCATTACTAGGGCCTTCAGTTTTGTGGGTCAGATTTCAGAAAGTTTTACATTCCTGCTACTTCTATGCAAATTTGCTGAAATATTTTTTAAGGTACTCATTTAATTTTTGCTCTCTTAGCACCTGTAAAGTTTGCATTTAAAATGGAATTACAAAAAACCCAAAAATGTCAAGACCTATGGAAAGAGACCATAACCCTGTTCTGCAGCAGTGGCTCTTGTGTCAGCTGTCATGCTGACACTGGTTTGTTCTTCCATAGATGCCTGTTCCAGTGATGGAGCATGAGCAGGGAGCCGTACTCTTGTGAAAACTGAGCACCTAGAAACCCATGCAATAGATATTCCAGTTCAGTTTGGAGAACATCATTAAAATGTAACTTGTTATTGATGCCCAACAAATGATCTGCTTTATGATTTATTTAGTCAGTCTTAGTTGAAACTATCCAGACTCTTGTGTTAGAGATATTTTCAGAGCTGTGGGTAGCATAGGCTGTTCTTTCAAACCACAGTAAGTAGCTAGTTGATTTGATAAGACTTTTTTTCTGTCAGAAACTGTTTTCTCTTCATACGTCCTTATTGCAACCTTTATGTATATAAATAGAGACACTGACATTAAAATTACTGCTTGTAACAACTAGCAGGATGTGATCATTGAGGCCTCACCTTGAGTACAGGGGCAGTTCTGGGGGCTTTGCTTTCCCTGAAGAGAAGTTGTAGACATGTGGGAATCAGGCTCTTCTCCCAGGCAACTAGTGATAGGACAAAAGGGCTGGGCCTAAAGCTGCACCGTGGGGGGGTAGGTTGGATATTAGGAAACACTTCTTCATGTAAAGGGTGATCAGACACTGGAATGGACTGCCCAGAGCAGTGGTGGAGTCCTCATCCCAGGAGATGTCTAAGAAAAGCCTGGATGTGGCATGGTCTAGGTTATGGTGATTTTAGGTCATGGGCTGGACTGGATGATCTGAGAGGTCTTTTCCAGACTCAATAATTCTGTTATTTCCATTACCAGCAATTCTTTTCTCGATTTAAATAATAATAATAAATTAAAGAAGTGCTTTCTTGGTATCAGGATATGTTTGCTTGAGTCCTGTAGCTATGGATTGGGCTGTTTTACCATAGTATATAAACACATGCAATATAATCCTAGGAGTATAGCTTTTAGATTTTTCTCATAACCTAATTGCAAGAAGTGCAGACAGTAAGAATTTATATAGACCACTTTTTTTTGCCAGCATCTTCTACAATTTTCCAACTGGGAATGCTGAAAACACAAGATAAAATTAGACTGTCTGAGTTGGCAAGAGAAATGATAATCCTAGTTGGAAGGGAGTTCTACTCCATGCTGTCAAGGAAATCTTCTTTTTTTTAAGAGCATGTGTTTGTAGCTCTGAATCTACATTAAAAAAAATGCATGCAAAAACACGGAGCTGCCATGCTAAAGCATGGATGTACGAAGAAAATCTAGGTAGGCTTTTAAAGAATAATGCTAAAGTTTAACTGTACAAAATCAATAAGAAAACCAGGTAATCGCTTCTGCTGGAAAATTCTGAAATATCCCTATGAAAATTGGTGCCACTCTCATTTCCTCTTTCACTCCAGATTTTCCCAAATTCTCATCTGTTTCTCACGGTGAAATAAATTGCTTCTGCCTTGTACTGCTTATTGTTGTAAAGAACAGAAGTTCTTTAGTAATAATGATAAGGAATAAGAGATGTATATGATTCATATACAGCTGACCTGCTGTGCTAGGTCAAACAAGTGACATGTATTGTGGAGCTGTGCCTCCATAAGACCTCATCCATCACTTATTGATGGAGAGATATTAAATCCAGTAAGATTTGCATTTTTTGAGTGGTGGTAACTGCAGTAAATCTAGAACAACCAATGACCTCAGTTTCTCCTGTAGTAATCATCTGCTGTTCATACCTTGTACCTAGTGAAACCTTTCAAAATTACCTTTCCTGTAAAAAAACACAGGTAATTGTGGCTTTCTGTGTAGAGTTAAAAGAAAATTTAAAAATCTGGGGTTTATTGGTGCAGTCCAAACAAACTTGTACAACAATCTGTGCTACAAACAACACTGTGAAATAATCAAAATCATGGGTTTTCTTCTGAGGATTTTACATGTGTACATGCACAGAATTTCATCATACCTTCATTTCATGGGTTTTGCAGCAACACCAGACTGATACTTCTTTTTGTGTTGACTCGAGGGCAACATTCTGTCCTAGGCTATAAGCGATGCTGCTTTCCCTCACAGTTTGATTTGTTAAATACAGCAGGTGGTGTTTCAAGCTCTGGCCCACTGCCCACATTGACTTAGTCATGAAGACAACTAATATATAACAGCAATATATAGCAAGTAGGAACAAGAATTACTGCACAGCAGAAAACTATAAATAAAATTTGTAAATTGCAAAAAACTGATAAGAAGTGGTAAAGATGGAGAAAATCCACATCTGGCCAGTTTGAGGACAATAAGAACTTTTTCTGGTAATGCAGTAGGAGCAAAATATTGGGAATCAGTAGAAAATACATGCTAAATTTGTTGATAGTGAAAAAGAAGAGGCAGTATGTAGAATAAACGTATGTGCTGCATTTGTAGAAGTGATATATTCTTGTCACATGAGCATGACGCAGTACTTTGAAGTCTGTCATAACATATGGTCTGTAACATCCTCCTTGCTTACTATTAAACAGTTTCAAACCAGTCAGACTGCATAACTTGGGCTTAGGGATCTTATTCTTCTGAGGGTAATTTTTAACACACCTTGGAAGAACAGGTTTTAGACAGATGAAGTCACATGAAAAGGGTGAAGTATGGTGGTCAAATAAAATTAGGACAGGTAGTTTTATTGTTCTTCCTCAGAGAATGTGAAGGGGAAAGTCTATTACAGGATCCAGTTAGTAAAGAATTACTGACCTGTTAAGTGATAATAAATACGTTTTTATGGAACATTAGTTTTGTTAAGCACATTGTTCATTAAGGTTTTGATTCTTAGCTGATAAAACGTTTGCAAGAATTTTATGCTCTTAGACTTCCATAAGAAGTTTGACCTTGTGTCTCATGTATTCTAATTTAAATACATACCCATCTGGTAGCTGTGCACATGTTAAGTGAATTAAAAATGGCTAACTAGAAGCAACAAAAAAACCTCAATAAAAACTACCAAGTTGTCAGGTGGGAGTAATAGGTGAAGTGGGTATTTAACAATCTCAAAATTAATGTAAAACCTTTGCTGCTGCTGTCAGTATATGTTGCAAAGAATTTCCTGAAGAAAATACCATTATGTACTCTTTATGCAGGCTGTATCTTCAGGGCAGGCAAGACTGTAATTTTTTCTATTTTAAGATTGCCTTCATTTCTTGACCTACAGAAAGCTGTACTCAAAAAAGAACCATGCTCAGCCTTGAAAAAACCCTCCTGAAATACATAATGGAGACTGTGAGGAGTAGTCCCATCTTTATTTTGCTTTCCTAAGAGTCAGAGACTGATTAAAATACTTAGCCTGAGATATATTTTATTAAGAACCACTTCTCAGAATAAAGCATTTGCTACCTAAGTTGCCTGTAAAAATCTGAAGTATATTGAGTGTTTCTGCTCTGTTTTCCCTATGTGAGTATCAGAAAAAAAACCCCAGCACAGTAAGTGTACAGCAGCAGAAATCCCAGCACTTTAGTACTCATTTTTTATCTGAAAGCTGAAAATACGATATCTGATTTTGTCATGAACAGGATTTTGTTGTCACCTTAACTCTTCTAGCTTATTTCAGGCAATCAAACTCATATAGCTGCAAAGCATTGTGTCTTACTGACTAAGACTTTAATTGAGATGGAGAAGCCATTTTTAAGCTCACAAATTCACGAGTTCTTGCCACACCAAGCAGCTCATTCCTTAGTAAAATACTTAAACTCTGTTCTGCTGCAATGATTTTGTTTTCAGAACTTAACGTATATGAGAGCCTTGTAGGATTTCCTTGCGTGTGGGAGCAAATGTGGTGTCATTTCATCCCTGTTAAGTGTCATGATGGTGTTGTGTTAAACCCTTTCACTTCACATAAGGAACTCTGAGCTTGCATCACAAGTTCTCGGGAGCTTCCAGATTATGTCTGCTGAGGAGGAGATGCAGTAGTCTCTGTTTTCCTGCGAGGAAACTTTACAGAGTTAGCTTACTGCAAAAAATCCAGTGTTATTTTTTTCTGGGCAGATGTTTAGTTTTCTGTCTAACATGCCCACAGCTTTTAAAACTAAGAATTTGTACGTGTGGCTGAAATTTGAATATGATGGAGATGAAGTGGACAGCAGAGACTTTTCTTCTTGGAGTAATTTTTGGTATTGATGTGGAATTTACTGACCAGTACTACACCGTGTTCTGTGTGTGTGTGTCAGATTTCAGATTCTCTTGTTTCAGTCCTTACGTTTGAACTTTTCATGTGTGTTACAACCCACACCAAATGCTACTGGGATACTTACACTGCAATACCCTGCAGTGTTTTAAATCTGAGGGACCCAGTTCCTTATTAAAAGTGGTTCATGATGCTGATGCTTCAGCAGATAATTATGGGAGAAACACATAGATCATAAAGATATCTGTAGGATCAACATTTTTTGGAGAAAAAAATAATTGAAATCAAAAAGCATCAGAGAAAATGGGAAGTCACCAGGATTTCATTGTGTGGTAATGCTCTGTGTGGAAATTAAATGGCAATAGTTTTGTCTTTTACGTATCACAACAGTACTCTTGAGTTGATAACAGTAGTTGCTCCTAAGCAGAACTGAATCCCCAACAGACATTGTTACTTAGATTTATTTTTTTAAGAAATCTTATTTTAAGAAGTTTCTCAGTGACTCTGCTAAGTCCATTTGACATTTAATCAAGTATATATTTTATCTTCTCCTAACTGCAGCTAATCCAACAATTAAAGAAGATACATTGGTACTCAAGATTGGATCAGTCTCTATGGCTCCGCAGGCTGACAACCCTCTTAGCAGAGCTGTGCTCAGAAAAGACGTTTATCAGTAAGTGCTGTGGGAGGAGGGGTTTGCATTCTCATGTATATGGTCTCAGTAAATTCATTTTTGGAGAAGTTAATTGATCAATAAAATGGGTGCGTGCAGCCTGTAAAAATACTTTTCACATACAATCTTTTGATATTCAGAACCAGGTTTTTCTGATTTTCTTCACTTGTGGTCTTTCAAATCCGTTTAGACAAATCAAGTTCTTCTGTGAAGTGCTGATGAATAGCAGAATTTAAATGTCAAGTCATTACAAAACTTAAGCTCACAGATGAGAACATTTGAGGAGACTTTCTTTTATTCAGCTACTACTAAGTTCACCTAAGAGAAACAGGAATTTCTTTGTGACTACCGAAGTGCTCAGTAGCCTTATAGTGTGAAAGAAGATAGACCTTAATAATATAAATCATAAATGTGTATTCAAACTGTAGGATTCTTGATGTCATGTAGATCAAAGCTGAAAGGAACGCAAACTTCTAAGGAGCTCTTTTCCAGTAAACACATTTTCTGTGAAAATGTCATGCTCTGGGTTGTGTCACTAAGTATGTGCAAACCACACTAATCATATATAGGCAGCAAAACTGGTGAACATATGTAATCAACATGATAAAAGTAATATATGATCCTTAGTAGAGCTGGCACTGTTGCCAGACATGAAAGTATGGTTGCAAATAATACCAAGTGAGAAAAGTCACAGAAATACAGATGAACAAGTGTCTTAGACTTCCCGTTGGTCTGTTTTTCAGATGTGGCAATATTTTTAACTACTTCATAGTGCTCTTCAATAGAAATTACAGACATCAAAATCTTTTCCCAGCAATAAAACATTCACTGCCTGAAAAATGACAGCAAGTTTTACTTTTTGTCAAGACCAGGATTTTTAGGGGAACATGAAATCTCTCCAGTTTCTCTTCTGATCACTTAGAAGTTGTAAGAACATATTTTTCTTTATGCTTCCATGTGGAAATATTTAAATTAGTGGTTTTGCTTGTATGTTTAGTTAGTTAGTTCTTTTTTTTTCTTCCTTTTTTTTTATTAAATGCAGCCTGGCACCAGCAAAAGCTTTGGGTGGCAGGGCCTGATCTAACTCTTAGTGTGCCGCCAGACAAAAGAGATCTTCCCAACATGGGTACAGGGTCTTCCTGTTTCTACCCTCTCTGCAGGAGGAGGCTTCAATCTGTTACCTTTGAGAGTTACAGAACAAATGTGTGTTCCACTCCCTGTGTTACAGCAATCGAACATTCTATTAGACAAATCTCATCATAAAGTGCAATCTGCAAATTCCAGCTTCTATAAGGTCATTCCTGTTACCTAGGGGAACTGTGTGATGTCCATTGAAGCACGTGACAAACCACGGAACCATCAGCACGAAAGCAGAATTTGCCTGTAAACTCAATGAGGCCGTGGCAGTTCACATTGTAAAGTCTTTAGCCGAACTGCACAAAGTCTGTCAATTGCTTTAATGTTCTGATGTCTTTTTGCATGATGGTTCTCTGGGACTAGATTTGGGCAGTATATATTTAGTTTTCATATTTTTATACAGTCATGATACACTCCAGTATGCTTTCAGAAATAAAGGCACCACTTGGGTAAGCTAGAAATAAGCACTGGGCCACAGATGTCTCTCATGTGACTGCTACCAGATTGTTGCCAGTCTGGCAATGTTATACCTCCCATATCTTCTTCAGGGAAATGTCTGCCATTTTCAGGAATTTCTTGTAACTACTCTAGTGACCATTCTTCCAATACTGCAGCTGTTAAGTAACTCAGGTCTTATCTTTGTTCCTTTAATCATCCAATTATACTAGCTTTCGTGTTTTTAAAACACATTGGTGCAAGAGTGTCAAGTTACTTTGCAGAGTTTTATGAGACAATATTGAGGTTGATAGTGGGTGGTCTTTTGGTTGTGGAAAGAGAGTCATAATCTTGATATGTGTAAGCAATCTGCAACACTTTTTGAGCCATGTAGTGTCATAGAATGGCAGGGTTGGAAGTGACCTCTGGAGATCCTCTAGTCCAACCCCTTGCCTGAGCAGGTTCTCCTGGAGCAGATCCCACAGAAACACATTCAGGAGGGTTTTGAATGTTGCTACAGTTGGAGAATCCACAACCTCTCTGGGCAGCCAGTGCCAATGCTCTGTTACTCTCAGCATAAAAAAAAATTTCCTTATATTTGAGTTGAACCTCCTGTGTTCCAATTTATACCCATTACCCCTTGACCGTGTTGGGCATCACTGAGAAGAGCCTAGCCTCATAATCCAGACCTTTAGATACTTACAAGCATTTATGAGATATCCCCTCAGTCTCCTCCTCTTCAGGTTGAACAGCCCCAGCTCTCTCAGACTCTCATCATAAAGCAGATGCTGCAGTCCCCTGATCATCTTAGTGGTTCTGTCTGGACTCCTTCCAGTAGGTTTCTTGTCACTGGGAAGCCCAGAACTGGATGCAGTATTCAAGATGCAGACTCACCAGGGCAAAGTATTAATATAAATGAATACTTTAAAATGAGAAATATTAAGATTGCAGTTTGGAGTTGACATAGATGCATTCTTCATTCCATATTCTCTGGTCCAGTATATAATGGAGCTGAGAATCATGGTTAAAGATAACTGTACATTTTCATACTCTGCAAACACTGTTGTTGGACCGGTGGACTTGTGGGTAGAAATAATTTCACCATTTGGGGATTTTTTAGAAGATTGGTTTTTCTTTTTTTCAGGTAACACACAGTCTGTATTAAAATTTAACATACAGCTCTGATGTTAGTGCTTGTTTCTCCAAATATGAGATTTCTCACCTTATACAGTGTTTGCCCTTTCTGCATGGTACTAGATAGTACAAATGTGTGACTGGAACCAATCAAGCAGTAGTACTAAGAATCAAGTAGTAAATGAGCAAACCCACACAATGTGTGACTCATGTATTCTGGTAAAAGATTTCTTAGTAAATACCAACAGAGGTACAAGTAGTACAATATCCAACTGAAGAGACACTAAAAAAATTAATTACAGCAGCCTGTTGCTTACTGAATAATTAGCTGCTACAGCAGTCTAATAATCCCAACATGTCTTTTTCCAGCCTCTCTTGTCCTCTAATTTACTGCTGCTGCTTTTAAGAGAATGAAAGAAAATACATCATTGTCTGTCCCACTGTCTTTACACTGTTTCTGGTGTGGGGATACAAACTTAATTTGCAGTGTCACTTTGGTTTAAACCATCTTCTGTTTAGGTCTGAACTACAACCACATGCAATTAATGTCACTTCTGTAGTATTTCATGAGAAAGAAGGATTTTTGCTTCTCATTTACAAACTGTTCATTTGGGAAAGGCTGGGGAACTTTTTTATGGCTAAGGGCTAAATAGAATATCCAAATATCTTTTGAATTTGTGCTGTAAATTCATATATGCAAAACTGAATGTGCTCATTAACAGAATGTGCATGAGAATGAAAACTGGTGTGGCTGCAGGTCATGCTAAATGAACTGGGCCATTTCTGGATGGTACATTGAAGTGACTCCATCTGTGTCCTAGGAAAAATAGCTTCCTTACTTAACTCAGGAGAGGAAACCAAATTGAAAATATAATGTTGGAGAAATAGTGTGCCCCAAAAGTCTGGGCACAAGTATTTTTCCAGGTGATTATTGGAAGTTGGAAAGAAACGTATTGACATAGTAATTTCAGTTTTCATACACCATATAAAAATTACCCTAATGTTAACTATTTCCAGCAATAGAAATATGAATAATTTAGTGTAGACTCATAATAACTGTAGTAAACAAAGGTGCATGTACCATAACAGTAAACATAGGGCTTCTAGAAGAAGTACAGTGACACATTTTTAGCTGCTCACAGTAAGACCAGATCTCCTTTTCAGTTTTGTGTGTTTTTTTGATTTCTCATTTATTTCTGATTCTTAAACTCCAGCTAAGGTGTGTTTGTCTTACACATTTATGGTCACATTTGTTGGTTCCCATGAAGAACCAGTTCCATGAAGCAGAATTCTAGTAGATACCAAGAGACCTTTGGGTGGGGAGCAGAATAAGTGAGGCAGATACTGAGCCTGGCTGATGTGTGTGAAGAGCAGTTAAAACTGTGAAGCAGTCAAAGTAAATGAAGTTTCTGTTAAGCAGTGAAGGAGAGAACCACATTTCTGTGGGTTTTAACAACCTGTTCATATTAACTTGGAACTGGGAGGGCTACTGCTTGGAGATGATTCACCAGGTTGCAGAAGCCCAGAGGATGTGGTTATTTTTTGGATTTTTTATTATCATACTGTGTATATTTGAACTTTTGAAGTGGCCAAGTGAATGGTCAAACACATTTGGCAACACAAAGAAAGGTCTAGCAGGTTCTGGGAGGAAGAGTGCTGCAATGGAGAAATCATGTTAATACCCTGAAGGACTGAAAGTCAGCCAGTTATTTGATATCAGAGAAATCACATTGGAGGGAAAATCTCTAAATGGTTTAACTACAGGAAAAAACAAGCATCTCTTTGAAGGCAGACAGAAAGCATTTCTCAGTCCTGGGCTCACTTTTGTTTGGCTCTCTGGTGTCTAGTAAGATAAAAATTCCAGATGAAGTTTTCTTTTCAGAACTCACTTCTGCTGCAGTGTTAGTGAAATGACACTAAGAACTTAACTGTGTGCCAACTACTCAGAGACTTTTAGCAGTCATTGTGTTTATAGCAATGATTGTTTGCTTTGGAGGACATCAATTCAGATTTCAGATTAGCAAAACTATATTTTGCATATGGAATGTGCTAAAAGCACTTATTTTGTCTGGTTCTGTTACAAACATCCAAGAGAAGTGTATACTAGTGGAATAATTTCAGTTGGAAGGGGCTTCTTCAGTTCATCTATTCCAGCCTCCTACTCAAAGAAATTTAGATGAAGTTGCTCAAACCTTTTACCAGACAGCAAACCTAGCAGATTATTTTGATCTGTTTGATAATGATTTGTCAAAAGAACAGTCAGCAATTCTGAGGGCAGTAGGCCAGAAGATCCTTGTCCATGTATGGAGAAGACTGTGGCAGAGAAACATCTCTTGGGGTAGGCTGAAAAGCCACATTTCCTTCTTTCTGCATCTTCATATGTTTTCCCTTTCTAATTTCTTTAGTTCTTCTCCTTTTAATAAAAAGTGTGTAACGTGGAATATCTGCATGAATAAATTGTAATGCTTTAAAGAAGTGGAACTAATCAAATATGTCTGTAGTCATCTTAACCATCTTTCAACCCAATTATCTCACATTCTGTGGGAGATAATTATCTCACATTCAGTGAGATAAATTTGTCCCTTTTTCACATTGCAGCAATATCTTCCTGTATATGCAATACCTTCCTATATAGTGCTTAGTGCAGTTGATCTCAGCATAGTCGGAATCCCTGAGCATTTTTAGTCAGTGGCATAAAAAAGGACTGAATTTAAAAAAAGAAGCTTGTTATGGGTTTGTAACAATGAACAGCACCAGTACTGCCAGTAGAACTGCATGGTAAAATAGGAAAATGGCTGAGAAAACTTCATAAAAAAAACCAGCAATGCTGTTCCTCTGAAAAGTAAAGGAAGGCGACACATGGCTCTGCTT
This sequence comes from Upupa epops, assembly GCA_013397515.1. Taxonomy (NCBI): domain Eukaryota; kingdom Metazoa; phylum Chordata; class Aves; order Bucerotiformes; family Upupidae; genus Upupa; species Upupa epops. Next base: position 1,121,394 of record VZRI01006416.1, on the reverse strand, counting down.
AAATATGAAGCAGCACCGAGCTGAAGTTGAGATGACATTTATTTCTAATTCACTATTGAGATAGGGGCCCTATTACACCAAATACTGTGCAAATTGCCTGCTCAATTATAGAGAAATGCCTGTCATCCCGAATGAGGTTGTTTTTAGCAAAAAAATGCATGAAGCATTAATTAATAAAGGAGATAGACTGAAATCATTTTGAGGAAAAATGTCATGAGTACAAAACTGAAATGTCTGGCAAAAGAGCCCAAAGAAAGTCTTTGCAAAGGCCATTGCAAAGTGGTCTTGCTCATAACATCCCACATAAATATTGCTAAGCTATCAAGTTGTGGAAGCTTAGGTGAACAGAATCACAAGCTTTCCTCAGTTGGGTCAATAAAGAATCTAATTGTTGTATATGCTCTGGATTCATCATTTCTGAGATCCAAGGATTTCATTCATGTCATACATCAAAGCCTAACAGTCCAGGTCTGAATGTTCCATGGTCATTTTCATGTGTAGATCTTTCATAGATCAAAGCATAAAGCTGTCCTTAGACTGTTTTCAATTTATGCATGTAAATGGAAATTCTTTAAACCCCACCACCCCTACCCAAAAAAAAAAAAAATTACATGTAAAGGGTTTAATCATGAAAAGGGAGCTGGAAATTATTTATTTTTTCTTAAAACTTTTCATCTATACAACTCTTTTTTATTATAATTGTATCTAATCTGCCGTGTTTTTCATTTTTGCAGTTTTCTGTGTTCCAGTGTTTTTGAACTCTCAAACATTTACAAATAACAAAACAAAGTTGTTCTTCTTCTGTCTGCTATTTAGCTTTATTTCAAGGAGCTTTCTCTAGAGCATGCTTGTAATAATCATGTAATAATGACCATAATTGGTTAAAAAGAAACCTTCAGTGCGAAAAGGAGTAACAAACAGCTTTGTGTGACTGTGCTGATAGAGCTGGGTTGAGGAGAAAGAAAGAATGATGGAAGCAGTTTGTGCAAGAAGCCAGCAGTCTGTGAGGAAATCTGTTTTTTCTTTCAAATGTGGTTTGGAAAATCAAATGCTTTTCAAGACTTTTCAACAGCACCCACATCTATAAGCATCTTCTCTTCAGAAATGTTTCTCATTGGGTATTAAATTGCTGTGGGACATGTTTATATTAGAAAAACTCTACATTTAAATTATTGTTACAAGAAGTCTGCATTGTAGTATGAACAAAAGGTAAAGTCTTGATGTTTTCCTTTTCAAATCATTTAACATTTTTTAAAATGTTTTTTTCATAGAAGTTTAGTATTCAGATAACTGAATATTTCCCTGAGTATAGACTTAATATGAATACTTTCCTTTAATAGTTTACTAAGGTTTTAATAAAACCTAGTTTTCATTTAACTTTAATTTGTTGAATACTTCACTGATGCTGATTTGGTAAGCAGACAAGGAATTAGCTAATGCTGACCTGCATTTCTTTAGTTTTCTTTGAATAAAGCAAAGAAAGGTAATCGGTGGAATGCACACGGGTTTTTATGCAAATGTGTGCAGATTGCTAAAATGTGCATATGTGCCGCAGGAAATAGAAAAAGTAAAAATCACAGTGCATCATTAATTCGCTATTGCAGTTTTTCTTTAATTTCAAAATGGTTAGAACTGCAGAAATAATGTTATGTAGAAAGACAACTTGAGAGAAAAACAGTCCCTCACTAGTTCAAGTAGAGGTATTTCTTTTATTGCACGAAGTTGTGAAACAGGGCTGCCCTAGCACCATGTTTGGTTCTGTTCTTGCTCTGTTGACACAAAAAAAAAAAAGTAGCATTGATTATCACAGAATCACAGAATAATCTTGATTGGAAAGACCTCCCAGATCACTGAGTCCAACCATCCCCACATCAACAAAAAGCTAAATATCTGAGAGATTGAAAAACACAAAATAGCCTCCTCCATGCCTGCTACTATAGCAGATTGTGAAGCACCATATCTACACTCTTCTTTAATACCTCCAGGGATGGTGACTCAACCACCTCTCTGGGAAGGCCCTTCCAGTGCCTCACCACTCTTTTTGAAGAGAATTCCTTCCTAATATCCAATCTAAACCTCCCCTGCCTCAAGTTCAGACCATTGCCCCTAGTTCTGTCATCAACTCCCACCTCTCTACAACCTCCCCTCAGGTAGTTGTAGAAAGGGGTAAGGTCCCGCTCAGCCTCCTCTTCTCCAAACTAAACCTGCCCAGCTCCCTCAGCCTCACCTCATATGACTTTAAAGCCCTTAGGAGCTGTCTAGCTCTCCTATGGACATGTTCCAGCGTCTCAGTGTCTTTCCTATAACAAGGGACCCAGAATTTAAATATATTCCTCTAATTTTCTAACTTTTCAGATTTTGAACAAGAATGGTTTTATTCATCAAGATATGTATGAGTTTTTTAAACTGCATTCTCTCTGCATTTACTTTGGATTTTTTTTAATAATTTTTGCTTTATTAATTGTTGAATTGGTGTGTAATTAAATATATGCATAGTCTAAATAATGTCCTTTGCTATTGTACTTGAACTTAGTATAAGTACTTTAGGTAAGTCATCTTTTATCTTCCATAAAAATCTTCTCTAGTAGAGCGCTTCAGCTTGGAAGTAAAGTCTTACCCTGCTTTACATTCCTTCTTCTATCTTTAGTAGAGAGGCAGAAGAAAAGCTGCTTTTGCCCAGTAAAATATTCATATATATGTATAGTATTACATGGAAACACCACCCCTAATTAACTTTGGCATGTTTGAGGCTGTTGCAGCAGTTATTAATTTAAAACCCTCAGTGGAAACTAATTGTAAAATAACAGCTGGAACTGCCCGTGTAGTTGCAGAAATGTAGTTTGTTAATTATCTAATACCAAAAGCTATTCAGAGCTAAATTTATATTTAGAATCCAGATTTTAAAATGTTTGGTTTGAACTGTAATTTTTAGTTTTACTTTAATTATTTTCAATTAGCCATTTTACTGGCATCTGCAGTAATGCATAACTAATTGCCTAAATACCTATATTTGAAATACTCCTGAGGGGGAATGGAGAGGAAAAATGGAATTGAGTTTATGGAGAGTCACAGAGATGTGTTTATGTGCACCTTGTAGTCCCTCTCTTAGAGACAGAGAGACATTTCAAACAGCAATTTCATATATCTTGGGGTCTTTCAAGTTTGACCTGGAAGAACATCGGAACTTGCTGACTTGTCTGAGAGGACTCCAGTGGTGAGGCATGGTGAGGAGAAATACAGTGAGCTTGTGCACCTTTTGGAGGCAAGGTGCCTATTCTTTAGCACTGCAGGGTAATACAGTGTGCTCCCCTGGCTTCCTGTACTAGTTGCAGGCCAGTTCCTGGCTAGCTTAGCCATAACCAGCTTGCACACACTCCTCTGTGGGCAAATATGTTGTAACAACCCCATGTTGCATGTTCAAGCCTTGTTTTGGCTGATGGCCTCACATTTTCCATTCACTTTGCATTGAAGGACTTGTAGTGAAGATCTCAGTGCTTAGGGAAACTGCGTCTAGGTTTTCTGGTAAAGTTTAAGTTTTCAGTGTGGTTATGATTGTTTCATTATTCAGGTACACACCTGGGTGTGATTTAGAACTAAAATGGGAGTAGGTTTTCAGAATCCCTTTAAAGTGGCCTGTGGGTTCAGGTTGTGAAACTCTCAGGTCAGACAGTCAGGAAGCATCATTTCTTCAAAACGGGAGTCTATGAAGTGATCAGTACTATATTTTATAATTTATTTGGACTTCATTTCTTTGACTGTTTAATAAAGATGTCATCATTTAACAGCTTAAGGTCAGAAGTAAATAGCAGTTGTAAAGTAAAACTTGCACAGGGGCATCATTTTCCCTCTTGTGCTGCAGGGCTACACTGTTGTATAAAAAGGTTTCTTAGCTGAGGGTGATCTGAACTACTGTGTGTTCTGCAGAGTCAAGGCTAAGTTAAAGAGTTAAGAGTTTCCTTGGTCTTCTAATATTTCTTGCTGTCTCAAATGGTGTTTTATCAGTGTTGATTAGTATTTGCTGTGTTGAGTGTATGGAGCTCGATTCATGAAGTTCATACAACCTCAGTTTTGAAATCTGTAATATATTTATGGTGCCTGAGTGAAAGAGAGATTTGGATTTCCTTTGTTCGTTCTGGTTTGAGGTGCTGTTTAACGTAGTTGGTTTTTGTTTCCTTCTTTCTAAAACGCTGCAATTCTTCTGTAATGAATTTGATTACAGTGAAGCCAATCAAAATAAAATCAACATTATTTGAGCTCTGTTTGATTTTAATACTTCTAAACTTTTTATTATATTCTCATTTTAGAATCTTAAATGATCAATATTTTGAGCTACTTGCCTTGATATTTCCTACCTTTAGATGATAAATACATCTTGTGTGTATTTTATTTTGAGACCTTGAAGTTATTGCAGTTCTTGTAGCCTTCTGGGAAGAGTAATTTCTTTTTGTTTCACAGCTTTATATACATAAATTAACCCTTCAAAGATAACATGTGTGTGCTTCTCCTCAACTAGCACTGAAACAACACTTCCTTCACTGAAATCAGGTTGTGTAATTGTTTGCTTCTCTTAACTCGATGGCCCTTTCTTGCATTTGAAAATACTTATCAAAATCTTAATTCTTGATTTACCATGGTGGAGAGAAAACACGTCAGATGTTTGAAGAGCCCTTGCAATAGAGAACTTTTTAACTCTTCCACTGGGGAAAGTGCTGTGCTGACTAACCATGCCCAGTGATGAGACTAAAGGAGTAAATAGTGTCCCTGGACTTCCTTGGGGCAGCCCAGAGTGGGTGGGCATGTGGTTGTTTGTAACATTGCTTTACCCATGGTTTTATTTGTGCAGTGAAATTTGCAGCTACCTAGGTTGCAAATCTAAACTCAAGCTGTTCTAAGACCTACTTCTCTTTGCAACTCCATGGTGTTGCTCATTGCACTTGTGTATAGTGAACTCACTGAGGGAGCCAAAGTAACTCAAAAATTTTTGAGGGTATCATACAGTTTTTTTCTGTAGGGTTGTTTCTGTGACCCCACTTGTTGTATAGACGTGCAAGGATTAGCCCTGGTAAAAGCCTGAGCTTGAATCACCTTAATTTGTCATCATGCTTCAAACATTTGAAAAACAGGTCAGAATCTGGCACTATGAACTAAGAAATGGATTTGGTGGGTGGGCAGTTCAGTGGAGAACAATTACATATCAAGGTAACTTTTTAGTCTTACATAATGAAAACCAACATCCAGTATCTTGGCTCTGCTAAATAATTTATTCTAAAATATTTCAGGAAAGCTTTTAAAAACATATTCTTCTATACATGGTTCTTTTATTAAGTCCTTGTGAATAAATAGAATTCCCATCAGCTTTGCTTTAAATTTGTTTGCTTATTGGAAAGTATTTTCCAGTAATATATAAAGCAGAACTTTTTGTAGCGTTTTTAATTATAAGAGGATCACCAATTAAATGTAATGCAAGTTGAGTGCTTCTGTTACTGAGCAAACCATATCCCAGTTGTAAAAAGACATTTGCTAACTTCTGTATACAGATTGCGGTTCATTCCATAAATATTTGTGGGTTTTCTGATGTCCCTCACAGGGTTTTATCTATGTCAATTCATACCACAGTTCTTAAACTTTTTCTGGATAGAAGATTTCTGTCTTTTGCAAACTCATTTGCCAGTGTCTTTGTTTATCAAAAAGGATTACCAGAAATAGACAGAGTGATTACATGTTGTTTGAGCATTGTTCTCTATGGGACAATATTCGAAGCTTCCATGGCAAAATTCGTTTGTTGCTATCCTGAACAGCTCAATTTGTATTGTAAAACCAAGTATGCTTCCTCACCCTCACAGATTTGCCAAGGTAACTTAGCGCTCAACCACAGTCAAATCATGCGAAATCTGCCTTATGTTTAAGCTCTTACTGTGGACACTACTTTGTCTCCCAGTACTGTAATGAGACCTGATTATGCTGCAGTTCAAAAACACTCTTTCTGATGCTTTTAGTTGTTGGGGTTCAGTTTTTTATTTAGTCTTGTGAGAAGGCCAGCAGAAGACAGTGGTTAACACTGGTATGTCAGTGGCTATCCCAAGAGCACCTTGACAGCAATAAATACGGAGAGAGTATCAGGAAGCACTGTTGATATCAGTGATTGGCATGTATCATGTGTCCTCAGTTTTTCAGGCTTGATAGTGCATGCTCTGCAGCAATAAACAAGAAACAGATGTCAGTAGATACAATTAGGAAGGAGGAGTATCTATACATAGATATGTCGTGTACTTGTAGGGTGGAAACAGAACAAATTTGAACTCTTCATGATAGTCAAAGTTAATTCACTATCATATAGTAAATTTTAATCTCTGTACGTAACAGATTTTTAAGGAACAGAAAGAAACTTGCAGCTTAACAAATCCAGCTGCAAAGAAGATCTGAAATATTTATTTTTCCTACTTTAGTGTTGCAGATGTATATACATGTGTATGTATATTCAAGAACAAATCAGTGCAACTCAGACTTGGTGAATTTGTAGAGTATCTGAAAAGACTGAGGTATTGTACCACTAATCTAGGTGAATAAACTAAAACAAAGTAAAATATGGGATGAAAGCAGTGGGAAAATCAGAAGATTATTTACTTTAGCTATGTGGTAAACCAAGTACACATGAAATATTTGAAAGATCAAAATTAAAGATCTTTTTACTGCCAAATAGCGTTAACTTCAGAGATAAAAATATTTCTACTGTGAAACAAAAGCATTAAACGTCTTTGGATTATATTGTATTATGGCTTTTTGTTAACCCTCCACCCTTTACTCCACCCACTTAAACCCACTTATTTAGAGAAACACTATTCCACTTGTTTTTTCTAGAAACATTTGGCATCCAAAAATATCATACAGACCTGGCACTGGAATTGTGCATACTTATCATTTACACAGTCTGGCAAGTGTGTATTTATACTGTGTTCCCTGAATTTTGGGGAATGCTGCAAAACTATAATGGGGTTCCTCAAACTATCTAAACATTAAACAGTATAAACCCGAGAAAATGATCTTTACAAGTTCAGACTTGCTCACAGTGTAATTTTTGCTGAGGAATTTAAATAAGAAAATTACAAAAGTAGCTAAATAGCTGACATCCCAGTGCACAGCTGCAAACCTCAGCGTTGTTTCATTTTGCACTTTTTCTAAGACTGAAATGACTCTATTGTTTACTGTGCCATACCTTTCTGTCACAGGATCTTACATTCTGTGTTCTAGATACAACACTGGAAGACAACTGCACTACAGTAGTTCTTCAGCTTCTTTACAGGCAGCTACTGGACCCTGGAGCCTTTGGAACAAGATTTACTTTTAGAAGTCTGTTCACCATTTTAATCTCTGAGCACATTGTTTAAGAACTGAGGTTTTTCCCCCCCCCATGTTTTCTATTTTTAAGAAAAATCTTATAAAGTTAGATTTTACAGAGTAAGGGAAGAGCTGTCTACTTCAGCTTGGCCTAAAAAGATACGCTGCAAATTATAAGTAAAAAGAAATAACGTATATTGTTGAGAAATTTTTAAAAGAGATAAGTAATTTGTTTATTACTATTATTAGTTTCCATAGAAGGGCTATGCCTGTACAGCTGGAGTAGTCTAGAAGCGGACAAAGGGGATGTCTTTGTTTCTGTTTTACCTCCATTTGTTTCACAAGCTACTGTTTAATATTAAGGTTGGAGATATTTATGACAATCAGTTGTAGGTAGTGTGTCTCTTAAAGTCGTTCTCTGCAAAGAACCGAGATCTTCATAATATTCGATTCTGTCCTGTGCTTCAGGCGTGCTCAGTAGAGAGGGGTGATTATCCCCCTGTACTCAACACTAGTAAAGTTGCACCCCAGATACTGTGTTCAGTTCTTGGCCTCTCACTACAAAAAGATAGGCCTTCTTCACAAATGTATTTTTTAATGTCTCTTAGTGTAGGCAAACCCAAGTCTGTCATGCTACAGGATTTCTTTTATTCCAGTTCTGAGATCATGGCTATGTGTCTTCCATTATGTTGGGGAATTCAGTTACTCACGCAGTGTTCAGTCATCAGCTGCTTTGCCTTTGAACAAGAGACGCCTACTTATAATATTAAAAAATATATATATTTAAAAAGTAGTTACCTGTCTTGGCAAAGCTGATTGTTGTCTAGAGATTTATTGACAGAAGCTCAACATTTTCAAAGACCAGGATTGTTATCAGAGGTACTTAAGGTTTACCACACTTTTATTCTGTGTCCTTCGTAATGTCTCTAGCATCTCACTGCAAATGTCGCTGTAGTCCATTGCTTCTCTACGAACCAGTTGGTTCAGTTTCCTCTGCTTGGTGTAACATGTTCAACGGCCTTGCTGAGGAGAATAAGTTAGGAAATATCACTGCAGTTCATTGGGGAAAAGAAAGTTAAGGAGCATGAAGTCAGGGATAAATCTTGCTGTGATTTCTACACTATTTCAGTGTAGTCTCTTTCATAGCTGCATTTGATCAGACATCTCAACAATCCTAACCAGAAGGATTGGCCCACCAGAAGAAGTGGCCCTCTTGCATAGCATTCAGGTCAAACAAGGTACAATTGGGTTTTACCCGTATAAAATAGAGGGTCTATATTGATCAGCTTACTGTCTGTCTCCTTTTAAAATTAGGATTGGAAGCGACTTTTACCACCAGACAAAACCTTGAATAATTGCAATTTGGTAGGTTTGTCATCTGTATACCATAATTCACAGACGTCTAGTAACTGCTAACAAAAGTTAGCTGTTTTGTGTAAAGTTAGTGACTATTTCCTAATCATTACATAATGTATGGTCTTCAAATGCCATTTCCCTGGCTTGTTTAGCTGTAGGTCTGAGATGAGCTCTAAGATTTTACTTCTTTACAGTGGTCTCAGGATTATGCCTATTCAGCAGCATGTAGTAAATGGTTCAACATGAGTTCTGTCTTCTGTAAACATACAGAAAGGCTGACCCAGATCAAATCAGTTTTAAAAACAAAACTGTTAAAGCTGTGTTTCCTCTTCACATCCTCATGCTCACCTTTGGTTGCTGGTGATCTTCCTGTGGTATCAACCAACTGTTGGATGCTACACCACCTGCTGAAAGAGTCATAAGGAAAAGCAAAGTTGTTTTCAGAAGGGGGAAGCAATTAAAATCATAACCTTAGAGTACAATTCAGCTGGTAAAACACCATTCATACTGGGGGTAGAGCAGTCATGAATTTGACTTTGTTTGGCTGACTTTATTCGCTAACAAGGATTTTAACAGCTGCAGAACCAAATGGTCTGCAGAGTTCCTGCGCAGCATGTATGCCTAAGATGAGGCTAGTTCTGCTGTGGTTTCACTTGTTCTCATCCTTTTAGGTAGTGCACAGCTACTAAATTGGGGGTTTACTTAGGAAATTGGTTAATGTGGAAAAGCAGACACGAGTGTTTGTGTAAATGGCTGTTTGTATATTGTTTATTTAGGGAAAGGCTGTTTTGGTCCTTGTATAAAATGAGCAAATTGTACTTTCTGAAAGCTTTAATCAGCTTAGTTAGAACATCAAGGAATTAATAACTGATCCTGATATTTTAAGTCCTTATTTGTAAAATGTGTGTTTTGAAATCAGTAATTATACAAACGCAGTTTGTTTGGACTTCAAAGGTGTGTCTGAGGCATCAGAGGAAGAATTTTGTGTTATATATGTGAAACTATTAATAGTAGGAACAGAATAAAAATACAATTTGTATATCTCTGTGAAAGTATTATGCTGGGACACCCCAACACAGTACAAGTATTGTGCAGTCCTTGAGATTTTACAAAATTAACCAATTAAATAAAGATTCAGTGGATAAATCTTATGCCAGCAATGCAGTGCACTAGTGCCTTGTGTATGAATAGTACCTCTGTGTGTCTTGCTAAACTAAAAATGTGCGCCAAAGAGTGATCTCATTGCATTTTATAGTTAAATCAGTAAATTTATGAGGGAAAGAAAGCCATTGTCACAATGGGGAGTTTCAGACTGGTGCATGCAGCCATATTTTGCTCTAGGAATTTGGTTCACGAGGTCATGGTTGTGCTCCATGAGGTTAAGGAAAGTAGTGCTAGGTGTAACTTAGTGAAGTTGTAGAGTTGCTCTTAAAAGCACAAATAAAAATATTATTTATTGTGTAGTTCAGGAGAGAAGAAATCTCCTAGGTGAAATTAGTAACATGTTCTGTGTTTTAAATAGTTGAGCGGATTTCACAAAATATGTAATTTGGTGCTTTATTTTTAGCAATATTTCACAAGACCCCAAATTTCAGTATTTACTTGGATTTGACAAAGTATCCGAGTCTGTGAATAAGGCACTGTGTCACACACTACTCTACTGTGAAAAAAAAAAATCAACAAAACAAAGCGAAAAACAGAACTGCATTCATATTGATGAAATAATGCTTAGAAAGAATAATAAAAGACATAGTTATTGTGGCTAGCTCTTTCCGTGTGGAAAGTTGACAAAACATTCTGGAGCTTTAAGAAACCACATTCAATTTTGAAATATCACTACTGACATAACAGATTTTCAGTGTATTTCTGCTAAGCACTTAGGAAAGTTTAAAGGCTAAGGAATGATGCCATCACACTACCTGTCTAGCTATAGTTTGGTCAGAGCAACTTTTTTGCCATTCACTTGTGATTAATTTCTTCATTTTCTTAAAATTCTGCCATATTCCCTTGGTGACGATGGCAATGGTATTAGCAGTTTCAACTGAGCGTATGAGCAGTGCTGGGATTGCACTTTGAAATGGGGTGCATACCTGTACTCAGAGATTACAAGCAGTGTAGGTATAACAGGCTGAGATGTGCTGCTTGATCCTTATTTATTTTTTGATTGCTAGCATCAGTGATTAGTCAGATTGCTGCCTCTGTGGAGACAGCAGCCACACTGAATGATGATTCTGTCACAGGACAGCAGTCTAGAGTGGAACAGTATATTTGTTGGTATATAGGGGGATTGGACTTAAATGGAAGTCCCTTCCAACCCGTAATAATTTGTGATTGTCTGTGATTCTGATGTGCAAATAAGAAGCCTAAGGTTCTACTCAGATGTATGAAATTAATAAAATAGGCTATGATTTCAAATGATCGTATATCAAAGCAAAAAGAAAAATTATGATCTCCCTGTTCCCTGCACTGTTTTTTTTTTTGAAAAACAGAAATCGGTTCAATTCAAATCATTTTTGGGAATATTTAGTGGTGCTTATTATCAGAAGACGTGGTAGTAGAAAACTTCTCTTATACTGGTCACAGTATATGGCCTCAGCAGCCTCCACTGATCCAGTAGCTCTTGAATGAACTAGAGTGTGATTGTTTCCCAAACTTGTTCAAATATGAAATATTTCATAAAATCAAATGTAGTGGAATTCAGCAGAATCCAATAATTATTTTCTTAGTTGTCAGAAGAGTTTTAATAACAAAATGCTGAAGTGGTCTAGATACTAAAAGCATCGGTTTTATATCATGTTGTGATGTTCTTTGATAGATTTGAATATTAGAGCAATTGCCTCACAGTAAAGTTATTTGTAATACTGGTGTGTAGCTGCTCTTTTTGAAGACTTGAATGTGACATGCTTTCACCTAATCAGTAGATACGGATTAGTCCTGATTCCTCATAAGGCTGCTCATATGGACCTGAAAGTGCAGTGGAGAGAATGGATTGGTCTTATATTGACTTTGTGTCAGCATGGATTTTAAACTATATTTAGTTGCATATCTCCTGTTGAAAGAGGCAGCTCAATGCTTCTGAAGATCTGGGTTTAAAACTATGCTTAGTGAGAAAACTAATACCTCAGTCTTCTTAATATTGTATCAATAATATCTGATTTCTGATTCTGACCTTTCCTGTTTTCATTTCCTTTGGCATTACAGGAGAGCACTGAATCTGGGAATACTTCGAGACCCGGGATCAGAGGTTGAAGACAGACAATACCAGATAGATCTTCAATTGATAAACATTGGTACTGCTCACTGGAATCAGTTGAAGCCAGAGAAGGAAAATGGAAAGGGAGGGGTTTTGACAGAGAGTGAAAGAAATTCTCAAAATCCAGCACTTGAATGGAATATGGCCAGTAGGTAGGAAGGTTTTTTAACTTACTTTTTCTGTAATAACACTGGTTTTGCTTTACGTGACAGGGACATTTCCACAGTTTTAAATGCATATTACATAGTACTGTCACACTGAAGTTAGTCTAGTTGTTCTGTGCTTTTGTTTCCATCATAGGCATTTTTCTGAGTGACTTACTCTGTCTCCCGTGGCATCCTCTCAGCCAAGCTTAGAAAGTGTAGATTGGATGACTGGATAGTGAGGTTCAATGTGAACATAAGGAAAAACTTTCATAGAGTGAGGGTAATGAGACAGGCTGCCCTAAGAAGTTGTGGAGTCTGCATCTCTGGAGATACTCAAAACCCACCTGGATATGTTCCCATGTGATCTGCTCTAGCTTGTCCTGCCTAGCTGCTTAATCTAGTTCTTCTCGCAGTTTTTGTACAATGTGGGTTCCTAAGATAACACTGCTATCTGAACTGAGCAATGAGTTCCAGAAAATGATACAGAAAAACGGGCAGAATCTTATGGAAAGACAAAAATTGAACTGTTGCTGATTTAATTTTCAGAGAAAAGGGCTATGAAAGGACTCAGAGATTCTTCTGAAAGTCAGGCAAGCTGTAGCAAAAGAAGCTACATGACGATGGCATGCAAGCTGAGCTTTGTAAGCAATGTATTGATGGAAAGCAAAGGGAGCAAACAAGCTCACTCTGGAGGAGCACATGCAGCAAAAAAATGTGATCATTAATAAATTCATTCATCACTGAAAAATAGAGGGCAGGAAAAGGAAACCTGGTCAAAGTCAGGATAATACCATAAGGAAGGTCAGGAGTACAGATAAGTATAGTAATAGTATCTATTCCTCTACGATCAGCTATTTCTTTTCTTTGTTAACAAATATAATTGCATAAACAAATACTCTTTTAAATTCTTAGCCCTGAAGGAATGTGTATGACCTTCTTGCTGGACTTTGATGTTGGACAACTTGCCCATGAAGTTCGTTCTCACAAAACAACATAGGGCCATTGGTAATTCCTGAAAGATAAGATGACATTAATCTCCAAAGGATTTCTGCAAGTTAAGCTAATATAGCAAAACCAGCCAGTGGAATTGGCTTTCCTTTTCCTTCCCATGGGTGACTGAAATCATGTTGCCAGCAGTCTGAGCTTTATGTGTTTAGATTTGGATAGGAAATTTGGTGGGATTCCGAAAAAAGAAGCAACTATTACAGATAATCTGAGTTCCCCTTGGGGTTTTGTATAACTCCTTGGATATTGGTTTTTTCAGCAGACTTCCAAAATAAAATTTTATTAGAATATATTTGACAAATAAGTATGTTTGGTTTGAAATTGCTTTCGAATGACTCTTCTCCATCAGTTGTAATTAAATACATTAGCTTTTCCTTTCGGGTATGCAATACAATATTGTATTTCCAGCTTGAATTTGTTTAAAGAGAAAGTTAGCCTGAGTGTTTTCTTGTCCTTTTGGCTTAAATTTTGCGCATTTACTACGTTTCTTTTTCAGGATGTTCGCATTTTTGCTTTTGAGTTGGCAGTCACTTTTGCTGCATCTGGGTTTATTTTATGATCTGTGGAAGTGTTGTGCTGGGAACTGGAAGAACCTACATTGAACTCTGCCATCCGCTGAGATATTTCCAGCATCCACCAAGAGGGTGGCTGCATGGTGTTTTACATGGTGCTTAGTGTTTTCAGAGTTTATCTTAAGATTTCCTGCAGCAACCACAGAAGCTTTATTCTTTGACCTATTTGTGATTCTGTTTTCTTTTTTAATTCTTTAAGTTTCTTAGACATGTTGAACCTGGAACATAATGAATGATTTTTACAGAGTTATTTTAGGGTTAATTTCTTTGTTTGGTTTTAATATACTTCTGTTTGTTTTTACTTACGTTTTAGACCCAGTGTTATGGTTTATTAGGTTCACTGTGGGGTTTTTTTTAGATTCTTTTTTTGAAGTCCATTTACTTCATTTTTTCATTCGTAGGTGCTATGTGGTGCAGTATAAAATCCAACCTATATCCTAGTATTTCATAGTGTACAGAAAACTTCAGCATAGATACCAAGCATTCATTTGCCATTCCCATTTCTAAAGGCATTACTGGTTTGGGGTTTTTTTACATAAATTACAGTTGTAAAAATTCTGAAACAGGTTATATTGTGATTTAGTCTACTGGGTTAGAATTTGGTCTTGTTTTGAAAATGTTAATGAAAAACAATTTACTCAAAATACAGGATCTGTGGATATTGTACAAACAAATACTCGGAAGCTTTTGACATAATTTATCTTATAAATGCTTTAGCAATCTTTACACAGAAAGTAAATCCTTCAGATTTTCCCATAATTTTTTCTGGCATTTGGTATTTCTAGTACTTACTGTCTCTTGGGTTTGAATCTTTTCTTAAGCTATTACATTGTAATTTGGGAAGCAAGCAGTCTTTGAGACTAAGTGGTGAGTATTTCAAGGTGTTTGGTGTCAAATTCTTCAAGAGACACTAATTTGAAGTACTGGTGTGACGTCTTCTGTCCATGTGCCGGTTCCCCCAAGAAGAATGGGATAACTGGAGTACTCTGTTAGGGTGGATGGCATCTCTCTGAAAGAAATCCAAATGCTGTTTTGTACTGAGGATCAGGGATCATAACTCTTTCCATTATGAAATGTTTATACTTCACTGTAGATGTTATAAAGAGCTCCCTAATGGTGTAATATATAAAAAGAATACTGGAAACAGTCAGACAGTTCTAATAAGGTTATGTACAAATGAAACCTGTCCACATTTATTCCCTTTACCAAACAGCATGTGGGGAACTGGGAGTACTTAACCAAAAGAAGTTTTCTTGATTGAAAACTGCTTTTTCAGCTTGCAGATCTCCTCCTCCCTCTCCCTCCTCTCAATGGAAAAAACAACAGCCCTGAAGGAAATAAAGAAATATATCCTCTCTCGAGGCCTCGCCCCCGTCCCTGTGCAATCCTTCTACAGCTCCCAGCAACAACTTGAGCTTCCTGCAGCCTGAATAAACTCTGTTTAAAAAAAAAAATTAATTGAGCTTAAAAGCATTACTTCTCTGTGTGGTAATGAATCGAGTGTGGCAATATACCGCATTACAGCTTTGTCCTTGGCATACCACCATCTGGAACAGCTCTCTGCGACTCTCATTGAGTACGTCAGGGAGCCAATAATCTGTTGTACAAAACTGAGCAAAATACCACTCCTGACTTACAAGGATCTTCAGAAAGGTTTCCTGCAGATTTTTCTTTGAATAGTTTTAATTTTCACGCTTGTTTTGAAAGCTGAAGTGCAGCAGATCCATCTGTAGGGAAGTAGGCTTGTTCCTTCTGAATCTTTTGGAATAAAACACAATATTAATTCCAGTATTCCATCCAGGTCCTGTGTTTATTGTACCTGAAGTCATGCTTCTTGTATTCAGACAGTGCAAAGCAATAGTCATTCTGTGCTAATTTATACAACTACATGGGAAACCCACAATAGAAAATTGCTTTGTAAGTCCTAACTTAGCAGGTTAACCAACACAATGTCTTTGGGTTTGGAAGCCTTACATTCCTAGAGCACGCTCACCGATTATGTGTCCTGTCCTGTACAAGCACTTGGTTTCATTGCTTTTTCCAGTCTCAGAAGCCTTTGTAAAGATACACCTCTGCAGATAGTAAACTTACATGGCATAAAATGGAACTGTTACTATCATCTCTATGTTGAACATATGTGAGATTCTTCCTGAGCTATGCATTTTTAAGTATATAAGGGAACAAACTATAGTTTTATTAAGATACTATTAAGAATAAGGCACACAATTCCAAGTTTCACACCTAGGATAGTTTGGCTTTTACTAACCAATATTTTCTGTTTGTTTTGATTATTTTTTTCCCATGTAAGAAGGCCAAGTTGTAGTCCTTCATGTGCATCTTTAATTAGCACAACATCATCTCTTTGGCAGTCCTTCCTCCTCGTATAAATTCAACGTGGTACTGACAGAATGTAATCAAATACTCATGATTTGATTTTGTGTAATCAAATAATCAAGTGTTGTTACTTGTTTACAAAAGTCTGTTTGTCACACTTTTTCTCTCCTTCCCACAATGTTTTTGTCATACTAATTGTTAGACATGTCTTTACTTTAAAGGTACTTCCAGACTCCTGTTTGTGCACGTGTCTTCTTTCTATCTTTATGTGTCTTCTTTCGTCTACTTTGACACATCACTCACTGCTTACCAGACCTCATCATGCCCATTTCCAGGGCTGCAGGATTTAGTTTTCTTCTTGCTCCTAGGGTAACCGGTATGCTCTAAAGACTTTTCTTGGGAACTTTCACAAAGTTATTGAAATGTCTTCCAAATCCTTCCCCAGTAAATTGTTTCTATTACAGTGTAATATAAAAGCTCGTAGGAAAGCTTTCAGGTTGCCACTGTAAGGATATCATTACCTGTGGAGCTGTTTGTTGTTCCCTTGTGCTTCCCTCTCTGCAGGTGTGGTTTTTCTTACAGTTATTGTAAGGCTTTGTGGACAGAGACCATTTTCATCCCATACTTTTCCACCATGGATCTGTAGTCCATAAGCAGATATTGTGTTATCACACAGAGTGCAAATTCAGCACTGCTTAAAAGGCACCTTCCAGTCTCATCACAACTGCTTTTGCTCCCTTGTTTCTTTGCGTTAGCATATGGCCTCTCAAATGTGCTGTACTTTTAAGTGTAGATGATCAACTGTTTTAACATCTCTGAAAGTACTAGCTTTTTTTTTTTTTTTCTCCAAGACAAATATATAACAGATGCATAAATGAACCATGGAATGAATGTGCTGCAGACATAGAGCCATCATTACACTCTTCACAATCAAGTTTTTTCATAAGCTCATGTGGTGTACACCTGTGTCAAGTTAACGGTGCACTTAGGTGCAGTGTGGAAGACTTAATAATTCAAAGTGGAATTTGTTTCTTTGTTCCTTTTGTGCTCTTTCTCATATCCTCTGCCTTCATTATTTAATGTGTTCTGTTTGCCTTCTGTTTGTACTTACAATTATTTTGCTGGTACTCGGTTTGGGAGAGCTTCACATTCACCAACTAGAAATGCAGAAAATGCCCAGTAGAGGTGGACAGGATAGAATAAGTGAACAAAACAACCCATGTATATTGCCAAGAAATCCTTTAAAATGCAATGTACAAGGTACCTACTAGAATAACATTTGAAAATTAAGAAATAGGAAGATGTGTGAGTTGACAACAAATTTGAAAAGAACCAGTTTGGGGGTTAACAAATTGCTTTTACAGCTCTGTTTCTTGTATTGAAATCATGCATAGAAGTGTTTTTCTTCCAAAGTGGAAGTTTTTTACTATATTACCTCTGTCTTCTTTCATAGAGTTGTTCTGCTACTTCGCTCTTTTATTCTCCTCAAAAAACAAAGGCATTTCTTTCTCATCCTATTGAGAAGGGGAAATAGGAATTGGGTAGGAAGGCATCTGGTTTAAATTTGAGGTGATGGCAGGGAGAGAAGCATTTGTAAAACTGGCAAAATCTAAGACCGTATTCTCAGTTGAAGATGTATAATGACCACAAAGGGGTCTGCTTTCTAATTTGATGATCTAATTAGACTAATCTTGTTTTGAAACCATCATTATTGATCAGCAGAACTACAGCTGACCAAAATGTTAGAGCTTTTAATGCACAATGATTTTTTTCTCATAGTCACTAATTGTTTTGTTCTTTAATGTACTGCATGTTACTTACTGTAGGTAACGTGCAGCTTGCTCAACAGTGTTCGTGTGGGTCTTCTGAAGCAAAAGTTTATTAGACGTGTGCTCAGTAAATACGAGTTCTGTGCTCTGTACCATCTGCTGTTAACTTCTGTACACTGTGCTCTAAATGAATTTAAATATTTTAAGGCCTACCCACATCTGACAGTTTATATTCCCTTATAGATTGCCATGATTTCTGCATATTTTGCGGACACATAAGCAAATTATTAGCAGAATTTGAAGCAGCAAAATTAAAATAGTCTAAGCAATAAATTGCCATCTATGAACTTTGAATCTTTTGAAGTTGACTGAATTACAGTCACATTGTGATATCTGGTCAATGTCTTTCCAGCTTAACTCTTGGCCATCAAACCAGCAGCGTTTGAGATTGTTGACTTTTCAACTGATCCATTTTAGAACCATTACCTTTACTAGACTGTGTTTATCAATACCCATTCTTTGTCAAGAGATTTAGTTACCTGTTCCTTATGCAGATTTCTGCTGAGGCAGGCATGTAACTGTTGTTTAGTGACATTAGCATGGTGGATAACTAGCTAACGGAAAGGACTAGTTGTCTGGATGCGTGTTCATGAGTCTGGCTCACTTGCCTGGTTTATGCTGATGTCTGAACTGCCACGTCTCCATTGCTGGAGATGGCGAGAATAAAGGTCATACTGGTACCTGACTGGCATGCAGATATATCTTAAGAGTTCTGCATAGATCTGTTCTCTTCTTCAGATGCCGGTGTAGTTCTGTCTTTTCTGTTGTGTTTTATATTTGCATAATTGTAACCATAGGAAAACCTACTTTAGAGCAATAGCTTTGTGATGATTCTTAGAGTTCGCCTTGGTGAAGTGCAGTTATTTGGCATTTCTAAAGATAATGATCAGAAAAAAATTATTTTAAAGCTATCTTGATGAAAGGGCTCTTCCAGGAATTCGAACTGGATCCTCTTTTAGGGGCTGAACACCATCTTGATCTCATTAAATTTTTTCCCTGCTCAGAGGCTCTCAGATGCCATTTTGTGGCAATAGTTTATTTGACCTGACCCAGTAGATTCTGACTATTTGGAATGTGTTGTTGTAAGCTATTAGTGATACATCTCTAACAAAATTGTGCCTCTAGGCTTACTATTTGGTTAAAGGGGGAAAGAAATTAACACCCAGCTGGAAAACAAATGTAATTATCAGATTTAATGGCACAAATGTACTTGGCAAGTGAATGCTGGTATTTAGATGAAAAGCTACCAGCTAAGAACAACCAGCAACAGAAACAGCAGAGGATGATACCCCTTCATTTTTCAAGGCATTTTAAACATCCGGAGCAACAGTTACTACAGATTTAATGTGCAAACCCTAGTTGAATTTTTAATGTCTTTGATTTTTGTGTCAGTTTTGTTGTTGTGTGGAGAATTTTATAACCACAGTTTTAGTGCATGAATTCAAATAGTATTCAGCACTGATAAAGTGAAGAGCATCCACAGGAAAGTTTGAAAAATACTGGTAATCATTTGTTCAAATGATTTTGTGTAGTTAAAATGTCAAAGTTGTCTAACAGGTAATGGGTTGGAGATTCCAATATTTAGACACACTTCTCTGAACTGAACGTTGAATTCTGTCTTTGGGGTTAGAATTAACGTGATTTGTAATGATGATAAGTATCGAAGCAGGTTTGTGGTACATGCTGGATGTAAAGAACACTGTGAGAAGTTTTTACAATGTAATTTCTTCTTTTCTTCTTTTTTAGCATAAGGCGGCATCAGGAAAGAAGAGCAATTTTAACTCCAATTTTAACAGATTTCACAGTTCGAATAACTGCAGCTCCTGCGATTATTTTTACAAAAATTGATGCTACTGAGAATTTACACCCAGAGGTTAGTACCAAATGTGAACAAAAATAGCATGATTTTTAATATGTGGATAATCCCAATATTTTACTGTTGCACTGGTTGAAGGGTCCAGGAGTGTTTTCAGAGATCACCGACTGGGGGGAAACACTCCTCCTCTGCTCTGTTTGTGTAAAGCATTCGATATTAAAAGCAGCCTATTCAAGCAGGTATTCAAGCCTGTTTACAGTTCAGAAAATCAGACTACTTTAATGATTTCCAGCCATATTTCTAAAAGTTTGTGCGGGAAAGGTGTTAAGAGCAGGTGCTTAGGTACAGAATTACAAAATGTTGCCTTCACAAGCTTCTCACAAAGAAGCCTGAAAATATAAGCTGTGCATTATATATGAGAAAAACATTGAGCTGCACTCTTGTAACCAGATTTTCAAGCCCACATATTGCCCCAAAGCATCCAATTCTCAACCATTGTTGTGGGTCCTTCGAGGTACTCCAGATCTAACTTCTGCTGGTCTCTGGTCCAGCTTGCTTGGTCTGTGGAACATGTTAGGCACATAACGCATTGGCTCATTTTTTGGCTTTAGTTTGTATCTCAAAAGTTTAAAACACTTGATGTGAAGGGAACATCAGAAAGTTGTTGTCAGCTCACAAGGAATATTTCTCATTACAGCGGCCTCTTGAGAAAAGCAAATCTGGTCCAAGGAGCCCAAGGTCATTATGTGTACACTGCAACACGCAGTAGGAACACGTTGGTGGGCAATAGGAGCTAATGAGTACAGAAAGAAAAAATTGACAGCTTCATATTTTCTGTAAAGGGTCACCTCTTGCTAGACCAGTCCAGCCTGGCCTTGAACACATCCAGTAATGGAGCATCCACAGCTTCCTTGGGCAATCAGTGTCATATTGTCTATTCCTGGGATTATGTCCTTGATGAAGGGAGAGGCCAAGTTTAGATTATGAAGGGTTTGAACATTGTGCATGAGAAGGGCCACTGCTGTGTTGGTTTTGTTTCTCATCTCGTTATTGCTTGCCAACAGTGGTGAAGATTATTGTAGGTGCTAGGTAGCACCAATCAAGCAGTGGTTATCCAGGTGGCTTTGCCAAGGCATTAACAACGGTTTATAAGCAGAGAGAAATTAGATTGGTTATCAGGGCACTGCAACATATGATTTCATTATAAATCAAGCAGAGTTTATGTTCAAAGGGGAAAAACGGGTCTGTACTTTTCTTGGAAGGAAAGCAGAGTTGGGGTCACTGCCAAGGAAATAAAAAGCAAAGTCTGACAGTCCAGCGTTTGATACTACCAAGAGATGGAAGCAAGACCTCATACGTGACATGCTTTTCTTGCAAAAGTTGTCTTAATGATCACGCAGTTGAAAGCAAAGAATAAGCCTTGACCTTGGTCAGAAGCCTGAGATGCCACTTTGTCCTGAAAAGACTGGATTTATATTATGTACAATGTTGTAGATTGGTTCCAGCAGAGAATCACAATGCGGGTACACAGCAGCTGAAAATTATTCCCCCGTAGCTGTTATCTAGTATTTTCCCTTAATTTCTCCACAGGAAATTTTGGTGTGTGGTCATTCTTTGGAGGTGAATGTGACGACAAACCTGGATTTCTTTCTCAGTGTGGCTCAAGTACAACTTCTTCAGCAGCTGGTACAAGACAATGTGGCTGGACTGGAACCTCCCAGTAGCACCACTGAGGTAAGTTTTCCCCTGCTTTGCGGCTGTTTGCTTTTCCTAGAGTGCCCTAGCTCCGATCAGATGTCTGTATTATCTACACAAAATTGCATGAGTTAATAAATACACATTCTATTATTGTTTGTTAGGCCAGCTTTAAAATACATCCTAACTTTGTTCCAACAATGAGATGCTATTTTAACAAGAATTTTATTCCATAGGTTTGGCCAAGATGGTTTTGCAACATCTTCTGTACAGGGAGAATTATGTCAAAAGTGACAGAAATAAATGTGGAAGTCGATTTTTGATGTTTGGCATTTATCTTTAGGTTTTATTGTAGCTTTTGCATCTTGTGACTTCACATGCTACCCTGTGCTTCACTAAAACTGGTAAACTATAAAATTTTCTCTGTGCCTGGTAACCACCACCCTCATTATCTATTTTAACAGTTAACAGTCCCTAAAATTCAATCCACTTCTGAGTATTCTCATACTTCTGCAGTAAGAATGGTGATGAGAACATCCCAGAGTGGCCTTTATCTCCTAAACAATGGTCTCAGGTTTTTTCTAAGATCTGACAGGTTTCAGCAACAATTGCTTGCATTTGTCATTCTTCCTTATTTCTGAAAATCGATTCCTCAGTTTACACTGAAGTTTACACTGTCATTAATGCTGACAGGCCAGTAAGTTTAAATTATTGAACTGCAGCTTTGATAAAAAAAATAGGAGAAAAGAAAGACAATATCTTGCCCTGAGAAAAATATGTAGTCCTAATCTTCAGAACTAGGCTGACAGCATCTTTAAGTCAGTAGAAGTTAATATGTGACAGGCACTAATTCCACTGCAATGGCAGCTGAACCTATTAAGAAATCTTCACAAATAAGAACAAGATTTGGGGCGAGAGTTAAAGAGCATGCCGCAATTAGTGATTCCTTTCCAAGAGCCTGGCTAACAAAAGAGACTAAAGAAACTTTTCTCATTCCTTTCCTGAATCTCACAGATTCAGCATACATGTATGTGGCCCAAAGTGAGGAATACTCTGAAGCAGCCAAACGACTTACAGTCCTCTTTACTCCCCTTGTCAGAATGCCAGAAGTTGTTTGTATCTGCTAATCTAGGCATCACATCACCTCCCGCTCCTTTATCCCTTCCAAAGTATAGGGGGAAATAAAGTGCATTGTTTCATTACTGTGTTGAAACATGAAGGATGTGGAAAAGAAATGCAGCACATCTCTCTTTTCCTTGGATATTTAGCAGACATAGGGAGGACCGCTTTTGGAGATGAACATTATAAAGAAGTATATATGGGAATGTCTTCAGTAACAAATTTGTGGAGCACTGTTTTTTCGTTGTCAGTGGAATGGATAGAATCATAAGATTTGAATGGGTACCAAGAATTTGCTGAACAAACTTAAAAGCAATATATACTGCGTAACTTCAGAAAGCTCTTTTGTTGACTACATCCCAAGATACCTATTTCTTCTTCATTGGTATCTCTCTTGGATTTTTGTTAATGTAATGAGTAATGGGAATATTTCTGGTTCTAGGTGGTATTTGCCTTCTCTTTAACAAGTTGTAGAAGTGGATCTTGATTTACTGTACTGAAAACGTAAAATGCAGCCTTTGGATACTTTTTGTCCAGTTCTTTCCTCAGTTGTTCTGTCCCTGTGGTTTTCGTCTGTGTGAACGAAGTGTGGCATTCATGCTTAATACCTGCCAATTATTTCACCACAAGAATCAAAATACAATTTAGGTTGCAAGACGCCTCTGGAGACAGTTCTCAAACTGACACTAATGTCAATGCGTTGTTCAGTCAAATCTGCCTTTATCTCCAAGGAAGAAGGTTGCACTGCAATCATCCTGTGCTTAACTACCCTTGCTCTCACAAGTTTTTATTCTTATTCTCTATTTTACATGATACAAGTTTCAACCACTTCCTCTCAACATTTCACTGTACATCTCTAAGAACTCTTCTCTCTGTAACCCTGCTTTAGGCATCAGGAAACAGCAATTTAATCCCTGACCATCATTCTTGGCCTTCTCTTTTTCCGTCTGAACATACCTACCTTTCTCACCCTGTCCTCATTAACCCTGTGGTATAACCTGTTAACCCCCTTGATGATCCTTTGCCCACTGAGATCAGATTTAATGTTAAACATGATCAAACCTTGAGGAATGTTGCTCTGTATCTAGAGTTCAACTACACTAAAGAACAGTGGCCATTACACTGATTTTAGTGGTCCAGTATGGTTTGTACCCACCTTGTAGTATACCCAATTCCATTCATGCTTAAGAGTTTGGATGCCAGCCCGCAGTGGAGGTCATCTTATCAAATGATGCAGTCAGGTAAGGCATAACTTGCAGTTTTCCTTTTGCTGGATGTGTACTTTGTTCCCCTGAAATTCCTTCAAGTGCTTGAAATCAGCTTCTGTGAAAATGTGACCTTCCCAGGAGCTACAGTGGGGCTGGCTCTCAAGTCATTCTCTGGGTCTTCCTTCTTGTTCTTTTTGAAGATGAGAGAAAAACTGAGCTGAGATTATCCATCCTCCAAAGGACGATTTCTTTCCTAAATTATTGCATATTACCTTGGCTGTTTTGTGGGTCATAGTGATACACAGAACCTCGGCTGTTTCTCCTGCTGCAGCATCCCACTTACATTTGCATTGAACATGGTCTTATTCAGCAAAATGATTCCTGGAAAGTACCTACAAGATGGGTTTTTTTTCCCACAGTGCCTATTTGCTTTGCACATTTAAAGCTTCTGGTTCATAACACTTGAGCATTTTCACGAGTGGTTCCACTGTGTGCATAAGCACAACAGTAGGAAGAAATAGAAGAAACTATATTCCCCTTGAGAACGTACAAAATGAAAAGGAGAAACAAAGGAAGTTTGCATTTCGGAGTCAGAGTATGTGAAACCCGTCTTCCAAACCTACCCCAAGATAGCATGGCAGTGATTATTTTTTAATGTTTTTTTAATTGAAAGCAATAGAGCATTTTTTACTAAATATTATTTTGGGATCTGAACATTACTTTGCACCACTGAGCTGCTTGTGTTACGTTCTTGTTCATTTATTTTTAAGGGTATTTAGAGCCCGTGCACATGCAGTGCTTCTCTTTGGAACTCATGAATGAGTGAGTGCCCCCACAATTAACAAAACTGTGTAAAAGCACTGCATACTGGCATGCTCTGAATAGGAAAGGGAACAAATGAAAGCCTTGAATTTTCTAAGGTAACTCACCATAAGTGAAGTTAATTTTACTGATTGTCCTTTTTTTCCTAGAATAGTGAAAAGACTGAGATAACTTCTTCTCAAAAATTTTGCTGAGTATCTGTCGTAAAAACTATACTTAGATAACTGAACAAAGAATTGTAACAGAGAGCTGTAGGACTCAAGAGGTCCCTAAAAGTAGTAAGAGGACAAGAGTGGTAAATTCTTCATGGTTTTTTAATGCTTTGGTACCACTTGAAAGACACCGCAGGTGATACGTTGAAATAAGTCCTAGAAACACGTTTGAGTATTTATAGATCTGTCCATGGACTGCTGATAGTAGCAAAAAATTCCTGTTTCTTGAAGTTTCCAGTTGATTAAAACTTGTGCATTGCTAGTAGGGGTTTAACCTTTTTAAAGAAAAAACAATTCCTCCTATAGAATACAGGGAATCATTGTTCAGATCTAGTGAAAGGGTTCAGGGAAATGTAAAAGTCCAAATGGACTTCTGGGCACCAGGGCTGGAAGACAAAAATTAGACTAGAACTCGGATTATGGATGGAATTTTGTATGACAGTGACTGAGGGCAGTGAGTGCATTTGACTGGCTTTCCTTTAGGCACTCTCATTATTGCTAATTAAGATAATAATCTAGATTGTGTGTCTTTCCTGCAGCTTAATTGTTCAAGTACATTTAAAGATGCGGTGGTTAACCTGTATTCAGGAAGCCATTTTTTTCAGAATGCAGCTTTATTGGACGCTAAATTTGGTAGTGATGACTTGCATATTCATCTCATTGTATTTGTTTCCTGTTACTATCTATTCAGACACAGCAAACCATCTGTGTATAGTTATGATTGATTTGCTTTCTAGCATACACATTTTCAGGTAGGATAGAATCATGGAGTAATTTAGGTTGGAAGAGACCTACAGAGTTCATACAGTCTAGGCATACAGCTGATATAATTAGATCTGGTTACTCTAGGGCTTCAATCAAGTCTTGAATACCTCCAAAGACAGAAGTGATGTAACTTCTCTGTGGGCAGCCTGGTTGACCACCCAAATGGTGAAATTATTAATTTTTTAAATCTTAGAATCGAATTGTAGTTTCTTGCTTTCTCACCTGTGTCCATTGCTTCTCATCCTATCACTGAGCATCTCTGACTCTAGAAACATCTTCTCTGTGGACTTTAGTCAGGTAGTTGTAGACATGCCCATGGATGTCATCTAATTAGACTTTTTGACATCTTCTAAAATTGTTGTCTTGATTTTCCAGCATCTCGGTACCCTCTGTTGATATTTTTTATGTACTGTGAGGACAAAAACAGACACAGTATTCCATATGTGACCTCACAACTGCTGAATAAAAGGCAGTAATCACTTCCCTCAATATACTGATCATGTCTCTGCCACTGCAGTCCAAGATAATGCACATTGGCTTATGTTCACCAGAACTATTCTGCGCCTAGATTGTGTCATTGCAGAGCTTCTTCCTTCACAGGGACAGGACTTCACATTTCTCCTAATTTGACACCCTAACATTCTTGTTTGGCTCATTTAGCTATGCTCTCTAGGTCTCTGTGGGTAGCAGCCACTATTACCCTTTGATTTCAGATATTTAGGTATTTCTTCATCTATCTGCTATCTTACCTATGCAGACTGCAGTGCCCAATCTTAGATAAAAGAATATTGTGGAAGTATTAAATCTCTGCCAAAGCTTGGGTAAATGGCATCTGCTGCTCCACCCTTCTCCATGAATCCAACCATTTGATCACAGAAGGTGATCAAGTAATTCTGAGGAAGGGCAAAGAAAGTCAGAAGCTTAGCTTTGTCATTTAGCCTTGGTCATCTTTTTTGATACTTTGCTTTCTTGCAGAGCCAATAGTTTCTACTGCGTATGGTAAATGTCCAAGTGAAAACGATAAATATCATAAAGCTTTTCTCTTTCTCTGCCTCTCTCTAGCACTCTTTCTATAGATTTTCCTGCTGATTCTTTCTCTAGGAAGGTGGGCACTCAAGGGTTCCAACTGTGAGGGCTGACGACAGCTCTTCAAGCACGCAGCCCTTTGAAGCTAACCAGTATTCCAAAGGAAAAAAACCCAAAACATTTGCAAGCTCTGTGTCTGATTTATGGGACAGAGAGTGGATTATAAGAGTCAAATACATACACCTTGTCTGCAAGATGAATGTTTTGGAGCTGTGAAGGCACAAATATTAGAGGACCACAAATACCAAGGGTGAATGAAGTACAATTATCTCTCTAGAAAGTATTATAGAGATATGAAGGGAGCTATATAATTAAACCTGAAAGGAAACATTCTTGAGTTTTGTATGTTTGCAGATATCCTGTCTGGACTAGAACACTGACAAGGGACATGACAGAAAGAGGTTAAGCTGGGCTCATATAACTGTTTTTCCATACAAAAGGTGAAGAATACCTGCTGTGGTTTTATGAATGAACTGCATCTGATGTTATTATCTCTAATTGTAACAGCTCCCTTTCCATTTATATTGTATGTGAGTCCGAATTCAGTAATCTGCCTTGGATTGCAAAAAAAAATGACACAGTTAAAAAGGCTGGAATTAGTGAATTGCATTCTCTGAAACATAAAAATCACTAAGTAAACTTCAGTGTGTTAAGACTGTCTGGCCTTGTGGATTTACCAATAGTAATTAGTTTTGCTATTCTTTAATATGAAGTCATCATCATATTGTGTACTTTAAAAGCAACCATAAAGAATAACACAACTACTTTCAGAGCCAATGTTTTTAAGCAAGTTAAATATTTATAATTTTTTACTAAATAAAAAACATCTCTTAAGAGGGCTGGGATGAGCCACATCACTAAAAAAGTCAGACACAGGGATGGTCTTTGATCTGTGTATGTATTCTGCCCAGTATCCCCCAGGAAATAAAAAACCACCCTTAAATCATAAAGCTAATGCAACATTCCTTCCCCTGGTCTAAAGACTCCACTCTTTCTTCTCAGTCTCCTGTAGCCTACTTTGTTTCAGAAATCCAACCTTAAGTGTCTTAATGTCCACTAGTCTCGACCTGACTCACTCATGACATCCATATATATGCAGTTCTCCAGTATTTTGTTATTTTAAAAATTAAGTAATTAAAGGAAGGATAAATATTCTGAAATTACTTGAAGACTTGTATTTCTCACACAGAAAGAAACATTTTTCAGAATATTGTGATACCTTCCATAGGTTGCTTTTTTTTCTTAAGAGACTCCAGTAAAGAAATAGGTGTGAAAGTTTTCTTTGGTGCTTGACAGTTTGACTGGCAGATTTTCTTTTGTTTGAAAACTGTTGGGTTTTTCCTGTATCAGCTTCCACTTGCAGAGGTGTAGTCTTCCCTGTTTTTTTTCTGCTGGATTTGTCCAGTTGCTTTTGAAAACTTTCTTCATCTGCAGTAAACTATGGGAGGTTGTTCCATGGCCAACTATATGCAGTGGAACACTACCATCTTCTTTTAATACTTTAGTATAGTTTTATGTATGCTACTGATGCTTTTCTTGTTATCTCACACTTACAAAGAACTATGTGTGATAAGCGTAGGAACTTGGTTATAGGTGACAGAAGTTGACTTGGAGGCCATCTTTTTCTGTTACTTTTAGACTTTTCTTTCCTGCTTGCATCACTTCTGCGGGATTTCATCTGCTATTTTGAAGCCCTCTTACTGAGCATTCTAGGGTGGTTGGTTCTTAACAGTTGGCTCTTGTCATTATTGCCCTGAATAACTTAGTAGACCTAGAAAAGTTTCCCATGTTACTCATCAATCCTTTTTCCATTTGTGAGAATATATTGAAGGTAATAATTCACTGATAACCACAGATCATTATATCGACATACGTGTAATTGATTCATCTGGACTAATTGATCAATTATTTATCTAGATCATCTTCTTCATTATCCCACAGGAACTTAGTTGAGTAGGCACACACTGAATAGAGTTGTTGTTCCCAGCTAGTAAACTACTTATCTATAGTTGGAATCCTTCCTCTGTAGATCAGACTTTTCTATCCATTCCCTAAAGCCCCAGTATTGCAATGTACTCACTGTGTACGGCATTGCAAGTCTGATCCCCCATCAAAACAAGGAACACATTTGTAATCAGAGACACCTATCTGTTTTGAGCTTGTTGCCTGATACAGTTCTGATTGGTCACATCTTGTTCTTAATTCACTGTCCAACACCAGTCAGAACTTAAACATTCCCAACATTTTAAAATTTCCTTTGAAGTTCTGCTCATTCGGATGACAGTAAGGACATTCCTCCTGTTTTCCTCTCCCCTCCGAAATTACTCTTCTTAGCAATGATTTGGTCATTCCTGTTGCCATGATGAATTTTCAGGGTTGAGGGGTTTTTTTAATTTGCTCTTCTTTTTTTTTACTGAATACAACCTTTACAGTTTTGAGTTAAACTTTACACATTTTCACTGTAAATTACAAAGATAGATTTACATTCTATGCTTTAGTTTTTTTTACCCTGGATAGACAGTGAGAAGTCATCAATAGTTATTTAATTGTCCTGTGATAATACTTCTCACAATTACAATTATGTTGTAATTACTACTCACAAGCAATATAATTACTTGCCAGTAATACCATTACTTGTGAGAAGAAAGCCTACTGCTGATACATTTATTCATTAGTCTCTGAATGAACTTCAGAGGACCAGCTGGTTTCTCAGCACCTCCTTTATGTTGCACCTGACTGGAGCTCATGCTGAGGTGAAGGTATTTAAGGTAGAGTTTTTGATAGAAGCCAGTCTTTTCATGTCTGCATGGAATGGCCATTTGTAGTTCTTCAACAACTTTAGTTTTAAAGGAAAGAAGTCGAGTATCCATTATGCAGGAAGCTTAGCATGTTTTAAAAAATATGAAGTCCTCGCAACAACAAAACTGTGACTCTGGTGACTATTCCTAGCTCTATTATTCTAAGTTGTAGTCTCACTGTTAGGTAATTAATATTTCCCTTGCCTTTTGTAATGTGAAAATGAGGAAAAGAGTGTCAAGTTTTCAAGGGACTGGATTTAAGCAGATTGAAAGCAGGTGGCTCTCCCCATTGTATCGCAGTTTTTTGGCACATCACTCATTAAAGAAAAGCCATGCTACTGAAATTAATTCACACCCAGCAGATGTTTAGTAGCATAAAGGGATATGACCTGCTTGACACCATTCACTGGAAGGAAACATTATTTTCTTTTGATGTTTTCATTAGGTGCTGTGGATATTACACATGTCTTACATGCTGAAAATAGAACTACATTTTTTGGTATAAATGTTACATAAATGTACACTCATCCCTGCTTTTCAGCCAACACTGAAATTGAAGTTTATAGAGGAATGTAGGGTTCTGCAACAGCATGTGCCTTCATTTCGTAGTGGACTTCGCATACAGAGCCTAACTAATTTCTGTTTCTATGTCAAATTGAAAAATCTTAAAACTATGTAATTACATTTTGTCTAAATGTACTAGTAGTAAGAATCTAGTGGTAACTCATGGGGTGCTAGTAATATATCTTTCTAAAATATATTATATATCTTTCTAAAATAACAACATATTTCCTAAAATATGTTGTTATACTAAATAGATTTTTTTTGTATTCCTACCTTTAGCCCAGGATTATGAAATATAATGAAGTATAAATTTCAAATTACAAATTGTAATAACAGTCCATAGTTGATTATGATAGATGTATGGATAGAGTCTTAAACAGTCAAGTGATGAAGACTGGCAATACTCTGAGTTTACCTCTGCATGTATTGAGGTGTTACTACACATTTGATCTTCGGAGTCCGAGGAGACAATTGTGGAGGGGTTTTTAAGCTTTTTCACAAATAGGGAATTTGTATTTGTGCTTTTCCTTCCCCATCATCCTGTGACAGCACGATCGTCTAAATTTATGTTTCAAATAAAAGTAAGAATTCTAAGTTCAGATATTGGAAAGGCAATAATCCACTTAGTATTCACTCCAATACCGAGAAAACCCAAAAAGCGTGTGCAGCCCATTATTTATGGGAATGTCCTTACATGTCTGGCTGTGAGCAGTGATGTTCTTTCTCTGAAGAGATGGCAAGAATGTAATGACTGCTTTTCTCTGTATGCTTGCTGGCTTGCAGCACGTGAGTATGCATCAGCAGTGTTGCATTGGACATGTTTTCAGCACACTTGGCTTTTGTTGGAGGCATCAATTAGGCTTTGAAATGTTGGTATTGATACTGGAGTTGTTTAATTGTAGTCACTACTTAAAGTAAAACTAATGACTGGAATTTATACTGGTTTATGAATGTAAATTAAGAGTTCTAACAAACGTTGAATATCACAATGGCAATGTGAAAGTATTAAGTGAAAAATAATTTCAGACTGATAGGTCATAGAAGTAGCCTGAATGAAACAAGTAATGTTAAAGCTGAAAGAAATGGCATTAAAAGTAATTGGGCCAAGTGAAAAGGGTGAGCTACGCAAAGCTGTCTAACATTGGAATCAAAGCTGAGAAGTATGCTAGCTTTTCTATCTAGCTTTGTAATAATTTAGTTTTATTTATTTTTTCATTAAGATGACAGTGGAAGAATCTCAGACCATAAGACTTCCTCCAATTACTTTATCTTTAGATGAGAGATTTTTAATTACAGATGTTTTTAAATGATTGTCTGTTCCATAAATAAGTTTTCTAAGAATAATAAAATGTCAGTGACAGAGAAACCACAGTAATAATTCATAAACTTTTCCAATAAACATTTCTTTTCCAGTTAAAAAAAAGGTGCATCTTATTTCTTGTTTAAAAAGAAAACAGTCTATTTCTTCAAAAATGCAATAATTTCTGCTAACGTCCAGATGTCAAGAGTGGCAATCTATGTTACCTCTTTTATCTGGAAAACATATTTGAAATAGTTAACTATATTTTAGTGCTGGAAGAATAAAGAGAAAATCCACTGGATATATACGGTCCTTGAGTCATATTGGGAAAATGTTTTTCATATGTATTGAAGGAATAGAATGGGGGGAAATGGGTGAAAAAACAGCATTTAAGGTGAGAAAATACTTTAGTCTTTCCCAAATATTTAATTAGATAAACCTTGAGGATTTCTGAGCAACTGTAAACTTCATTAGTTTTAGGAAGCTGAATGTCACTGGAATTTCTTTGTAAATAGAAGGATCAAATAATTGCCTCTTGCCTCAAAAATAAAATACATCGTGGTTCTGTTTTATTCTGTGGTTATGTAAATATAGACAGTCATCAAAATAACAATCCCTTGTTGAAACTTGAATGGTGTGATTTCCAAATAGACTATGTGCAGTCATTTAAAGGGCATTTTTTAAGATCAATTTTAACAAAAATAATAAAGAAGTAATGATTTATGGGTAAATATTTTTTTTCTTGAAGTGTTTTAATAATCTGTAAGTAGTTTCATGCAGGTCTCCAGTGCAGTGTTTTACTTATTATAGGCCCTAGCTTTCTACTCTTTTATAAATTTATCTTTGATGTACAGTAGACCTATTGTACAGACTTCTTCATAAAGTGTAGTCTATTACTGCCTAGACTTTTCCTTTGATCTGCTTGACAGGTTTGGAGTAGGGACACATATGTGGTGTTTGATAAATTACCTGAGGGGTAAAGAATGTTGCTGCCTCTTCATAATTATTCACTTTTTCACAATTAATATATGCCAAATTCTTACTAGAACAAGATATAACAGCTGCACATGGAGAACAGAAACAGAAGTGTTGGGAGAAGCAATACGAATATCAGTGAGGTGCTGTTAATGTTCAGTGAAGCACCTAAGATTATAGGTGCAATGTTAATAAAAGGACCATATTTCCACATTCTTAAAAGCATTTTTAGTATTCTGGTAAAAGTCTTTCGAATTTAACTATTCTTACTGCTGATTGTTGATAGAACAGGCAAGTTCTTAAGGAGTTTGTTTCGTAGTCTGGCAACTCCATTCAAAATCACATTTCATCTCTTACTCTAAACCTACTGTGGTGAGGCCTTGTAACAGGCTGCCCCTGGAGATGTTCATAAACTGGGTAGACAAGGTGTTTCAGGAGATGGTTTAGTGGTTGGGGTTGTAGGGTGGATAGTTGTGCTTGATGATCTTGAGGGTCTTTTCCAACCTTGTTTATTCTGTGATTCTGTTGCCCCTTGTCGTGTCACTGGGCACCACTGAGAACAGCCTGGTCTCATCATCCTGGGAATCACTCTTTGGATACTTATAAGCACTGATGAGATCTACCCTCAGTCTCCTTCTCTCTAGGCTAAAGAGCCCCACCTCGCTCAGTCTCATAAGGAAGATGCTCCCAGCCCCTTGATCAACTTGTTGACTCTACACTGGACCATGCTGTAGCTCCCTGTCTTTTTTAAACTGAGATGCTCAGAACTTGATACAGTATTCCAGGTGCAGCCTCAACAGGGGCAGAGTAGAGGGGAAGGAGAGTCTCCCTCTGTCTGGTGGACACACTCTTCCAAATGTGCCCCAAGAGACCACTGGCCTTCTTAGCCACAAGTGCACACTGGCTCATTGTCAGCCTAAGGCCCATCAACACCCCTAGGTGAGCAATAAACAAAGCTTCCAAAATTCTTCAATGTACTTGCCAATATTGTATCTGTGTGTTGCCGTCTGTTGGGAAACAGTAGGTTGTGCACATATTTAATGCTTAAAACTTTATCTTTTCCCCAAAAGTACATGAAAAGTCTTCTTATTAAAGTTGAGGAGAAACTGTATTCAACAATTGAGCTGTTGAAGAGTGGATCAGATGTACTGGTAAAATGACTGCACAAAGAACAACCTGAAACTGTGTCTGGTTGGAATTTTTGTTAATAACTGTTAGATACTTCAAAAGTTATTTGCAGTCAAAGCCAACAGTCAGTGGACACAAGCTGACATTGACTTGGAGACAGTTTTGAGCAAAAAGAGAGGGAACCTTTTGTGGGCAGATCTTTGTTGCTTTTTCCAAAATTCAAGACATAACCAGCTGTCTAGTATCATCTTCTCTTCCTGTGATACCTCCTTGTAGGTATTGAACTTTCAAACACTCCATCTAGGCTACTCAAGCACTGGCCTCAGCAGTGTTCATGAGCCTCCCAGATGATACTTGGCTTGTAGAGCTGGCTCTTGGCCAATCACTTTGAGTAAACCTCACCAGCAGATGAGACATATTCCATACAGCTAACCCTCGTGTTCTGATAAATTGCAAAGACAACCCACTAGCTCCCTGAATAAATGATATTAATACGGGGCTGAGGAGAGAGAAGCAAAAGTTGTTTCAACTTTGGCATTCTGCTCTCTTACCACAAAAAATTATCTTTGGAATCTAACTAATGTAAAGACTGGATGTTTCATAGTGAGCAGAATTTTACTTGTAATCATCCCAGTAATGGGAAAGATTGGGGGAAGTATGGATCTTATCTGCTCAGATACCCAAACAAAATCATCAAACGCTTCAGTGAGTAATGGACAGCGCTAATTACAGCAAAGTAATTGTTAACTGAAGGGTCTCCCAGAGCTCCCAGAGTGAGAAAACTCATCTGTGCAGCTGATTCCTTTCTAGCCTGGTTGAATCAAACTACTGACTTTTACTGATGTGTACTGATTTGTCACTTTAGAGACATCGCAGAAGAATTAAGTCATTCCCCATCACTGCAGATTAGACTTAAGAAGGCATTTCTCATGGGTTATAATATGCTGTAATATGCTGGCTCAGGAAGTCTGAGAGTTTGGTGAATTTACTTCTCTGGGCTTGCTTTCTTTATACTTTTTCCTCTTACAGCTGCGGTTATAGCACAGGAGTCTTGCAGGATCTCTGGTCTGACCCAGTAGAGCAATTCTTATGATTTCTTTCTGTTTATGGCAATCTCATCAATCCTCTATTGCTGTAGCTTCACTGTAAGATAAAGAACATGATCAGCAGGAGGTATGTGTAGAAATGCTATTATATTTGTATCATGCATAAAGTTTGAAGGAATGATAGTTAATGGAACATTTATAGCAGTCTTTGTCTCGGGTGCTTTAAAACAAGCTCCCAAGTGAAGAGCAAGTCACTGTTATCGATGTATTCTGTGGAGAATGAAAAAAATATCAAGTAGTACCGTGTTTTGTGCTGAAAACAAACATAACTTTGTTTTTCATTTGTATTTTGTTTCAAAATAATAACAATCAGAAAACTGGTAAAACAAGTTCCAGACAATACTACTTAAGAAGCCAGACAGCCAAACTCTGAAGTGGCAGATGCACATGTTGTACAGATGTTGTGTTGACTGGTTAGTGTCTATATGGAAAGCTTGTGTAATTTGAAGTATTTTTAGTATGTTGAAACTTTGAGAAGTTGGCATCCTCATTTACAAGTTTCTTTTGAAGAAACTGTTTATCTTTTGTCTTTTGATTCCTGAACTCTATGGTAATAAGTGTTAGACAGCCAGAACAGTCTTGGTCTATGTGTTTTATGTAGATCAGATGATTTTAGGTAGTTTTGATATCTGAAAGTGTGTTGGCAGATAAAGAAAGGTAATGTTATGAGAAGATAGCTTCCTGAGGGTATAAGGACTTCTTTCATTATGCATTTGAAACTTGTTGCAATGACTAGAAGCAGAACAAACACGGAGAACATTAATAGTAATGTCCTAGAAACAATAAGGATTGAAACGTGAACCAATAAAGTACTGCTCAAATAATTTTATGGTTTGTGCAATTACTGATCAGATCTTCAATATCTGCTCAGTTTTGCCCCATGTTTTAAAGCTTCAAATTTTCACATTGGGAAATAGCAGATAATTCACTATGAGCACTGTGTCTTTGATACCCTGAGCTATGAGATGCTTTCTGGTCAGTTAGCACTATAGTAATAAAGAATCACCAATTTATTGCAGCTGGCTATTATGTTCCATTTATTAATAAACCAATTACCTAGTATGTGTGGACTGCATTTTTGCATGAATAATCGTGGGAGGTTGTATCCCATAGTCATTTAAGCTCTGTATGTCCTTAGGAACTAATTTCTCTGAGATAATGTTTTCAGTAAACAGGTAAATTAAGGAGGTGAGAGATCATGCATGTTAGAATTTCACATAAAATGTAGCTGGGGAGGATTCTGCCCAAAACAACACTCTTCAGGTAAGTTTGTGAACTACAGGCATGTTTCCAAATCTTCTTTGCATGGACACCAAAGAATATTGCTTAAACATCAAAAGATAGTTTGTGTTGTTAAGGAAAGGAGAAAGACAAGTATTTCATCTTAAACTAGTAATGAAAGTGTTGTGCTGGACTACAGGTAATGAGAAAACACTTCATAAGGACTATTGTTATTTTCTGGAAAAAAGAATTATAATGGCAAAATAAAAAATAACATAAGAGAAAGTAAATAAAGAGAGAAGGAGAGAAAGAAAGAAGGAAAGAAATTAAAGAAAAACAAGGAGAGAAAGTAAAGAAAAACAAGGAGAGAAAGTAAAGAAAGACAAGGAGAGAACGTGAAGAAAGAAAAAGAGAAAGAAAGGAGAGAATTCAAGAAGAGAAGGACAGAAAGGAGGGAAGAAAGAAAAAAGGGAANACAAGGAGAGAAAGTAAAGAAAGAAAAAGAGAAAAAGGAGAGAATTCAAGAAGAGAAGGACAGAAAGGAGGGAAGAAAGAAAAAAGGGAAGAAAGAAAGAGAGAGAAAGAGAGAGAGAAAGAGAAAGAGAGAGAATGAAAGACAAGAGAGAAAGAAAGAGAGAAAGAAAGAAAAAATAGAGAGAGAAAGAAAAAAAGAGAGAAAGAGAGAAAGAAAGAGAAAAGAAAGAAAGAAAAGAAAGAAAATTTTTCTTATTCTTTTCCTTACCCTACAGTACTTCATTATAAGAACCACATCTTCTTGACTCTGCCTCCTGAATGACATTTCTTCGGTCTCATACTACCCTTAGTGGAATACCCTAAAAGACATTAGTATTCTGTCTAAACTCTTTATTACGTGCTCTGCCTAGCAATATTTTGAACATAAATTGTGGATACTGTTTTTATTATCAGTAACTAATTATTGTAATTTCTTACTGATTTCAAATGCTTTCAGTTACTAAGAAGTATTTAACGTTAATTTAAAACTTTGCCATTTCAGATAATTTCATTTATTAATTAAAAAATTCTGAAGTCTTCATTATAGGGATAATAAAAATGTTTTTGTTGAACAGTTCCAAAATTAAACTGTTCTTTCAATTATGGAACATGTGCAAGAAATCATACTACATCATTTATGCAGAAAAGGAGTAGAAAACAAGCAACTGTATAAGAACAATTATAGTTTTGTCATAAATAACAAAGAAAATTGGTTGTTGAAATGTAGGCAGGACAAAATCTGTGAAGACACACGGTGGTTCAGACTCATCCTAAACAGAAGTGTGAGAGAACACGTGTTTGGACTTTCTCACACTGTGGACATTGGATGTGTCATAGTGATGATTTGCTTAATCATCTGATGAGGAGACGAAAGTTTGAATGTTAGGTCACACGATGTTCATCTGAGAGTTCTGCGTTCTTTGATCTTCACTAATCTCTTTTGAGTCACCCAGCTCTTCATATTCAGAGAAGTTTGATGCTGTGGCAACGTTACCTTTAGACAGCACCAGTTACAATTTCTTCCCTGTGTGGAACATCACCTGTTTGGTAGTGTGGAAAACTTGATTCTTGACAGTAATTGTAAACACATGAATTCTGTAATTCTCTTCATTTGAGAGAGAAGTAATACGTTCTTTCTTAAAGGGAAAGCTGAGGAATAGGAGAAAGGGTAGTAGAAGCCAGGAAAGAGTTCATTGAAGGAGTGAACCGTGATCAATATTGACTTTGATGTTCCCTGATGTTCCTCAGTTTCTTTTGTGAGATACATATTTTTCATGCATTTTAGCCTATTTCAAAAAGTAAATTAATCTAGTAAGATCACTTTGAATGTGTCCCTAAATAATATGTAAAATTTCATGCTCCCAACAAAATTACAAAGCAAGAAACAAGTCTCAATATTGATGTTTTTCTATCTCTTTTGTGAACATCAAACAATGGGTGGTGGGATACCATGTGTTGTCGCTTAGGGACAGCTATTACTCCATGGCAGGAGACAGTTTGGCCACTTACACAGCTTCTATTGTTCTGGGTGGTCAACGGGTATAAATATGCTGTACTAGTTCATAGTGATCGTCTTACAGCCAGAATTTCATTTTACTACTATCCTGTCTCTTCAGCAGTGAGGCATAATTTTTAAGAATGTAGTGCTGTTAATTTTTTCTGGCTAGCAAAGTCTGTTCTCAGAGTCAGGATAGTCATGTGAATAAATATGCTTTTCATTGATGGTGAGAGTAAACGTAAGAGGATAGTGTGCTCTGTATATGGATTCAAATGGACGCTAAGATGTTCAGGGGGTCCAGGTTGTTTTATGAGACAGGGTTAGGTTATGTTTACTGTTTTCTCTCAGATGATTTTGAATTTGTCTAAGCCGCAGGAATACTCCTGGGACATTTACTGCCAGTTGTATGCAGAGCAGGAGTTGCTATGGCCATGCTATAATTTATTATTTCTATAATGTTTTGAACAAAAAAAAAATCCCATCTATGATCAGAACTTTTTATTCATTAGGCTTTAGTAAAACAATCAGTGTCATCTGCATCTGAAAACGTGTGTCCTGCAGCGCCTTTGTAGGACGGTGAATGTTTGATTGTTAAGCAGGCATACATTTCCTATTTCTGTTCTTGCTAAAGTCTTGAAACCTCAAAATGTGAAAGGATTCTGTATGAGTTAATTTTATGTCTGTGTGGGAGTTTTTTCAAACACGTAATAACATGAAGAT
This sequence comes from Upupa epops, assembly GCA_013397515.1. Classification (NCBI taxonomy): domain Eukaryota; kingdom Metazoa; phylum Chordata; class Aves; order Bucerotiformes; family Upupidae; genus Upupa; species Upupa epops. The sequence continues at coordinate 1,083,018 of VZRI01006416.1, read as the reverse complement.
GTGTCTAACAAGTTAACACATTTGAGACAGATGTGTGTATAGAATTGATGGACAAAATTTACACCATATATAATCTTGATTTTCTTGTATAGATTGTTCTACTGATTGATCTTATCCACTTAGGTAGGATGTAGACTTAGTAGATTTAATCCTTTAAATTCCATGAGGTTTCTTTTATGACAAGAAAGTCTCTAATAAAATTAAAATACCTTGACATATGACAAATACTTTCTTTCCCTTGAGGTATAGACATTATTGCCCTCTAATTTAACTTACTGTGTTGGCCAGTAAGATAAAATGAGTCTTAGCTAGTGACTCCTAGCATGCAGTACAGTGCAATCTTATTTCATGTGATAGGTAGCACACTATTCTAACAATGCTGAAATTGTACCTCATACAGAGTATTCACACCTGAATGAAAGTCCTGGGCCAAAGAGCAACTAGTCGTAGAAATCTGTAAGTCTTGCTGCATGAAAACAGTTTCTTACTCTGGCAAATCTGAAATGAGTTTTCATTTCAGTTGAGAAATTCTCCCTTTTCTGGGAAAGCAAAGCAAAATGTGTTTCCCCTTCTTTGTTAAAGGTAGATGTAAGGTTTTACAATAGACTCTTCCTTTCTGATTTCCACTGAGCCAAACTAAATTTCTTTGGCACAGTGCTTTGTAGTAGGTCAGATGAAATCAAAATTGCCTCTTTTTATTGTTATCAGTAATTCTGATAATAATAATCATACCAGTAATTCTGATTCTTTTATTTTTACCAGTAATTCTTTATTATTATTACCAGTAATTCTCTGATATTAGTACACTTATTCTGATCAATAACATTAATTTCTGGGCTTCTGAAATCCTCTGAATCCAAACAATTCGCTTTTGGTTGATGCCCTGCTTGCAGGGAGGGTCATCTGTCTCAGTGATAGTAGTTTTCCTTTTGTCTTGAACATTTGAATATTGCACTAGACTTTTGTTGAATGGGACAAAGAGCATAGTTTCTTCCAGACACACATAATAAATACATAGGGGCAGTAAAGGCAATAAAGAGCAGGACAGTACTATGAATGAGAACCAAAGGTTTTATAATAGTATGCAGAAAGAATACCTTGCTTAGCCTGTGAGGCTGAATTAGATGCTTTCTTGAGCACTAACTTTAATTTAAGGCAGCTCCTCACAAATATTTTGCAAGTATGGACCACATATATATATATTGTTCTTATGCTGTATCGCTGTTCATATCAGGGTTTAATTTCAGCATGGTCACTGCAGCTCTTTAAAAAATTATACTTAGAATAATATTAAATAAAATATTTTATTAGCATTCGCCAAGTAGGAAGAAAGCAGCAATTGTTAGAGAACTAACAGGAACATCATGGCCCCAAATCAGAAAAATGGGAGTAATATTCAATAATATCTGCAGATGTTTTGCATCTCTAATATAATATGGCATAGTGCTGTCATCCAGAAAGGCCAAAAGGCCTTAAGAAGAAAACTTGTCTTTCCGTCTAGGTGCATTCATTGTCATTCATGTCATTATCATCCCACAGTTAGGTGGCTCCACAATTCTTTATTTTAATTAATTTAAAATGAGTTCAGAGGACACAATTGAGGATGGAATTTTGAGGCTCATTGAGCTAATTCAGGCAGAATCTGTCCTTTCCCCCCCGACTTTGCAGTGTAGAGAGCCAATGCAGGAAACACAAGTATGGGTTTTCTTGGGTGGTTTTGTGTGGCCTTTTTTTTTCTGGAGCTCTTTTTTGGATCAGTGTTTAACAGGGTGTAGACCTCTACTCTGCTTTTGAAGAGCTAGTGATACATTACACAGAGAAGCTGAGTTTTTATGTCTTCATCCCATCCCATCTTTCATGGAATTCTTGCAGTATTGTGAAAATTGCATCAAATTCTAGACAAAAATTCCTGAGTGAAAAAAAAAAAAAATTGAGTTTTGTATGAAATAAACAATTTCAGATTTTTTGTTGCCTCCTTTTCCTTGGTTTAGTAGTTCTCGGTTTGGAGGACAGCTTTGGATTCATGTTATGCAGTATTCTTTCTGCAATTAGATTGACACAAGAAGAGTCTGTCTACCTTAAATTGCAGGACTGAAGTTTTAATTTAAAATCTAAAAGAGAAACATCAGATTTCAAGACATAATTTAGCAGGCTAGTACATTTATGTATGTCTTTCATTATATGTTCCAAGTCAGATTAATACATCAATTTACAAAATCATTTTGATAATGGTCGGAATTGGAGTCAATCATTAACTCATATGCAAAGCAGAGTGCGATTGTTGTCATTGAAATGTTCACTAGAAGAATGCAGCAGACTTTGTCTACAAAGGGGAAAGAAGGCTTTTTAAATAAATTACATCAAATAAATGATGAAACAGTTGGAGTATTTTTGATGGAGTGGATGAAGTACTTAGAACAAAGCCAAAAAAAAAAACTGTGCGGTGTTTTCTTCGTAATCCCTGTTTAAGCACAACAGAAGAAAAACCTGAACATATTCCTTTCCTGTAGCTGAGTTTTTTCAGCAGGGAAGGTTTCTATTTCTGTGAAAATGCTGCTACTTTTTAGCAAAAGAACTACAATCAGGTCACATGCTACAGTCATGGCACAGATGCAATTGGCGTTTTGGTTCTGTGGTTTCACACTTGTGACTCTTTCCATAATTTATGCAATGTGAGGAATGATCACATCGTTGGCGATGCAGAAGGCTGGAAATTTTACTCCAATAGTGTCATTATATAATCATAATTAATATGAGAAGCTGGAAAAATGATGCAGATGTAGATGCTTTTTATGCAGAGCGTTTGCACTTCCAAAGATTATGTTGTTTACAGCTATTCTACTCCTGCAAAGTACCAGAAAAAGAAAATACAACTGATGGGAGTGTTTATAGTGATATTTGCACATGCTTCTTACATTTGTTGTTGCTGAAAACTCTTGAGAGGTCCAGAAAGTGAAAATATAAGGGGGAAAATGCTGCAAACTGTTACAAAGCACCTCCCACTGCATTGGAAAGTCTGTTCATTTTTAGTCTAAATTACTGTGTTGTGTGTTTACCTTCATGTTTTTATCGCCTCTCTTTGCTAAGTGAAAACTTTGAAGATTTGTCTTTACCACCTTCATCAAGAATGGAAAAATAACTAAGTTAACCTGGTTAAGACTGTACTGACCTCAGGTGGCAGTTGGCCAGTTTTGAAAAGCAAGTACATTTATTTACCTTTGATCTTATGAAGTACTTATCTCTGTGTGTTCTACCAGAGAGGCTATTTCCATGCTCTTTCGCTATAGATATTTACGTCTTACGCCCTATTGAACTCAAGGGGTTAAGCTAGTAAAGTTACCTATCTCAACACATGAAAAGGAAGAATTAGCCAAAGTTCCCTAGCTACTAGTGTAGCTTTCAACACCTTTGCTATGGTGTCTACTATTGATAGGATATATAACTGTGAAAGGACGAGAAAATGCACTGAAATGATCCAAGAAGTAAACTATCATCTTGACATGTTTTTTCTAGCTATTGAAAACCTTTCCATATTGCAACTCATTCTGACAGTGAAACTGTAGAATTCCTCTGATTTAAGAACCATCTGGTTATGCTCAAAGGTTTAAAGCTATTATCTCAGCATAAAATTTCAGCGTCCTATACTTTTTTTCTTCGCCAAACTATCCATTTTTAAGCCACAAATATTTTTGCAGTCCTTTCAGATTTTATCTTAAAGTATATTTTAACAGTATTTAAATAGTTCTTAAACAATAACAATTTATCTTGATAGATGACATGCTGTGTTTTTTCATTTTATTTTAATTAGCCATTGTGGAACCAAATTCCCTTTTGTTTTATTCCTTTGAATACTGTTTAATTATAGTTATCATGCCAAATATCTTAAAGGTTATTTTACCAATACAGTTTCATTTAACATAAGCCATGTGGAATCAATAGTCTTGTTTCCTAAAGTGAATGCTTGGAAAATCTTACATTCATATGTTAAGAGTACACATCCTTTCCTCATTAGTTGGAAAGTACAGGGATTTTGGCACAGGTTCTGTGTGGAAGCATTGTGCAGCTTTTATATGGATTTTGTTTTTAGCCTTTGATGACACTGTTTAGAATAGGAAGTATCTAATAAGTAAAGCATTTTGTCTAATGTGCTGCCAGTGTGTTTAATATATGCCTGGAGGTCTGAAACATTATCTTCTCCACTACAGTAATATGCATTTAATTCTCTGAAAGCAGAAGGTCGAACTTTTAGAAGGGACTCAAAGTACATTTTCAACTAAAATAATTTATAACACATGGGATAGGGGACCAGAGTAATGTACAGTTGGTTTTTATGGTTTAATCATGATCATGTTAATGCACACCAGTAGCTAATTAAAGAAAACTTTTATTGTTCATTTTAAATGGGTTATGTAAAGAGTAAGAGAATTGATACAATGCAGCCCAATGATAAATGTCACCATTACATTTGCTAATAGCAAGCTGGTATTTCTGCCCTTGACATCTTTCAGTATCGGCCCATTTATTCCATAATAAAGCACTGAATCTTCTAAGACTTGTTATACTGAGAATCGATCCCTTTCAGCTCCTTCTCTCGTTAGAGGGAATACCCGAATGATTCCCAAGCTAGTTACTGCATTTGTTTTCAGGTGAACTAGGAAACTTTGTTGGAAAGCTTGATGCTTAATGAGCTGAAATTGATGCAGGAAGTTCCAGTGGTACCTTCTACACTTTAGTTTGTACCCTTTTGTGTTATATGAGTCATAGAATCATTAGGGATCTGAAGGGACCTCAAAAGAGGTCCTCAAAAAAAAAAAAGTCTTGCAAATCAATACTCACTTGTCCAAACCTTTATCATATGTGTGGTGGGAGCATATAAGTTGAAGTTTCATTGTGGAAACAAGTGGCATGGGAAACGGAAATAGGATATGGTGCCTTTCACCTTTTGGGTACTGGTTCTTATTCCATTCTGCACAGTAACCTTCTGACTGCTATGAATTGGTTTGGGGTCTCAGTTAAGTTCTCTAGTCAAATATCCACAACAAACTCAGCAGTTGGGACCAATTAGAACCCTTGCAGTACTCATCAGAGAGAAACTACAGTCTGAATGAAGATGGAGCCAGAGCTACTTTCTTACCTTTCTTGAGGTGTTTTACATAGACCAACATATTTAGTAAATAATTTTTTTAAGAGTAAGAGCATCTGTTTCATTCAATGCTTTCCCCCTCCACTCAGTCATTCACGTGCCATGCTTTTCTCCCAGAATGATTAGAATTTTTTGGATGATATTATATTTTCAATCCCTCTAGCCAAGCATAACCTGTCAGGTAGCTATAGAAATTTCTGCTGCATGGATGGAAACAAGTGATGGTAGTACCCATGAAAGTATCATTTACTACAGAACCATGTTTCTAAAAAGATTTTTTATCAGACTAAACTGATGGCTTAGTAAAAATTGCTGGGTTTAACAGCCTATGCTGCTTACTTTCATGTCAGGCAGCATTTCAAAGAAATGGTATGACAGGATTGATTCACAGTTCCATCCTTTCTGCCTTCTGCTTGCCCTTAACACATGAATGGTAAAATCATCACTACCTTTTTTGAAAATGCCATGAGTGCAGGATACGGGTAAAGCACTTTATAGTTGTCTGGCCTAAGTTTGCTGTGATATCAGGAGGAATCAGGATTCCTTGGCTCACGATATAGTAATTCATTAAAATGGTCTGTAGTTATTTTTACAGAGGCTGCATTAAAAGTAGTATCACATTTACAGGTCAGTGATGTGAGTCTGCTGTAAAAATGAGCCACAAGGAATTTTATAGGTTATTTGAAAAATATGTACGTGAGTGAATCTGAAAAGATTGTAACCAGAGCTGACAAACACCTTTTCAAATAACATCTTAGCTAGTTAAGGGCACTGTTTTAGGGTTGCCTCTGTAATACTTTTTTCTAGTATGCTCATTCCTTTAAAGAAAAGGAGATGGAATTGCTCCCTTTGTTTCATAAAGCAGAATAAAAAGGAACCCTTTCAAGAAGTCTTCAATTCCCCCACAACCTAGTTTTATAGTATCTGTAGAATCTACTAATACTGCTGCATGACAACCAAAGTTTGGAGAAATCCAGTAATATATTGCCCTTCGTTCCCAAAGCTGCTGCTAAGTCTTTTAAGTACTTGGAGTTCGTTATTATCTTTTAAAAGATGAAGTTAAGGTATGTTTTGCCATCATTTATATTTCCCTTTTCAAAGAATCACTACAGTGGAAAAGATAAAAAGAAACCACTGAAGTAGGTTGTGGAACAAAGACATGAAGTCATTGAGTCAATGTGCAGTGGCAGCCAAAACAAACTATAGATGTGGAATTACTGAAGCAGAAAAGGGAAGCAAAAATTATTAAAGGTGCTGGAGCAGCTCCTCAGTGAGTAGTCTAAGTCTGAAATGCCCCTGTCTGGAGAGGAGAAGTCTGAGAGAGGCTATGATCAAGATTTACTAAGTTGTAGTAACATTGGCAAGGTTGAACGTGGACATGAACATTCAAATCGTCCACTACAAAAGTTTGGGGAGATACAATGGTGCTGGCAGGAGATTGTTTTAACCAAAGGAAAACAGAATTTGAACTTCTTGTCAAGAAGGCTGTGGAGATCAAACACTATGGTCAAGTCCATAGACAATAAGTACTGGAGTGGTCACTAAAATGACTATACACGTATGTACCATTGGCACCGCAGTGAAACAGCTACAGGTGCTTGATGAGTAGGAGAGGAGCAGATTGGTTGTAGGAAGTGGCCAGGTTCCATGGTCTCTCTTGACAGTCTTCTGTTACTGCTGTTGAAACAGCATACTGGGCTGAGTGTTCAGACATTTGATAGAGTTGGAAATTTATGTTAGCTGTTGTACAGAGCAGAGCAGAAACCTTTCTGAGCAGCACAGATTATGTTAGTTATGCTGTGGAGTTATGCAGAGTGAGTGCATGACTCTAAACTGTATACACCTGAGGAGTTGGCCTTGTATTACCATTACCATCATCATGAGGAGTTCACCATATATCTTCATCATATCGTTGCTGTTGATGATGTAGTTACTGAATGTCAACAGGGGCTTCTTTCAAATATTTTAGCATATAATCCCCATCTTGTCCTCATGGTCTTTGTATGTTTTCTACTTGCTTCACATGCAGTATTGAATTCCTATTCTATTCCTGAAGCACTTCCTCATCTTGGGTGTCACTTGACTCTTGACATAGTAATATGAAGTCTTTGGATACAACCTTGCACAGTTTTGTTTCACTCCTAGCATTTCCTGTGATAGAAAGACTGTTCCTTTTTTGCATTGATCACTAGTATGTGTTCTCTTTTATAAATACTCCAATAGACAATGATTTTTCATGTGAAACCCTGTTCCTGTTACAGCCAAGATTATGATTGGCCTTTTTAAGCTAAGAACTAAAACCCTACCACGGAGCCAGTCTTCAGATAGTGATGATGTTCCCTTCAGCTTTGTTGTTTTGTATAAGGCAGCTGCCATTTCTGTGACTGGACTCTGAAGAAAAATGCATTTCATACAGCCTTATGCCTTTCAGTTTGCAATGTACATCTAGTCGTTTTGTGATTTCACAGTAGATTAATGTTAATTCCTATTTCATCTAATAAATGCTCAAAACTGTAATAGAGTTATGATTAGGCTTTTTGCTTGAAATACCATATTTCATCTATATGTGGTTTTATAGGAAGACATAATTTCATGCAGATTCTTTAGCATTTAACGAAGGAGTTTTAGTTTAATTTAATTTAAACTATTTGAAATTAAAGAGTTTATTTTAAAAAAGAAAACCAAAGTCGTTTAAGCTTCGAAGTCATTACTCCTGTTTTTCTTTTCCTTCACATGTTCTGTTGGCACCTCTTCTGTTGTGAGTCATCATTTCATTGGAAAAGACACCTGCTGTGCTTTCATGAGTGGTTACTGTGTTCAAGTTAACTTGGCAGATATTTTTTTATAATTCTCTTTTTAGACATCATGTTTATATAATGATTGTTTGCTGCCGCTGAAATGGAAATAGTTGGGATAGGAATATCGTAAGTTAATAAAATATTTTTCTTTCCAGGTTTCTAAACAGGAGCTGAAGAAAATGGATGTGTCAGATGGGGGAACAGTTGAAACTTCTTCCCGGTACAGTGGGGCACAGGACAGTGGAATTGGCAGTGACAGCGTTAAGATCAGAATTGTTCAGATCGAGCAGCACAGTGGTACCAGCCAGCATCGCATTGCCCGTCCTTCCCGCCAGTCTTCCATTGTGAAGAATCTTAATTTCATTCCCTTTGACATTTTTGTTACAGCAAGTCGAATCTCCTTGATGACTTACTCATGCACTGCCTTACCTAAGTCAAAATTGGTGCAAGATCTGAAAGATGGTGAGAAAATAAGCAAAAGTTCTTTGAACCTGCCTGAAGCAGGCTCAGGCAGCAGCCACGATGTCAAGAAGCCCAGCCAGCCATGCATTTCCTCTGTCACAGCAGATGATCTTTTGAGCAGTAACACTCCCCCGTCTACTGGGAAGAAAACAGGTCTTTTGTCACTAGAAAGTCTTCATGCTTCCACAAGATCATCTGCTCGACAAGCCCTGGGTATAACTATTGTTCGTCAGCCCGGTCGCAGGGGAACCGGGGACATAGACCTACAGCCGTTTTTGTGCCTCACTGTGTCACAGCCCTCCGTGCTCCTGAGCTGCCACCACAGAAAACAAAAGGTAGAGATATCAGCATTTGACGCTGGACTTAAAGGAGTAGCCTCAGACTACAAGTGTACAGGTAAGAGCATTTAACACTCACTCCTGCCTGTAACTGCCCAAACAATGGCACATCTCAAACTTACTGAAGTGGTGGAAAATGGCTGTGAGACTTTCAGAACATCTTTGAAAATTAGTTGGTGAATATATATATATTTTTAAGATTATACCCCACAGCTGAATCATGTTAAATGTGTAAAATGTTTGAAATTAATTAAGGTACAACCTTTTAGCAAGCAGTTTATTATGTTCCTCAGTTGTAAGCCAGGCTGATTTCATAAAATGCATTTTTTATGACTGAATATCACAATATTTTCCTATACTGGAGCCCTGATAAAATTTAAACATTGCAGAAGCACCTGGTGTTTTGATCATAAATTGTAAAACATTGGTAATGATCTTCCAAATGGCATCTCATGATGTCATGATTGCGAGTTCTCACTCAGATGAGTAATAGGGCTTTGCAAGAATTTCTTTCTTTGGATGAATGGCTTATTTTTTGTTTTCATATAAGAAGTTAGAATAAGAAATATCAGAAAAAACATTCAGGAGAAAATAATCTGAATTTTTGTGTCTTATGTGTACTGCTGAGGATTGCAGTTCATTTGTTTGAATAAGAATTTAATGAGATGCATCAATACAGAGTATTATCCCAAGAAACTGTAAAAGAGAATGCAGAGACCTGCTGACCATGCAGCTGTGTGTGTGTATGTGTGTGTGTTATATTGTTCACTGAATGGAGCTGTAGATGAAAAGCCATAGCACTTTTTTTCTTGCCACAATGCATACATCACACCAATTGTAAAAAGCAGTACACATTCATGCAGCTAAACCAAACCGCTGCTGAATGAGATTCTACCTTTTGAAAATTGTTATTGAAACAATGTGATTATACAAAAGATCAAAAATGCTTCACTTTCTTCAGAAATCTGAATTATACTGGAACTTTTATGAGGAATTAAATAGTAGGAAGATTTGATAATTGGACAGAAATAGGGAGAAGGTTCATTCTCAGCCACTTTTTCTTTTGCCCTTCTTCTAGTTTCATCCTTCTCTGCTGTTGCTGTCCTGTCTTGAAAGAAACACAATTATCCCATGGATTTTATTTACTCCAGATTCCCATGTAGTTGTTAAATACTGTATAGAAGGTGGTCATTGTAGCAAGCAGTATGAAAAGAATCAAATGGTCAGTTAACAAAGCAAAACTTGATTGAAGATCACAGCAGTTCTAAGTTAAAGTTCACAACTTCCTTAAATTAGTATTTTTAAAAGATGAAAGAGAACTTCTTCATTTCTTATATCTGAGGAACTCAAGTGTGTCCTTGTAGAAGCTGCTACCAGATTACCAATAAACTAGATGAAGTCCTCTGCATTCTGCTCCTATGATTTAACCTCTAAAGTCTTTCACCATCTTCATGTCTATGGAAGATACAGAAAACACAAGCTGTGATAAAGTCTTCTACAAATTGAAAATGAATGGAACAGCACAGAAGATCTGAAACGAAGTTTAAATAATAAAGATAGTAGGAACATACAGTCTGAGAGCTACTAAATCACCAGCAATTCAAATGAGACCCAAAGAGGTCATCTTGGAGGACCAAAGGTGCCCTACATAGGTCTAAACCTTTGGAATTTTGTCTCTGTGTCAGCCAAAGGCAGGAGTGTAGGGACTAGGAATGAGGCATTGTGTGAAGAGAGTTCAAGTCTCATTCTTCTGCCTCTCTGGGTGCTAGTAAGTACCTTACTAGAATATCAGGAGAGTCCTGTGCTTGCTACAAAATCAGCAGAGCTCTTTGCAGAAGAGTTTGAGAGGTGGATGCCGAAGTTCTAGTGTCTAAAAACACCATCCCAAATGTAGTAGTAAATAAATAAAACTATTCCACACTTGAACTTACACACTGAATTACCCAGCAAAACAGGTAGCACAAAGCTTTTATTGTGTTTTTTATTGTGCCTGCTGTGCTTGAAATGGCTTCATTCACAGTGCCATCTTATCACTGTGGTAACATTTTAGCATTGGAAGTTTCCATTATTCATTTCTAACACACATATCTGAGGGAAAGTAGCCATGAACTGTTTGTTATATTCATGTCTTTACTTACATATGTATGCACACTCTGTATATTGTATATCATATACTACAGCATCAGGATCTTTATATTTTTCTCAACGTTGTAACTGTTTGCTGATGACATTTTCTGAAGGAGATGTATCATCCCAATGAAGAACAATATCAAATTTATTTGAAACAAAAAAGTTAGCTTCTCTCCGTATGTAGTCTGGTATTTCTCTGTGTATCAAGGACTGGAGGATAGGAAGAGGGCATAAATGATTAATTTAGAGTGAATGTTTCTAAACAATATTTCCAGAAGAATATTCTAAATAATATTTCTTCCCTAGAAGATTGATACTCTTGTGTCTAACTTATCCATGCAGCTATCTCTCCATTATTTTATCAGTATCAGTATTTTGAGCATGTTAATTAGCAGTTAGTAGCGGCACATTTCCACCAGACCACTGTCTGTATGTGGGAGCATTTGCTTGCACTGGAGCCGCAGACCTGATGGTTGTGCTTTCAATTTCCTCTGTCTTCCCTCCAGTCAAGGCCACTGACAAGTTGGTTTGTAGGAGGAGGAGATTTAGAAGGTTATTAAAATGTTGACTCAATTTTATTATGGTTCTGGTAAGCTACTTCATTTATAGCTTAAATTATTTTTGTCATTGCACAGCTTGATTGCAGTTATGCTGCTGTCAGGTAATGGAGCAAATATTGACTGCCATTAAGGGGACTAACTGCTCCCTGAATTTATTCTGTATGAATAGCCTGAAAGATTCTATAAACTAACCTTTTTCTATTCAGTGCTCATCCTGCATTTAACAAAAAGGCACCTGTTAAGTGTTAGGTTTTGCAAACAGAGCATTGGCCATTTCCACTTCAATAAAAGTGGGTACAATTGTTTTTAATGTAATCTCATAAACCACTTTTATAAGTTTTTTTTTTTAATCTTTATTTGCTTCGTTTCAGGTAATGTAATCCAGATACAAAATTGTCTCATTTCCTGAGCATTGTGCTGTGGGCATTTTTCAAAAATCTTTTCTGTTTGTTTGTTTGGTCGGTTGTTTTCAAAGAGGTTGTGGTGCTTGCTTGGTTTAAGGGAGTGGAATGTCTCAGTGAATATTGGTTATGTGTGGAATTTCTTCAGCTTCCACCAGTGAAGCATTTGCAAAAAGCAGGCATGGTGAGGCCATCCAGAATATGTTTAATTTTTTTTTTTACACCCACGCCTTTGATGGCAGGGGGTCCATGAAGAGCAGATGCAGTAGCTAGGACCACATGTAACCTCTGATCTAATGAGAAGCCCAGGCTGTGTGGAAAGGGAAGCAGCCCAGTTCTGGCAGGAAGTGTGATCCATGCTCTCTCCATCAGTCTGTGCTTCCTATGAGACAGAAAGGATTTAGGCTTGTTTCCTAGCAGAGCATTGAGGGAGCTGTGCTGGAGTGTCACCTGTTCCCCTCCGAGTATATTTATTGACCATACATCTGCATCTGTGGATGTGGTGGGGGTGCAGCTCCCATCCATAAAGTCAAGCTGGCTTGGGAATGTACATTCCTCAGGTTCCTGTAAGTGCTCATTTTTAACTTCCTGACACAGCACTTCTGGGTACACGAGTAGAAATGTTTTCCCACTTGTGTTCTTTAAATTCCAATGGAAACCATTTTTAAAACAAGACCAAACGTTCCACTTCAGAGTTGGAAATGCGCAGATGATTGCAGCATCGTACTGGCTTCTAAACTTGACTGCAGACCAAAATGTGATTCATCCATTGAAATAAAAGTGTGTTGCAGAGCACAATTGGTTTGGGTAAAGTTCCAGCTGAATAGGCCAAGTTGTCATCCCGCACACACGCTCAGTAGCCCTGTCCCCTGACTGGTGGCTGCTCTTCCCATTAGAGCCTCCCATGGGCTATGCCCCCTGAACTGCTCTGCTGTCAGCTACAAACTGGAACAAAACCATATTGGAAGTTGAAAATCTTCATGATGCAAAAGTTCTCATGCATCCATCCTTTCACCTTATTCTCCTTTCTCATCAGAAGTTTGGGTTTTGATGTCTGAGGGGATAGCAGGTGAAATCAAAAGCTTGGAAATTCAAATCAAAATTAGTAAGGTATTTACCAACTGTGAAATTTGCTGAGTCCTGGACCTTAGCAAGACTGCACGTGGCTTTGGATATTGGGGTGGGTTCAAAAATAGCCAAAGATTTGGCTTTTTTTCCTTAAAAGCAAAAAAGGGGGAAATGTGGATGTATTCAAGACCTATTTCCCAACCTTACTGATTTTAAATTACAGTTTCAATTGTCAATCTGCGATAGTCATCTTCACCATTTTTCTTTTGCTGCCACAGATAAATTTTTCACATGATGTAGAGGATAGAATTTCTGGCTGTATTCGCTGTTCTTCACTTCTCAAGCCTTTCTTTTCTCCCTCTTGGCTTGCTGTAGAGTAATTCTAGCCTCTCTTTTTACTTATATATGCATCCCTTGGGTTTTCTCCAGCATTTTCTTTATACAAATAACTGCAAATTTAAGTGTTGATTTTTGGGAGAATCATAGAAAATGGAAATGGAAATGACCTATTATAATACATTATTCAGACCAGTTCCCTGCTGATGCATAATTGTTCCCTATTGTATATTTTATAGTGTTCTGTCAAGTGTATTTTTAAACATTCTGAACATTTCCATCATTTCCTTGAGGGAGAAGAGTCTTTTTCTTTAACAGCTCTCTCCATCAGGAATTCCTCACTTTTCAGCATAAATTTTCTCTTTTTCATTCGATTGCGTCTCTGGCAGTTCCCATGCCCTTGGCAGAAGAATTGATTGATTTATATTGTATTATTCCTTTCCTTGTCCTTAATCCTATGAAAATGCATATGCTGTGTCCTGCCTTAGAAAGGGTTTCAATCAAGATACACACAGTCCAGTCTTTTGATCTTAAATGTAGATTAATTTCTCTTACCCAGTTGTATTTTATTTGGAACACCCTTCAAGTTTTTGTGATATATACAATCAGAGAATAGAATCATTAGGGATCAGAAGGGACCTTGAAAGATCATCTAGTCCAGTCCCCCTGCTACAGCAGGATCACCTAGACCAAACTGCACAGGAACAGATCCAGGCGGGTCTTGAACGTCTCCAGAGAAGGAAACTCCACAACCCCCCTGGGCAGCCTGTTCCAATGCTCTGTTACCCTCACTGTGAAGAAGTTCCTTCTGATACTTACATGGAACCTCCTCTGTTCCAGCTTGCACCCATTGCCCCTTGTCGTATCACTAGATGACCTTGAGAAGAGCCTGGCTCCGTCCTCCTGAAACCCACCCCTGACATATTTGTAGACATGAATGTTGTCACCCTTCAGCCTCCTCTTCTCCAAGCTAAAGAGACCCAGCTCCCTCAGCCTTTCTTCATAAGGAAGACGTTCTACATACATCAGCATAGACAATTTTAAGACCTCTTGATTTTAGCTTTCTTCTTATTATGTAAAAACATATTTCTTGACCCATATCTGGCATATTTGGGTGTACAAGTCAATCTGTTACCCAGGTTCCAAAAGAACCATATGGCATGGGCTTGAAAGCACTCAAGTAAGTACTCTGCATGACCCTTTGGCATTATTACCTCCATGTAAACTAGTGTAATTCTCCTGCTCCCAGAATTAGCTCCGTTCCTGAATAACACAGTTTTACTTGAACTGAAAACAAACCAAAAATCTTGAAATTACTAAGTCATAGGATGGTAGAGACCTCGGGAGATAATGTAGTGCAACCTCATTGCTAGAACAGAGCTGGTTCTGAGCTAAAGTAATAGGTTAAAGGTAATAGACTCCAGCTAATTTTGTGCCTCGAGGTTTCTTGGAGTTGTGTTCCTAATCTGTAAATTCTGGAGTCTTTCTCATTGTTTGTGTATCCCAGTACTGCAATGCCCCAGGTGATGAATAGGTGATAGTACTGTGCTCCTTGGAGACATGACAGAGCAAAATAATCTCCTGAGAGCCTCATGGCTCCTTTATTTGTTTGATTCTGTGCTTACATGCTGCTATTCCCAGTGCCCTGAGGGGACTGTCTGTGTAGGTAAAGTATTGTGTCACACAAGGATTTTCTGCTGCGTAAGATTAGACATATCCTCATCTTTGAACAGCTTCAACTTTGAAGTAAGTATTAGATATTTTATAACATAAGCACATCTTAGGATAGTAAGAAGTATTCTACTAAATTTATGTTTGAGTAAACGTACTGGGTTTTCTGGGAATCCAGTAGGTGATGTGAGTTTTTCTATGTAGTAGGTGATAATATCTTTCAGAAATGAGACATGGTGTATGGCACCATTTTACCCAATGCTGATACACCAAAATGTTTACACTAATATTTCTGAAGGAACAATAACCTTGAGATCGAACTAATTGGTTCAGTTTCAAACAGGACACAGCATTCAGTAATTTTCAACATGTCTATATCTTCTGGAAAAACTCAGCATAGTGCTGCTTTATGATGAGCTACTCGCACAAAACTTTGTGGTATAGATCCAACTCAGCAATAACATCCGTGTTCAGAACAGCTACAATAACTGTATTTTGGAAAAGATTTGTGCTTAGGTGCTGAGGGCTTTTTATTACTATTATTTCCAGTATACCAGGCAAAATCCAGACACAGGAAACAAGATATTCCCCAAAGCAGTTACTAAAGAAAAGGGAGTGTGCCACACCGTTTTGGTTAGTGTAATTAAAGGAAAGGGCTAGGAACCATAAAAATGTAGAAATTCACAGAAAAAATATACAAATCTGTTGTACGCAGTGACAGCTCTTAAATAACTGTTGGGAGCTGACTTTATAAATGCATGGAGGGAATAAAGGGATGGAAAGGCTGTAATGTATATGCCATGCAGTACAAATACTGCTGTAAAGTCATTGCCTGAAAATTGATCAAATAAAAACAGAAGAATGTGCTAACTTTTGATCTTTTCCATATAGATCTAAAGTCATGATCAATTGGTTTCAGTAGTTTCTTTGAAATCGCATAAGGGTTCATATGTGCGAAGTTTTATATAAATCACATGATAAGGTCAAGAAATATAAATTCCAAAGCCGACTTTATATACCCAGTCCACATATGACTGTTATACCACAATACCATATGTTGACTATAATAGTGGGTATGTAAATAGTGTTCTTGAAAGGAATCCATTCAGTAAAACTCAAATAAAGCAATTACAGCAGTTTTAAATTGACTGAAAATGGGAGAAAATAGCATCCAAAACTCTTTAAATGGTGAAGAATGAGGCAGACATTGAAAAATTAACAGGCTGGGCAATAAAGACTAATGATCATTTAGAATATAATAACCTGTGATGCCAGAATTGATGATTATTGTTATGACAGTAATGCGTTGCTGAAGACTGAAAAGCCTTTTGACACTGCTGTGCCTGTGATATACAGAAAATAAGCAGAGGAATAGAACTTGGAGGAAATTAATGTTAATGCACTATTGTAATAATACAGGCTGAACAAAGGAATGCAATTCAACGCGGTACACAAGACTAGTTACTGATTATCTACCAAGTTAGAGTCTGAAGAGAATGATATGAGCACATATTCAGTATGCTCTGTTCCTTGCAGCTAAAAGTCTTTTAGCCATTTTCATTTACCTTTTGGTTGTTATATTATCTACCTGATGCTGCAGATACAGTCTAGAAGTAGCACGTTTTGATCATCTTTTGGTAAATGAAGTCCTTTACTTATGTTTTACAGGGTATTTTTGTCAGTTTCCCATATCTTACGGGGTTAAAGCTTTGCTCTATTGTCTGTATATGCCTTGTTAGATGCATACACCTGGCCATACGCACAGATGTTATCTATAATGATCATATTAGGAATATGTTCCATTTTAAACTTTTACATTTTATTAAGTCAGTTTGTATGTAGTATTCTTTATGAATAATATTCCTGGAATATCATTAATGACTATGATCATTACGACTTGTAGATGCTGGAAAGACCCTACCGGAAGCTCTGGATTATTGCAAGACCTGGTTGCAGACAGTAGCAGGAGAGGTAGATGCTAAAAGTGGTATTCCACCTCCTCTTATCACTGTGCAGATTAAAGATTTCCTTAATGGACCTGGTAAGCTTTGCAGTTTAATCTTTTGTTTTCTAATATAATCTACTTGTAGATATGTGTGTAAATCAAAGGTGAGGAATGGTCAGTCCTGAACCAGTCGTAGAGGTAAGGTCTGATGATTTTCTTTCCAAAGTAAATTGAGAAATGTTACTCTTCAAGGAGGATGAAATCTACCTGCATCTAGCCTTGGAACAGCTGAAGTTTCACAACCTGGCATTGTGAATTCCTGCAATCTGAAGTGTTAATACTGTATCATTTGAATAACGATGCTATGGTGTTTATTTAGAACAGCATGTAAGTGGTGTAGTACAATGATTGCATTGGTATTTACCTAAAATAAATAGCCTTCTGTGATGCCGTGATTGGATGGATGTGAGGGGACAGCCATGGATATTGTCTACCTCAGCTTCAGCAAGGCTTCTGACACCATCTCCCATAATGGCCTCACAGAGAAGCTTAGCAAGTGTGGGTTAGATGAGTGGACAATGAGGGGGACTAAGAACTGACTGAATTGCAAAGCTTAGAGGGTAGTGATTGGTTGTGCAGAGGCAAATTGGAGGCCTCTAGCCATCCTCATCATTGCTCATTCTTTGCTTTGCTGTGCTACCTTAAAAGATATATGTTAGGAGATTTTAAAACCACCTGGCAATGCAAAGAGGTTTGCTTGCATTGATCCTTATTTGGTTTCATTGGTAGGACTTTGGACCTTCAGACCTACTGCATGTTCTACTGACATTTGAACTGAAAGCTTAATTGATAATAATAGTAGATTTTTATTCTAATCATAAGCAGCATGAGATGGATAGGGACACCTACTCCCAGTGGCCTTTTTTGGTTGTTGATATAAATGGAGGACTATCAGGAGTCGGGAATGTTGAGTTCCATTGGAAAGCCAAAAGGAAAATGTATTCTCTGTTGAGGCTACAATCTTTTGGTCATTGCTACCAGATTGATTTTCTTTCATCCATTTCTATTTCTGTTTTTGTGTTCTCTCTCCCCACATCTGGCAGGTTCCCATATTCCCAGACCCTTTGTCAGCTATTCTCCATTTCTCAAGGTTCTTACTGCTGTTTCCTTGTGCAGCATTTATACTTAATTTATTACACACCCGAAGGTGTTTCCTTGATGCTCTCTTCTCACTAGGACAGACTTCTAACTAAACTAGCAAACGTGCAATTTGGTACCAGCTTGCAAAATATACATTAACAGGTAGACCTACATGTCCAACCTGTTCTCAGCAATTCAGTCACATCCCAAATGGGTGTTACATCTCTCCCCACCATGGTATGAGGCTAAATAGAGAAGCGAAAAACCATAAATTAGTGCATCATAAACCTGAGGCGTTTGTTCTCACAAAGCATATAAAACTTCAGAGGTGTCTCCCAGGTCAAAGATCTCATAGCCAAAAGGCCTTTTTTTGTTAAACCAGTATTTTGCAGCTCATTTGAACGATCATTATACATGACTCAACAGTCATTACCGCGAATTCAGTGAAGTATTTTGCCTCTGTAATGTAACAAACCAGTTCTGCATTCCTTTGCAGATTTTTCTAACCTCAGCTGTTGCCACTATGAGATTCTCTTCAGATAAACTAACCTTTACCAAGAAGCCTTCCTTGGGGGCTGGAGGTTTCACTGGATGAGTAATGGAAGGCACTTTCTGCATCTCATTGGGTCAGAATGGTGTCTGCTAAGAGTTATGAAAGCTTGACAGCTCCTCAGCAGGCTACTAGAAAATAAGTTACTAATTCTTCTGGGGAAAAGTCCTCTGGCCACAGCTTCTTCCAGGGTGAGGTAGCTCTGCTGTCAGCAAGCCTGGAGAAAGTGTCAGCATCACCAGTTGTTTGTTAAGGACAAGAATCCTAGCAAAACTCCTGAGAGCTCTTGCAAGATCACCAGACAAACCGTATTTGTAATGGGAGGCATAGTAGTTAATTAATGGAACAAATAATGCACTACTAGCTGGCACATTTCCTAAGGACATACTTGTGAGCACACGTGTTCATGTATGTGTTTGGTAACTTCTGTAGGTGAATCATTACAATTACTACAATTATTACAATTCCTGAGTGCACCATGGGTGCTACCTATTTGGTACAGCTGATCTGCTCTTCTGAGAAGTCAGCACTATTGTAAAATTTACCTGTGCAGAGAAAAGACTAGATGTAGCAGTTGAGATGACTGTACAGCTTTATGTGCAGATTTCAAGTGTTTGAAGTTCAGAGGTTTCATTGTAAGGTCATTTTCCTTACAAAGTAGGTTGTTGGTGTGCTGAGGTTAAATTTCAAATACAACAATCAAACCTGCCTTTGTTTAATGGTGCAAACTACTATGCAAGCAGTTAAAAGAAAAAAAATCTGTAAATGATTCCCAGTGTTTGCTGTGTCAGATAAAACCAGTCCTCCTTGTAAACTGTTTGTCAGTGGAAGCAGATAAGTAGATAGCGTTCCACAGAAAATCCGTATGGTTTCACCACACAGGAAACCAGGTTGTCATTCCATATTAGCTTGGAGATCAAAAATCTACAGCAAGTAGCTAAACTTGGAAACCACTAATTAAATGAGAATAACAGGACACACTAATGCATTTCTTGCCACATGAGTTGATTATTTTGTACATTTTTGGCATCTAAAGAAAAATGGTATTTCTTCCAGATTTAAGGTAATAGGATCCTAGGAGAAATAAGCATTCATCATCAGGCCTGTGGGAACAGACCTCAACTTTAACCCCACAGTGTATTAAAGGACTGATCGTTCTTTTTCTGCAGTGACTAATTATTTAAAAAATTTTAAATTCCATCTACATCAGTTTACATGACCCTCTCTCTTTTATATTTAGTCTGTAACTGGATTGTACATTTAATTCTTGTCTAATACATATAAGTGAACTATTTATTGCTTCTGCATTAGATATTATTCAGTAAGTGAGGAACAAACGTGACCATCTTGTTTTAATAGTTTATGAAAATTTATTCTCTGGTCCTTTCTTTGGATTTATTTTTTTTAAACCAACTGATCTTTCTTAGATGTAAAACCTGGGGTTTTCTGATATATTCTTTTTTGCATGCAAGCGATCCAAAGCATGTTCATGAGGTACATTTTCATACGAGCTGCCTCAAAATACTGAAACGCACAGCATAGAGATGGTTTATGCCAGTGTCTCAGTCCTCTGGGATTTTCTTGGAAAGACATCAGGCTAGATGTAAAATAACTATGGTCCTTGATACTCTGCCTCTCAAAATAATTTCTACAGAAGATACTATCCAGATAAACTATGAAATGTTTTGTCTCACTGAAAGATAAATTGAGAATTGGATTACCTGGGAGGATTGCTCTTCCCTGACAGTCTCTCCTCGGCACTGTTTGGACACAGTGATGGGCACAGTGCTGGATGTGGGTTTACACATGAAAAAGAGACAAACACAAGTGCACTGTGGCCCTCTCCTCAGGCTTTTCCCCCCGCTGTTTGCAGAGGCAACGACTGTATCCATTAGCAAGGTCAGTGGTTTGGAGAAACCTGGAAAATAGCAGCTACCAGAAACCCACTAGAATAATATCTCCAGCAGGTGATAGATTAGTTGGAACAAATTGGAACCATTGCACTTGAGCAATGCTGGTTTCTTTCAAGCTGTTTTAAAAATGTCGTCATTTTCATACACAATATCAGCCCCGCGGAACAGTCCACAGCAGGTTAATTTGAATCATATGATGTATCACTGCCCTCAGCTGACATGAGCTCCGTTCCATGTGTGAAGCCATAATAAATCCATTCCCAACCGAGGCAAATTCCCTCTGAGAAGGTGAACTAATCCAGGCCTCACACTGGCATGTTAGCCCTCCGTAATTGAAAGCAGGGCCACCTGTTCCCAGCACAGTTAGCCTATAGAGAGAAAATTAGCATTAGATCAGATACTTAATATATTGAAAAATCATTCATACGACTTGCAAGTTCAGCTGTGGGCTGCTTAGCATGACATCATACATAAACCTAGGAATGCGTCTACTTGATCCCAGTTTAACAGTTTTGTTAACCATGGTGTTTGTTAACTTTGAAATGAGAATTTTTTGATTTAATGAGAGCTGACACGTGAGAAGGGGAACTAGCCAGGGTGCAGACTTTTCTAATTAACTCTGGGTCATTTGCAAAACTTCTGAGCTTTCTAGTGGGTTTTTTTCCCTTTGCTCTTTTACAAACAAGTTTTTAAAGCACTGACACTGTAGCCATGAAATTATATTTATTTGATTAAGAGAGCAAGGAGAAATATTCCAAACAGGTGTACCAGCCTGTAGGTATTGCCTCGGCTTTGACACATCTATTGTCTGTGATATCAGAGTAATAATGCGTGAAATTATCAAGGGACCTTTCTAAAAGTGGTGCCTACAATACTTTAATTTTAGCATCTTAAATGAAAACTGTACACTGAAGCCACAGGGTAAGTTGAAAAATATTTTCTTGGTATCTTTTTCTCTGTATTTCAAACTTTTACTCAATGTGCTGAAACCTGTTTTTTTTCTAAGTAGTTCTTAATATAGACGTATTATTCAGCAGCTAAGCAGATAATACAGAGTTAGTATTTATGGGTTCTTTTCGATTCCACAAACTTGCTCCATGACCTGGAACAAATTATTTCATCTCACCATACTGCGCTTCAATTTCTCGGCCTCTCTGTTGAGAGAGTTAATGTTTCCCTTAGGCAGAGGTTTCCCTTTCATGGTAGTGCCTCCCAATGCCCCCATTATAGTTTTTGGCCTCACCACAAAACCCTTGACACACCTCTGTAATGTATTTGGTAGTTGCACAGTTGCTTTATTTCAGTCAACATCCTATGAATAGCAGTACCCCTCCACCCTTTATCAATGACACATTTGTTCTTCTTAAGCTATAATAATTTATATTAGTTCAGTTGTTGCAATTTCAAAAAATCAATAGAATTCCATCACTTGGAGCCTTGTATGAGGTCTCACAACAGGCTCTGGCTAGATAAAGCTGTTAATGTCACCTTTGCATAATGTCAATGACAAACTAGGTGGAGAAAGTAGGGTTCATTCCTTCTAGGTGTCCCTAAACTTGGCATTGGGGAGCACCACATATGTTGATTAAGCTCCTCGAAGGCCATAGTTTGCCATATTTGCCTTAGAGAGCTGCTTCTGTAGGGCTGCAGCACACAGATGACAGTAGGTTAAATACTGAGCAGTGTCTACCAGCCTCCTCCAGACTAATTGGCATCTGTCTCACAGAAGCAGAGTACAAGATGGACTGCAGATGGCCTCTGAAGCCTTGTCTCAAGTTTCTTCTTTCTTTTCCCTTGATCCAAAATGGGAATGATGAATTAGAGGATAAAAACAGTTCGTTTGTATTCTTCTTGCTTTTCAATTCTTTTAATTTGTCTCTCTTTTGATGCCTGACCAGGGACAATTGAGAACAGTACAGCTAGTCTTTTCTTTACAAGTTTTGCTCCTTCCTATTTTTATAAATTTAATTTTTGCAATTCAGCCATTTCCCTGTTTCTGAAGGGCCACCCTGACTTCAAATCAGAATCAGGGCTCAAGACTACCTTTACCTTCCTCAGATTTCCTCTGCTAGACTCCTTACATCAGGATGGGTGGCTCTCAAAGAAAGAACATTACTGATGGTAAATGTTTCATGCGTATAGTCTGCTCCTCTACTGTTTAGGGTGAGGAAATTCAATCCTGTTTAGGACAAATATGGGTTTTTTTATTCCGTAGCAGCAGTATTTATAAGAAGTTTAGTATTTTACAGCCACCGTGGGGTAGGAGAGAACAGGACCTGTGTCCAAAATGGACCAGAATGACCCATCCTCTTCCATATTAGCAATGAGAAATAAAAGATCCACGTCACAGAGAGAGATGTGAGAAGTGAACAAATCCTTGGAAAATGCTGCATTTTTGTCTCTCACAGTTCAATGTTTCTCACAGTCTGTGAAAAGATCCCAGCCTAATAAATAAAGCTTATAAGTAATTTTCATGGCATTTACCTTCTGGTTTTTCAAATTAAGTTATATTATAGGTAGTTTGTTAGTCATAGAAACAGTAACCTGGTGTACATTAAATCATGGCATGTATTTGAATAAGCCCACTGACTTAGTTAAGACCTAAAGCAACTTGCAAGGAGCTCTGTTGTCTTTGCTTTGCTTATTCATCCTTAGCCCACCAAATAAAAAGTGCTTTTGAGTAATGTTATTATCCCAAGTTCACTGAATAAAATTGTATCTTCACAGTACAAATCTGAATGTTACGGAGAACAAGGGTAAAATGCTTATAACCCTGAAATCTTTTTTATCTGAAGCTCTAAGTAATAAAATGACAAAGAAAGAAATTGTTTCAGACAGAAATTTCAGAGTGCTGCTCATAGGTTTTCTTTATAGATGTTATGATTTTGTTCAAACGGGCCATATTGAATCCATTGGGTTTTTTGTAATAGATTTCAAAATACATAATAGATGTAAGTAATATGATGACTAATGGGTCAAGTGAAGTTGGAACTTTTTAAATGAGAAAATAGCTGGAAACAGTTTTCAGGAAACTATTCCAGTTGATTTTTGGTCCCCCACAAGGTGTACATTAACATAAACTCCGTAGAATCGCCTCTGGGACCTGAATTCCCTCTCTGATTTTATTATTGCAATGTGATTCTTTTCCTTTCACTGTTAAGTCATCTGCTGGTGTAGTGGGAGCTTATAATAAGTGTAATTTATTTATATTTATCTAATCTCCTTTTAACTCAATGGTTATTTCATCATTCTGTTTCCTAGTAGCTGTTCAGAAAGTTGTGAAGGGTTATTAGAAACTAATAGGCAGACATGGATTTGCTGGTTAATCTAAAGAGATGTAGTGAAGAAATCAAGAGAAAGAGCAATTCAAATCCTACACTATAAATTAAACATTGCTTTGGTATCATCTAGTTCAGTCTTGTTGATACATAACCAGCTTCACTCACCTGAATGCAATCTATTTGCAAGCACGCTTGTTTCTTTACCATTTATTTGCTGGAAAGAGGTAAGATCTGGTAAAATTACTTAGTAGTAGTCCTAAACATACCAGGAAAGAATCTGTGCAGTGTTTTTGCTATCCTTCCCAAGGTGTTTAAAATACTCTAAAAACCAGTTACTCTTGGATTCTGCACCCTAGAAATTTTATTCCAGCTGCATCTAGGTGACTCTTTACACTGCAACGTGTCCCTTCAGACCCTTTTGAGTGACTGGAGAAGCTGCTGAACATGTGTCTTCATCAACTGCTATAAATAGCTCTTCATATTTCACCAGTTTTTGCTGTTTCTGTCCATCACTTAAATACATTTTTCTAAGAAGGAATGTTAACATTTCTTTTGCAGTGCTAAGTGTAAAGTGTAAAACAGGATGGAGACAAACAAACATATGCATTGCTCAAGTGTATTTTTTTTTTTAATATTTTATTTAAAATGCCAGAGTCTCCTGGCAGGATCTTTCCCCAGTTGTACAGCCTGTGTCATTAGGAGATAGTTCAGGTATTTGCAGTAAAGTTGCCAGAGTTACATCTTCTGGAGTTACACTTCTGTCTGCCACCACGTTCTGTTGGGGCTTCGCTGGATATTAATAACTTAATGCAAACCTTTCTCGAGTTATCAGTCTTGTCAAATTACCACACATTTTTCTGTGTGACATACAATTTCCAAAACCAGGCAAGTCCTGTGAGTTTCTCTGGCATTCCAGTGTCCATTTTCAAATTGGTCTCTTAGATGAGCGCAGCGTTTGTGAAAAAGTGACAACAGCAGTGATAAAACAAATGCCCAGGACCACAGGTATCATGGCCTGTACTCAGCACTGGTGAGGCCACACCTCAAGTACTGGGTTCAGTTTTGGACCACTCACTCCAAGAAGGACATTGAGGTGCTGGAGAGTGGCCAAAGAAGGGAAGCCAAGCTAGTGATGTGTCTAGAGCACAAGTCCTGTGAGGAGTGGTTCAGGAAATGGGTGTTGTTTGGCCTGGAGAAAAGAAAGCTGGAGGGAGACACCATTGCTGTCTACAGCTACCTGAGAGGAGGTTGTAGAGAAGTGGGATAGAATAAGAGAAAATGGTCTCAAGTTGCACCAGAAAAGCTTTACATTAGATATTAGGAAGAATTTCTTTACTGAAGGGGTTATCAAACATTGGAACAGTCTGCCCAGGGAGGTGGTGGAGTCACAGTCTCTGGAAGTATTTAAAAGCCATGTAGGTATGTTGCTAAAGGCCATAATTTAGCAGTGTCCTGGCAGTGCTGGGTGCTTGATCATCTTAAAGCTCTCTTTCAACGAAAAGGATTCTGTGTGATCCTGGTGTGTTCTACTGCTGAGGTTCACCAGTGGCCTGTGTGTTGTCTGGCCTGAACAAACCTGAGAGAACTATTGCTCTTAATTTTGCTTAAAAATCTTTTTACTTCATAGACCCACAGAATGATTAGAGATCAGAAAGGACCTCAAAAGATCATCCAGTCCAATCTCCCTGCCACAGCAGGATCACCCAGACCAAATCCAGGCAGGTTTCAAACGCCTCCAGAGAAGGAGACTCCACAAACTCCCCAGGCAGTCTTCTCCAGTGCCCTGTCACCCTTCCTGGGAAGCAGTTATAGAATCAGTCAGGGTTGGAAGGGACCACAGGACCATCCAGTTCCAACCCCCCTGCCATGGGCAGGAACACCCCACCCTAGATCAGGCTGGCCAGAGCCTCATCCAACCCGGCCTTAAACACCTCCAGGGACAGGACCCCAACCACCTCCCTGGGCAACCCATTCCAGGCTCTCAGCACTCTCCCAGTGAAGAACTTCCTCCTCACATCAAGTCTAAATCTCCCCATCTCCAGCTTTGCTCCATTCCTGTCGCTACCTGAGAT
>VZRI01006416.1:905596-1056595 GCA_013397515.1 Upupa epops | reverse complement strand
CCTGTGTCATTAGGAGATAGTTCAGGTATTTGCAGTAAAGTTGCCAGAGTTACATCTTCTGGAGTTACACTTCTGTCTGCCACCACGTTCTGTTGGGGCTTCGCTGGATATTAATAACTTAATGCAAACCTTTCTCGAGTTATCAGTCTTGTCAAGTTACCACACACTTTTCTGTGTGACATACAATTTCCAAAACCAGGCAAGTCCTGTGAGTTTCTCTGGCATTCCAGTGTCCATTTTCAAATTGGTCTCTTAGATGAGCGCAGCGTTTGTGAAAAAGTGACAACAGCAGTGATAAAACAAATGCCCAGGACCACAGGTATCATGGCCTGTACTCAGCACTGGTGAGGCCACACCTCAAGTACTGGGTTCAGTTTTGGACCACTCACTCCAAGAAGGACATTGAGGTGCTGGAGAGTGGCCAAAGAAGGGAAGCCAAGCTAGTGATGTGTCTAGAGCACAAGTCCTGTGAGGAGTGGTTCAGGAAATGGGTGTTGTTTGGCCTGGAGAAAAGAAAGCTGGAGGGAGACACCATTGCTGTCTACAGCTACCTGAGAGGAGGTTGTAGAGAAGTGGGATAGAATAAGAGAAAATGGTCTCAAGTTGCACCAGAAAAGCTTTACATTAGATATTAGGAAGAATTTCTTTACTGAAGGGGTTATCAAACATTGGAACAGTCTGCCCAGGGAGGTGGCGGAGTCACAGTCTCTGGAAGTATTTAAAAGCCATGTAGGTATGTTGCTAAATGGCATAATTTAGCAGTGTCCTGGCAGTGCTGGGTGCTTGATCATCTTAAAGCTCTCTTTCAACCAAAAGGATTCTGTGTGATCCTGTGTGTGTTCTACTGCTGAGGTTCACCAGTGGCCTGTGTGTTGTCTGGCCTGAACAAACCTGAGAGAACTATTGCTCTTAATTTTGCTTAAAAAT
This sequence comes from Upupa epops, assembly GCA_013397515.1. Lineage (NCBI taxonomy): Eukaryota > Metazoa > Chordata > Aves > Bucerotiformes > Upupidae > Upupa > Upupa epops. Next base: position 1,055,668 of record VZRI01006416.1, on the reverse strand, counting down.
CTTTTTACTTCATAGACCCACAGAATGATTAGAGATCAGAAAGGACCTCAAAAGATCATCCAGTCCAATCTCCCTGCCACAGCAGGATCACCCAGACCAAATCCAGGCAGGTTTCAAACGCCTCCAGAGAAGGAGACTCCACAAACTCCCCAGGCAGTCTTCTCCAGTGCCCTGTCACCCTTCCTGGGAAGCAGTTATAGAATCAGTCAGGGTTGGAAGGGACCACAGGACCATCCAGTTCCAACCCCCCTGCCATGGGCAGGAACACCCCACCCTAGATCAGGCTGGCCAGAGCCTCATCCAGCCCAGCCTTAAACACCTCCAGGGACAGGACCCCAACCACCTCCCTGGGCAACCCATTCCAGGCTCTCAGCACTCTCCCAGTGAAGAACTTCCTCCTCACATCAAGTCTAAATCTCCCCATCTCCAGCTTTGCTCCATTCCTGTCGCTACCTGAGATCCTGAAAAGCCCTTCCCCAGCTTTTTTATACTTCTTTTACACCTGATCTGTTAACTTATATCTAAGCATGTTTTGGATTGTAGGAGTTTGTGTTGGTTTTTCCTCTTAGCTGTGCTACCGTTGAAAAAAGTTGTCAATAAAGTGTGTCTTTGACAAAGCAGTTAGATGTGAAAACTGTCACGCCAAGCAGTGAGAGACCTTTCCTTGTTTGCTGGCTTACATACTTAATTATTTAGCAAAATCAAGAACATCTGTAGTATCTTACTCCCTTATTGCTACATCAGTGATGGAGCATATTAAGTTGATGCAGGACTTGTTATGAAAATGCCTATAAGGTTCAGAAACCCAAATCTTAGTTTCACTTGGATTTCACACTTGGATTATTTTAAAAATGCTGCTCATTGGCTTGGTTGGTTGATTGCCTGGGAATTTAAGGGGAGTAACACCCCTTTCCATCTGAGTGCCACAAGAAAATTAATATCATAATGTCACACGGGCCTCTACCTTCTTTCTAAGTCTCCTTTCTGTGTTCAAAAAGAAGAGAGCACCAGTGATGTGTGCAGAAAGGCAGGTGACTCTTGGGGTATTCTTCAGTGCCAAGAAGGGTGGAGAGATTTTCAAAAGGGATACAACACTTGCCTTCCCTTATTTAATTAAAAATACCAGTACATCGGTATTTTGTAAAATCTTCCAAGTTAATCATGTGTGGGTTTGGATGCCTGAAAGGCTTGCTTTCTTCTAAGGTCCTGCTTCCAAATTGGTATTTACCTTTCTACTGCTCCTAGCAGTGTTCTGCCAGTTTCTAGTTCAGCTTGGAAGGCTTTAGCACAAGAGAAAACATTTTCAGAACACCACTAATTAAGATTCTAACTTCCATAGCTTTGTAGTATTTAATTTCAGTTAGCTGTCTCATGCAGCACTACAGATGTTTAAGATTGTTTTGGGATTTTTAATTCAGCTACGATAAGTGTTACGTGTTTAATAACGTGTTTCTCTTATCTGTGAAAAAATGGTGCTAGTTTGTCATTCAGACACTTATTGGTTCAGTTACTAAAGCATCTAACTGGCATTTAGAACCTCCACATATTTTGGGGGGATCAGAAAAGTGCTTTGTCATGTGCCTGGGACTCTCTGAAGTCACTGTAAACTCTGAAGCCCTGCTCCTGCAGGCTTCACTGTTGTAAAAACTTGTAATTAACCTCAAGAGTGGGAGAATCGAGCTCATTGATTTGTATCAGCATTATGAGTACAATGTGATCCTGGACAACTTGAAACTAGGTCCTAATTTTAGTGATATATTCATTAATCTGTGTAAAACCTTCAACAAACAGTGTTTCCTATATATATTTATAATGAAACTTGAAACTAAGTAGTGCTGTTCTCTCTGAACATTTCATCTAGTTTAGCTGTGTGCACAGAATATGAATAGGTTTTGGTTCTTGGGGGTGGGGTGGTGGGAAGAGCTGTCTCACTACTGGGTGAAAGCTGAATTTGGAATTAAAATTTTTATAAACTAAGTTGAAGCCAGGGTTCTGTAATGAAGTGCAATGTACTGATAAAAATGCAGATAGCAGCACACACATAAGCCTCGACATCGTAAAACCCTGATTCCCATCTGTGAAATAATCATGGTAATTGCAACATCTCAGCAACTAAACTACCACTATTAAAGTCCACGAATCGTTCAGGTTGGAAAAGACCTATAAGATTATAGAGTCCCACCGTTCATTTGCCAATGTTGTGACATCTGAATGTTCTGTGAGACTTTTAACAGTCTGAGACGTACCAAAGACTACTAATACTAAGGAGTAAAAGAATGCTTTAAAAATCTCCTTGGAAAACCATGGAATTTAAACATACTGCAGGTTTTGCATTTGCTTTTTATTTCACCTTTTGTCTTGAAAATGCATTAAAGACTACAGCCTATTAGCTGTGCAGGAAACTACAGAACATACATGTTTTTTCTCGTTTAAATGTGTTGAAAATGTTTGCTCATGGCTTTGGAGTTTAGTCAATTCTACTGGTTGTAAAGCTCGAGAGAATGTGAAGTATATTTTCATTCTGACTCAAAAGGACTAGTTTATTTACCCTCCCGCACACTCAAATAAAGTGTGCCTTGCAGATATGTGACATATTTCTTTTAAAACTATATATTGAATGTTGCTTATAGTGCTTTTCAAGATGTTTTAATTCAGATTTATTCTAAAAAATACATTTTACAATTGATGCAGTTCTTATAGACAAAACATGGTAGAAATAACGTTGTCTTCACTAAATGTCTAGTGTTTTTACATTGCTTGAATAATTTTATTCTCTCATATTCCTCTCTCCACTTCTACAGCTGATATAAACGTGGACATATCAAAACCTTTGAAGGCAAATCTCAGTTTTGTCAAACTTGATCAAATAAACCAGTTTTTGAAGAAAATCGTAATCGCGAGTGATGAGGAACCCAGGAAGGAGGCTGCGCCATCAGCTGCTGTTGATCCAGAGGAGGATGCCTCTTCAATTACTAAACTTCCCAGTACAAAGGATTCAGTACCTGCAGCACACACCAGTGCTGTGCAGAAGGCTTCAGTTCCAGAAACATTGTGGCAAGCCCTTTCCTGCTTCCAGAAGATTTCCATTCACACTGTTCAAATGGTTGTTTCAATGGAAACGATCCCACATCCCAGTAAACCTTGTTTGTTAGTCTCTTCATCAAACCTCAGCGGGAGCCTGAATATTAAAAGTGGACATAAAACTGCAGGTAAGAGTTTTTCAAACTTGGAAATGCTACTAATTTCATAGAATCATAGAATCATTAGGGATCAGAAGTTGTGGGCTAGTAACCATTTTAAAATATGGAGCGTTGAGGAGAACTCCTTTAGATAACATAAAAAACCCACAACAACAGCAAATCCCCGCTAGGCTCCATTACCTGAGCTTTCCTTTCCATTAGGCAGCACCTAACAGTGCTTAACTTGTAGTTAATGTCACCTAGCCTGTAATTGTTGATTTATGACAGAATTATGCCTGGAATAGTGGTTACAAGAACCGCTTTTCTGGTAACTGAGCACATACTTTAAAAGGAGAAAATTCCGACAGTTTTCACTCTATAACTACATTTTCTTGTTAGGATCGTGTCTTTCTGTTTAAAAAAAAAAACAACCAAAAATAGTTGTTCAGAGCCCTGACATACGCTGCTATGTAAATGTTGGGTCATACCATTGCTCTCCTCCAGGCTTATGAAGTTTTATATTTTTACATGCTTCCTCTGCACAGCTGAGAGTCACCCAGGGAAAACAGGCGCTTCAGCTCATTACTGCAGAGCTGCAGGGAAACTTTACACCGTGGGTGCAATTAACAGGATACTAGGGACAGATTCAAAATAAAGGCATTTTGAGTGTCTTTGAAAATCGTTTTATCAGTTTCTTAATAAAATTAATCAGATGGTACATTTGCATTATGTGGAGATGAGCCAGATGTGGGTTGTTGGCAGAGTAGCTTGTGAGGTAAAATGGTCTGTAGCTGAGAGGAACAAGTTGTTGGCCAAGTGAGGTGTTGATTTATTTCTTTTTCATCAGAAATATTTCTCCTCAGGCTAGCACATTTCTGTGCTTCCTTATTGTTTTAAAAGTTAAAAATGAAAAATGTGAGGTTTATAGGACATGAAAGCCTGTGAAAGTGCTGGAGCCTGAAACTCTTGATTTATCCGTAAATAAACAGCAGTGCAGGCAGGAACAGTGTCTGCTTTCCCACGCTTTCCGATCAAATCGCAACTGTAGCACGGAGAGCCTTGCAACTGAGGAAAAGGCCTTTCTGGTGGCCTTTAAAGAGCTCTAGTTTTCTTTCTGTGTAATAATCCTCTTTTACTTAATCACTTCCCCTCTATCATTTATACATTATCCATTCCGTGCTACAGTACAGTGTTCACAGCAAGCTTCGATATATCAAAGCTGAGCGTGTTCCATCACTATACTCTAAAGCAATTTGGCAAACTCAGCAGTGTATATTGCTTACCCTGGAGTTTTTCATCCACTGAGGAGGGTGTACCTTGCCTAGCATGATAAGCTTCAGAAACATTTGCCATGAAGTTTTGTTTCTAAATTCTTCTGGCAGTCTGAGGAAGCCAATCCTTATTTTTCATGTCACGAGCTATACATGAATCTTCAGTATATTTCTAGTCTGGCAAGCACTGCTAAGTAAAGCAATGCTGATGCCAAATCTAGTCAAAATGGAAATTAGCTCTTTTAAACGAAGAATTTTCATAACCAGACAATAAATAAACATCAACACTCTTTTCACATTTTTATTCCAGCTTCCTTATCTTTGCTTTATAAAAGAAATATGAGTGTGCGTGAGGTTTTATATGCTGTTGTGTCAGCGCAGTAAATTGGTTTAAGCTTCGCGAAGTGCAAAAGACACATGTTCACAAAGTTGTCAGAAGATTCTTCTAATAAAAGGTTTGGATTTTTATTTAGAATTATTAATTTGAGATTAAGGTGCTTGTAGAAGCCACAATGAAAATTACAGCTTCAGGAAAAGATCAGTTACTTAGTGAGGAGGAAGCAGTATTATCATCCACTGTTAAAAACACTTAAGGAGATTACCATAGTTACTAGCCAGAGTAGTTCTGTTGCAAAGAAATTATTTTACAAAGAAGTTTAGCAGCAGAGTCTTTGGAGCAAGGAGCTTTAATATGTGTCTTCTCTACTTTTACAGGAGTTTTTCTAAATATACCTTGCTAAACAGGGTTAATGTCAGATTTTTTTAATAGAATGAAACTAATACACAAATACTTCACTGTGTCTTTGATTTTACAGTCAAATAACTATTGTGACCATCTGCCACAGCTGCATTTTACGAATTATTTGCTGAAGCAAACTAAGCACAATGACACAAGTAGTCATCTCAGATGTGCTGTTAAAACAGAGGAAGAAAAAGGAGCGTTGCTTGCCTTTTGTACAGTGTGGCCATCTGCTGTACAGATGTTATTATATAGAATGACTTCAGATACAGTAATTGTAGAAAATTTTCATTAAAACCTCAACAATTTGCACTTGTTTACTTGAATCTGCATAACTCCCCAGTGAGACAACACAATACACTTGGGGTTTCTTTGCTTCTCACTAGCTTTCTCTTTGATCCTTTGATGTGCTGACTTTAATAAACATAGTTAAAAACACTGTTCAAAAACATCATGGAAAAAACTACAAAGGAACAATTATAGCAGTAGAAACTACTCTAATCCCTTACTTACGCAAGCTATTTTTAGTGAAACACGGTTTTTTTACACATTTTATGTGGCAGTGTTTTATAAACAGTGTAAACGACCCCTGTTCCAGATGAGTTTTAATGTAGGAATTGAAGTTTGTTTGTAAGGAATCCTATTTGCTAGGCATTATATAGCAAAAACACCTCACAACTGCGTCCTGTCGGCGTTTTTCCTACCTTATAGAGGGAAAACAAAAGTGCGTGACCTTCTGCAATGCTTTGATTTTTGTTAGCTGAGATTGAGGTAGAAGCTTGCCTTATAACTTCTCTTTTAATTCAGGTTTCCCTCTACACTTTAACCATGGAATCTAAAGGCCTTCTTATAACTTTTCATCATAATTTCTTTTGAGTGTAGAAAGATGTAGCTTGCGAAAAACAGAGGGGGTAATTAGTTGAATTATTTAACAAAATCACTTGTAAGTGTTGAACACTCACGTTGCACTGGGATCACATTAAACCACCTCAATTTCTACAAATCCTGCTGCCTTCTTATACAACTCAAAAGTTGAATATGTCAAGGGACTTTATTTTTTGGACATTTTTCATGTTTCAGTACAACAGTGACTTGTAACAACATGGTTACTATTTCTGCTGGAAGACATATTTTTCTCTGTGCTTACACTGAACTCCCGTGTATTTTAGTTTTCGTAAAGTAACAGTATTGCAGAATGTGATGCTGTTTATTGACAGAAAGCAAACTAGAACAAAAACCCTTCTGCAAAAAAATGTTCCTTTAATTTTAATTAAAAAAGGGTACAATTACAGTTCTTTTCTGATACCCTTAAGAGCAGGAGTTTAAGTTGTACTGATGTTAAAAAAACACAAAGTTGTGGCTTAGTGTTACAAGTGTTTTCATACAAGAAAATAACAAACATTTAGGTCATGTTTTCTGCTTATTTGTAATGCTGACAACAACCCAAAGCTCAAGAACTATGATTATTTTTATCCTGGAAGTATCTAAGTGACATGTTCTGCAGGTGGCTAGAGCTCTCTCTCGAGTACCATGTGCCCATCCAGATTTCAGATTGTTTGCTATCACAAGATGTATACCTTACTGCAGAACAGCCACATTAAAGCTGAAAACATTTTAGCAGTACAAACTAGAAAAGAGAATGTAATTCTAAAGATACATCTTAATTTAATTTATGTTTGGTGTTGAAATTAGCACTGCCTACCTGCCAGCAGAGCAGAAGAATGAGAGGAGTTGAGGACTGCAGTCTCTCCAGAGTGAAAGACAGCGAGAAGCCTGTAGCGTCTCAGTGGAACCTTATTTTGCTGTGGCTGGACTTAGGAGGGAAGTTTTGCTGTTCAGTATCTGAGCAGAGAGAGTTACATACCTAAAGTATTCCAAAGATCATAGACAGAATTCCCTACTCCTTCATCCCATATGCAGAGATGATTACTTTAACATATAGAAATAACAGGAAAAAACAAATGCTAATTGAGCATATGATAATCACAAGTATTTTGTCTAAACCTGAAAGAAATTACTTAATTAAGATAGTTCACTGAAATATTACAAATTAAATGCAGTTATTAATTGGCATAGAGCAAAGACCAAACTTCATTTTGGAGTTAAGTAAATCTCTTGAGAAAACTCTGCTAAGGCGTTGCCGTAGCCTTTGGATGCTGCAGATACGCAAGTTAATCCATGGGGAAATAAAACATTAGATTAGATATGACTACCTAAAATAATATGCAGCAGTAACAAGCCATTTACAACACCCAGAAGACCTTTGTTACTTTTAGAAAGAAATATAAACTCTTTCCAACACTTGAACAATAGGAAATTAATTCTTTGTCAGTAGAAGCCAGAGAACAAACTAAATATTTAAACGGCCACTGAGGATTGAGGTGGAAGCGCAGCTTGTAGACAGCTATACAAATCACTAACAAACCTTAATGAATATTGGGTGTGGGCACCAGGGTCCTGTCAGATTTGACACCATGTCCCAAGTAGCTTAAACCCAACACTCAAGAAAAGGTGGAGACCTCATCAAGTCTCTAACATCTGGGATTTTATTTGTCGTTTTGGCATACCCTGCAAGCGCAAAAGAAAGAGTAAAAGGGGATTATCCTGACAATGAAATGAGTTACTGAATCTTGTGATAATGAAAAGCAGAAGAATTCTAATTCCTTTCTATAGTCCCTGAGGTGGAGGTACGTTTATAGTTCTGCAGGAGTATAATGTAGGAGGGAAGAACAGATGGCCTAAAATCCATGAAACAAGACACCACCTAATCCCAGGACTGAGTACCACTATTAATCCTGGTCAGATTCCCTACTGGTACTTTGTAACAGGGTTCACAATTGCTACTGATGAACTAGCACCTTAGCTTGGGGAGGAGCAGGAGGGAGGAAAGAAAAAATATAAAGTTAGTTGTAGGTTTTGATTCAAAACAGCATGCAATGGTTTTGCAGAACTGCCTATACAGTTTAAATAACTCAACTTAAAAAAGTAGACTCCGACTGAAATTTCATTCAGAACAAATAGGGTTTTTAGTCATCCCTTCATCTTTTATAATGAAAGTAATTGCATCTGGACTGGAATTTCTTTGGTTGTGTGGATCCCAGTCCTGTACATGGTGGTATAGTAGGTGATGCAGCATTTTCATGGTACTTAGGTCTATAGAATATTTACCTTCATGAGGAAATGCAGAGAAGTGTAAAATCTGAATGTTTTCTCTGTACCTTTTATGTTTTTGTGTGCAATTCCTCCAGTTCAATCTACATTTTGCAGTGTGAGGTACAGGAACAGAAATCAGGCATCATTGATTCACCCTAAGGACCAGCTCTTTAATCTGGCTAGATCACTGACATACTGGCCACACCAGTATTTTTATGGTATAAGACTTCCAGCTTGCTGCCCAAACAGATGGAGCAGTTCCATGGCAAGTGTAGGTTACTATAACTGCCCATTTCAACACTCTGCCTTGTGCTAGCTGTTAACTTGGACAATGACTTGAGTCAGAGCACTGCTCAGTCTGAAAATTAATACAACGAGGAAAAAACCTCTGAGCAGGAGAAACTGGAACATAGGACCCAGACCTGGAGAATCACATCCCAAGAGTGCAGGGAAACAAGTTCAGTTTGTGTGGCCTAGGTTAATCTGTCAGGCTTTGGACTCCAGAAGCATAATTCACTGGGGTATAGAGGCTCAGACAGCTTGTTCAAACAGTGCTGCCAAGCGCTATCTTCAGGACGGTTATTTATAAAGAAAAGATGCCCTCTAGTTCATGAACTATCTAATCCACTAAAGCAGTTGAAATATAGTCAATCAAGAATAGAGTAAAGGAGAAAGACAGCAAAGCTGAAATTCTAATTCAACCTCTTGGCAATTGCATAGGGCCACATTTTGTGTGGCATCCACTATTCTGTAATGCTTCATTTACTGTGCAACCATTCAGTGTCTGATTTGTCAGTAACGCTAAGTATCTACTTAGCATCAGTAAAATTACTTAGTAAATCAGGGACAGTTGTAGGTACCAGCTATCTGCTGAAAGTAAACCACAGTTTCCAAGCAACCACCTAAAATAAAAACGTCAAAATATATGATTTTTTTTTTAACAAAGAACTTCTTCATGCCCATATAGTAAGAGTGTTTAGAGACTTTTCTGATGAGAAGGTGTCAGACTGCTGATACCTAAAAATAAAATGTCTATGATATAAGAACCAAGGATTACTCATGTCACTATAACAGCCAGTTTTGAAAGCAGGACTCACAGATGCAAAATTAATTAATTAATGCTCTTTTTGTTGTTTTCCATTATGCAGTTTCTCCACTTAATTTGAATAAGACAGGGCAATATAGAGATTTACTGATATACTGGAAAATATTGTATAACAAAGACAGACTTGGCCAAAAATGCAGATCCTGTAGATCTGATGTTTAATGTTCTCTCTCTGATCAAGCATTACAAAATCCAATATTACCACATCAACAAGTGTATTGAGATTTGTTTTCAGCTATTTAGCATGCAGTAGTGCACTGTACATGATGTACCTGCCCAGATATTCTTTAAGGGAGATGAGCTCATTTCAAATAGATAACCATCTTTGACTTCCCTTCTGATTCATCACTAACCTGAACTCCGTTTGAACCTTGTTAGACACAAAACAAGTGGGATTCCTGGCCTGAGCTATAAAATATAATTAAGCCCTTTTGAAATTATGTGTAAAAGAACATAGCTTTACCCCCACTATAACTACCACCACCACAACCAATAAAGTTAAATCAAGCACTGCTTGTAATGGATTAAAATAATAATGTTCCTGGATTGTAGTGTTTGAAGTATTTGAAGAAAGCAGGCTCCCAGCAGCCAGGACTGCTGAATGCACGGGGACATTTATTAGTGACAAATTCAAGGGTTGGGCCTGTTTAAGATCATTGCTTTCCGTTTACCGCGTGCTACACATCTCATGTTTTTACAGAGCCCACATGTGTCTCCCTGTAATGCTGAAAAACTCTCTTTGGCTAAAGAATAGTTAATTGGTAACGTGTAAATATTGTTCTCGTGGGAAGAATGAACTGTTGTAAGATTCAGCTCGACACTAATGAGAAATCCAGTGTGGTCAGTGGATTGTTAACTAAAGCTCTCCTGGAAAAGTGCCCTTTACTAACATCTCACCATTTATTTGCTACTGCTGTTTCCAGGCTTGAATAAATCGGCCGACCCTTAAATTAACTGCAGTATTTCCCCTGTAATTGTTTTTATACCTTTGGTACCCTTTCTTCTCAGAAGCTGCTTTGTAGATGATACCTATCAACAGAGCAGTGTAACTGTCATAGAACTACATGTTGTGTGGTGTATCTAAAATTTTCTTAAGAGGAAAAAAAGAATGTAGATAATTGTATATCAGGTATAATAATGTATCTCAATGTTCAGCACTTTCTTAGTGTCTTGGGCAGCTTTTAGCTTGCATTACAAATATGAAGAGTGAATGCTCAGAAGCAAATATCACAGATTACCACCTCAGTAATATCACTTTAAAGCAGAAGGTAGTAAGGAAAACTACTTGCTAATTAACCCTCAGTGGGCATATTGCTTATCTGCTACCTACAGCTAGAGAGCCCATGGAAGAATCTGGACAACTTCAGTCCTTTGGGATGCAGTCTGCCAAGTGCTGTGGTTGGTGCAGACCACATTACTCATGTGCATCTTGTCAAGCTGTGTGCCTATTGCACAGAGCAAAACAGAAGGGAAAAGATTCCAGCTACGATTCCACTTGCTTCACTTTGAGCTGATTCAAATATAAGTATCTGAAAAGAGAAGGTCCATAGTTGTTGTCAAATTAGTCTCCTCCTTTGTCTGTGAACCATGAAAAATAGCAAACTCACTAACACCTATTTTGCCTAAACACAAGGCGATTGCTACTATAAGGGCTGTTTTAATGTGTTTGCTGCATCTATTAAAATAGCTTCGCTTTTTTTTCTATATGCCCAACTAGATTTATGCACATAGGACAGGTTAACAATCACAGAGCCTCCTATTAGTGGTAACTGCTAGTGTAACTGTATTAGACTTTTATATAAACCCTAATATAATTCTATTTATAACTGGTTTGCTCTGATTCTTTGTGATGTCTGTGTAAATACTAGTATAAATCATGTCTCTACTGACTAAACACAGATGTTAGAGTATCAAAGCAAATGTATTATAGTAAATTTTCTTCAGTATTCTAATTTCTGAGCAAGTTCATTATTTCAAGTTACCAAGCAAGTGCTAGCTTTTTGTCAAACCCTCCTGCAGTATTTCCAACCATATAAAAATAATCAGCTCTTCCTCTTGGGCACATTTCATCATAAAAGCAATCCTCACGGTGCCATGCAGAACCCTGATGTCAATTGTATTTTGCTCAGTTAAGAGGACAGTGCATTGTGGCGCAGCTACAGGTCTGGGTGGAGTCTGACAACAGAGTGCCGGCAGCATTTTTTAAACGTTGTTGAAAGTAAGCACTTCATATATAATAGTCTCTCATGGAGTATTTTAAAAGTCATGAAGCTGTTTTCTCCTGGAAATGACTGCACGGACTGAAAAGTGTGTTGCTGTTGATGAGTGATAGTCTGAATAGCACAAGATAAGTTGTACATATCGTAGCAATCTCAGTAAACCAAGCTCCATTCTATCAGTAATTAATAGGAATAACAGGATTTGTTTTCTCATTTCATTCTTTTAGGATTTCCATAATAATGGTCCCTCACTGAAGCTTCTCTCAGGCCAGGATATCTTTTTATTTCCTATTAATTTATAGGGAGTCTGCATACTTGTTGGACTTCATTTGCTTTCTTTAAGCTTTCTTAAGTCATCACTTTGTGCAAGTTTGTGCTCCTGTGATTTTTTAATGAAAGGCACAGTGTTTTTTTACCAAGACTCACTTCGTCCCCAAAAGGCCGCGTCAGTGCGAGGAAGGAGAGGGGTGTGATTCTTACATATACGAGAACAATCTGGGTCACAGCAAGAAAAAGAAATATCTTTTACTGAGTCCCTGATCGTCTTCTGGTGTCTGTAGAACACAACCCCTTGGATGCGTCTTGGCAAATTTCATTTACTTAGTATTTATCTACACTCCTTTATTCTTATTGTGTCTTCATTTCTGTTTACATAGCTTTTACAAAAGGCACTGCTGATTCTGAACCAGCACTGTAATGTGCTGAATGCTCAGTTCTGTTTCTAAGCCATTGGATATTGCGTTCGCTTTGTACTTTGTGGAGCTGAGATGACAACAGAAAAAGACTGCAAAGCATAATCCTTCCAAGTGTAATCCCAGTGAAAGAAAACATAAATAAAACCACTTGTGTTCAGACATTCCTGTCTCCCTTTTATTGTTTCTGCAACTTGGCATATATTTCAGTAAAACTATAGAAGATTTCTTTTTATTGCAGAATTGTGTGATAGTTACATAGAATTTCTCCTCTTTGAGTAGGGTATGAAAAAGAATTTAATTTCCAAATATTGCAGTGCCTTTTAAAGTAACTAGAGGAAGCACAGTGGAGTGAGAGTGAGCCCTTCTGGTAAAAACTTACTTTTCGTGATTTTACGCTGTATGTAAATCTGCTTCATTCCACAGTTTGCAGAATCAAGTCCTAGAGGAGAAGCATCAGAGTGTGTTTAGGTTAATTTTCCTGATTATGTCTGAAGTTCATATCATAAAAACACCAGTTTCTGTTGTATAAACCGATCACCTATTAGGCCAGACCCGAGGATCCAGAAACCCCTAAATAACCCAGACACAAAACCCCTCTCCCAGTTGGTGACGATAGGACTTGGTGGGATTGGCACAGGATAAAGGTTTGCGCGTATTGGTTTGGATGCAATTCAATGCCATTGTTGCTGTGGTGCCTTCTACCACCTTCCTAGTGGTTGCTGAATTAAAAAATAAATCAAACATACTTCCTTCAATTGGATAAAGTATGTCTACTTTAGGGACATACTTTATCCTAAGACATACTTTTACCTAAAGTATGTCTACTTTAGGTGTTAGGGAATTGTAAGTCCCTGGATGCAGACAGATTCATAAGAAATGCACAGGAGAAGTTTTAATATGTGTGTTTGAAATGGCAAATTGTGATTTGGTGGGATTTTTCTACCAGCAAATCTATGACAATGTAAAATGAAACTGTACCTTGTCTTTTGCCTTTTGGAAGTGCCTAGTTTTAGTATCAAATAGGCTGTGGGCAATAATCAAGCATGGTAGCCTTCAGTATTCAGAGGGCTGAGTACAAGTGCCAGAAGTGAAAAACGTTAACCCAGCTTCAAATGTAGTAAGCTCTGCGTAAATTCAGACAGATATTAACAATCATTTGCTGTAAGTTAAATTTACAGGAGATGTGACTTTTCTTGGTGTTTCTTTTCTAAAAATCTTTGCTCTTTAACGGCATCATGTAAATCCTGTCATAAAACTGACAGTTATCATTTCATGATAACCTGCCATTATCATTTCAGTGTTTAATAAGTATGTGTAAAGTGGACATAGTTATGATGTTAAAAGTTTAGATTACACTGGGGTTTTTGTTATGTATTTTGAATTACAGTAATTGTTTTGAATTATTTAAATTCTGACATTAACCTTATTCTCCCACTATGCACTCTAAAGTTTAGCAAGGCAACATCATACAAGAGCTAACCTGAACAAAAGCAGAGGGAATAATCCAAACTAGCTATTACCTATCAGTTTAGAGTACAATCAAGTGAAGCAACTGTTCTTACTCTTAATACACTATTTAGAAAAAGAAACTAATAGGTTAATGAAAAAATATCTCTTTCATAAACAATAAAATAACTCACACTTGTGAAGAGCCATGTTTTGCCCAATAGTTCTTGGTAAAGAATGTGCAGGAGACATACCTGCTCTGTAAGTGCAAGAAAGCACCCTCTATAGTGTCAGTAGAGCAAGCCTTTAAAAAAACAAAAATTAGTCTTGTAGTCAACTGTGATGCTTTTACCTGGGGTTGGGGGGACTATTTGTAGCATTTCTTCTAGGCTGAGATTTCCAGTCTCATGGTAAATGTTGGGAGAATAACTAATAACAGAATGAAATGACTCTATCTCTTTTTAGGAATCCATGGATCGTCTTTTGAACTTCACATAAAAGATTTTCTGCTCAAAACCAATCTCAAGGAAAGAGCCAGATCTCTGATGGGCCCATTTTGCTGCTCTGTTAACATGGAAGCTAAGTGGTGTAAGCACAGTGGTGATCCTGGCCCAGAGCAATCTGTTCCAAAAATACACATTGATTTGAGAGGAGGACTGCTGCAGGTCTGTGTAAGATGCTTATGGGTGGGCTAGTGAGGCTATGGATGGTTGAGATTTCATCAATAAATTGCATGAAAGACTGTAAATCTCTCTAGCCTATAACAATTCACTGGATTGGGGTTTTTTTTACTTGTTTTGGTGGGTTCTATTTTACCTTTTAAAAGAAATATCCTTTCACATAAAACTGTTGATTGAATAATTGTCTACAGCATTTGGGGGGGTTTTAACTACTTCTTAAAGCACTTAATATAGTTGTATATGTGTGTTCTTTTAAAGCTGGGGGGACAAGTTGCTAACACTTAGTATCTAGGACCCTGTTCTGATGTGTTTGTCCATGAGCTACGTGTCTGTAATGCCTAGGGGTAGTGTAAAGAAATATATGTTCTTTCTTTTTAAGCTTACACCAGTTTCTCAGGGGAGTAATTACAAACTGTTGTTTGTAGCAATTAGTACTCAGTTTTCCACGCTGTCCTCTCCTTTTTGGAAGTGCCTAAAATTTGAAACCACTCCAAGAAGCATGGGAGTTCTTGAAATGAAAACTAGATTCTGTGGGGCTTAAACAAGTGAGCTCTAAGATATGTCTTGTTTTAATTATTTTTATTGTAGTGTCAATACACACCAAATGTTTTAAAATAAATACATAAATCAAGAAAATAAAACACAAAAAAGGAAATTTTGACGTTTAGTCCTGTCATTAGGTCCTTTCCCAGAGTCAGCATTAGCATTAAAACCACAGCACTGGGAGAAGGGCTAACTGGCTAATGTGAATTTTTAAAAATCATTTCTTAATACATAAATAAAGTCAGTTAGTTTATCAGCTTCTGTTTATATCTGTTATTGATGGTACTTGGCTGACTACTTGCAGATGTCGATAATAAAAAAGATTTTTCTTCTTTTTTGCCCCCAAAATTTTGGTGGTTTGACAAGAAACAAAAATATCTCTAAGTGTAAGAAAGCCACGTATTATTGAGTATATACTGGTAAATTAGATTTTGTAGAAAACAAAACAGTTTGGTCTGCCAAAGCAGATTTGAGAATGCTGACAAAAGCATTAGCAGTCCTACTTCAAATTAATTTATTTACATCTGCTTGCTGATTTCACCAGTTCTAAAGAAGACCTCATCTTCTACCTCTGCACTGCAGCAGAGCTTAGAAAGCTTACATGATTTTGATGCCTTCTTTTTGATGCACTACAAGTTCCATCTGCCTAAAATTAAAGTGAATGAAAGTGGCAGAAAAATAATATTCTCTCTTCTGTCAATAGAGGTCTGAGGCCTGTGAGATAGGCTGAGGTGGCACAGAACATCTTGAGGTGATGCTAAACCAAGTGTGGGACCCAAAGCCCAAAGGTGCTCTAGAAACTGCAGTACAAATGCACTTAGTGAGGGAAATGACCTGGGTAGCCCAGGACAGGCTGTAGCTGTGTTTCAGGAGGGTCTTCGTTTATTCCAGGAGTTTACGTAGAGATGCAAAGGAAGGAAAAGCTTCCTACTTGACAGTCATGCTACACTCCCTTTAGACAAACTCTTGATGTTTCTTAATACTTGAAAATTGGTATTCCCAGTGAAAAAAAAATGTGCACTGCTCTTTATGTGCACACCTGACTTTACTCCTGCTCTTACCATGGACTTTTAAGTTACTGTCTGGTAATTTTTATTTCATCCCACGCTAGTTCTGAGTCTTGTTTCTTTACTAATTGCTGGTTGCTTTCTTGTCTTCCCTTTTGCTTCTGAGCCCATTGCTGCACATCAAGACTAAAGGACTTGTCCCCTTTAACATGATTTTCTCAAACAGAAGTTTGATTTGAGAAAAGCTGTACTGATTGTTAAAGCTAGCGTAGTGAAATGTCTACTTGCCTTTTATTTGCTCTAAAGGTTTTTGGATCTTTGGACTTTGTGTGCCAATTTTTATTAGATATTTTTCTAAATCTCTGTTAAAACTTCAATAAGCTCTACATTTTTAAACCTCACTCTGAGAAATGTTGGCATCCCCGATTCATATGCTGTATATAATCTATATTTGCATCTGCAGTGATATGTCTTTCTAGTCACTTTTGCTGTGTTGCTCACATTTTAATGCATTCTGGAATTCCACAGGCTCCTTGAGGAGTTTAAACTTCCTATCTTTAAGGGGGTTTTTTTGTCATATCTTCAAGTGCAAAACCTGTGACTAGTCCTGGCATTACATACTGCACTTGGTTCTAAGTTCTTGCAAGTGCTGCCTTCCCAGGCAGCATCAGCATCAGTTGTAAGTGCTAAGAAGTAATACTTCCCTTATAATGATGAAAAGAACAAATTTGCTGAAAGGTTTTGTAGAGATTTTTTGTTATTCCTGTTCTTTATTGTCACATTAAGGCTACTTGCAAGCAATTACCATTTAAGTAGAACAGGCTGAAAGCTGTATAAAGTTCCTAGGGCTTTGGAGACATCTTGCCTTCAAAAATGGACCAAATACTCGTGTGTAATTATTTTGTCTTTTCTTCTTTTGTGTTTTTTTTTTATGATTCCATGTTTGTTCATTTGTTTTAAGGTTTTCTGGGGTCAAGAACACTTGAACTGTTTAGTTCTTCTTCAGGAACTTTTGAGGCAGTACCTTACCAAAAAGGGCAATGCAGAAACTTCAATACCTGGACATAGACACCCCACTTGTTTTTCTGCGGAAAGGAATCGGGCCACAAAGACTGAACATACTTCAGATGATCTGCGAACGGGCCTGTTCCAGTATATACAAGATGCTGGTAAAAAGAATACTATTGCTGTCTTTTTTTAATTATTGAGGAAATACGGTAGTAACCTATTAAACATTACTTGCCTCTTGCAATGAATAACTATGCATTATTTTATAAAAGCAATTGAAAAGACATCTGCTAGAATGAAAAAAAGAAAACGTCTTTGACTCCTTTCCATTAGGTTTACTTACTTTCTTTACTTCTTTTAAAAGTCAGGGAAATTACTTTTTTATTTTCTCTCCTTTTGATCCTGAGGGGTTTGGTTTCAACTGCTTTGGACTCATAAACCAGCATGTTTCTTTCTAGAAATGGTATTACACATTATAGCTTTCTTTCATTTGACAGAAGCAAAAAAACTGCCCAGTGCCTATGAAGTTGTGTTTTACAATGAAACTGAGGATAGCCCAGGAATGATGTTGTGGAGATACCCAGAACCCCGAGTGCTCACTCTTGTAAGAATTAACCCCGTTCCTTTTAATACCACTGAAGACCCAGATATAAGTACTGCTGACCTTGGAGACGTTCTTCAGGTGGGTAGCGTTTTCTACTTCGATTAACAAAAGAAAATGTTACTGCTCTGAATTGTTTTCAAGCAGGTTTATTAAAAGTGAGCACAAAACAAATGTCTAGAGCTCTATAAAATCAATAGGAGGTAGATTTCACAGCTTGAACTCATCTTTACTTTAACAACTTCCTATTCAAATATTTCAACCTCTTACCTGTAAAGTGTTTCCATGACATAATAACCTATAGCTAAATGTATCCCTTCTGGTTTGCAAGCGTGCAGAGATTTTGGTCTGGTGTCCTATGATTTCATCTGTCAGTCTTTAATTAAAGACTTTATTTGATTTGAAACTGAGATATGTGAGGAAAGACCTGCTCAGAAATTGCCAGCATTTGGTGGAATCACCAAACTCACATCTCAGTCTGGCTGGGTCTGTGACAGCAGACAGTTGTTCTGCTTCTAGTCAGATCTACAGGGCAGAAAGAAAGGGTCTCTTCTTTCTCATTTTGCCTTGAGAGGGTTGAAGTGGGCAGTCTGGTTTGACTGTGTGAGATCATGGAGCTGCCCTTCAAAGGAGGACTGAGTGCTTTGGCCTTGTGACTGTGCCCCCAGTACAGACCATACCTCACCAGTATGCTGACTCTTAATGCTGAGAATTTTTGCACAGTCAAATACACAATCAAGTAATTACGTTCTTTGCTGTCTAGTGTAATTCATCTTTATAAATTCACTTACTCCTTGCAAGCCTGTTTTGATTTTAGCTCAATTTCAATTTTGTTAATCTCAGTATCCTTTTTGTATTACAAATTGGATCTGTCATTATTTTTTTTTAATTTCAGTTTGCTTGTTAGTCAGAATATTGTTTTGAGTCAAGGGAAATAAATCTCTCCCAGTTCTTCCTATTTGTTCAGAAATGCTGAATTGTATTTCATTATTGCTTTGACAATTGAATTATGCATCAATATGCTTTGAGTTATGGATAAGTAGGATAATCTTCCTCAGATAAATGGGTTAATGTTATTACCATGCACATACTGTTAATGAGATCATGTAAGTGTCCTGTCAGTTTCTTTGCCCTCTAGACAGCCAAATGTCACCCCCTTTCAGTTATATGAAAATTAAAATTAAGTGGAAAAGATCAACTCTGCTTGGCATGAGGTTTGAATCAAAGATCAAAATTGTGTCTTGATGACCTGATTAGATTGCTATGAAAGGCAGCAATCTGCCTTCTCTCAGGTTGGTACTCTCAGTGGTATAACTACATTAAGCTCCCATTATAGGTAACAGACATCATGAGCTCAGTGTATGTGCTTGTGTAATAATATGACCTTGTACAGGAGGAATACTGGCAGTGCTTCAGGTGGGCATACACAGCTGGACTTGTAGTAGAACATGCTATTCTGCTGCCTTGTGTTTCCATGCTGTGGTCTACAGAAAAGAAGGTAGTTGCAACCCTCTTTTCATTTCCTCTGCGTTTCCCTAGACAGTGAAGTAGAAACCTCTCAGCTGCCAGATTCTGTCAATTTCTACTGGTCTTCATGTAATTGTTCAGATTTGCATCTTCAACATTGACCACAGAAAACTGTTTCTATCGGTCTCATTTAAGCTTCTGGTCAAGCATCCCCATATACTATTATTCCATAGAATCATAGAATGGTTTAGTTTGGAGGGGACCTTAAAGATCATCTCGTTCCAATTATGATCCTTATCGCCTGCTTTCTTCTAAAGATCTTTGGTTTATGATGACATTAATTCTTTGTATGTTTGTATTACTACCTCGAGCTTTCAATTGCAAGGGAAGCAATGAACTGGATCAGCCAAATTAGAGGGCATACCTTGAAAAGCTATGCTCTTGGACTAAGCTATATGGACTGCAGAAATTCCTACAATAAGATCCACATTTTGCTGGTGGACCATTAATTATTGCAGTACCTAGACAGAGCAGCTCTGCACAATGTGGATAAACATACATGGAGAGGATGCATTTTTTAAACCAGTCCAACATTGATATGTGTGTGGAGTAAGTAATACAAAGTCAACTTTCAGATTTTTTAGGCCAACTATATTTACCAAAGATATTTACCAAATAGCCACCTCAGACTTTAGGTTCTGATTTAAATTAATCAAGAGGCCTTTCTTTGTCTTTTTTCCCTCATATAGGCATATGTCTGTTTCTGCATATACTACATGTTTAGTGCCTATCGAAAATTAACAAAATACAAAGAGAAAAAAAGATGAAACTCCTCTTTCATTCACTTCTTGAAACATTAGGCGAACAACTGCAAGCCAAAAACTTTTTTGAAAGAAAAAGACGATATCAGAGCATATTAAATACATATCTAAACAACTTACCCAGGTTTGTGTATATATGTGCACATGCTAGAATGACCCATAATGTCACTCATTGTGCCACCTTTCCCTCTTAATCCTTCACATAAATCCAGGCAAAGGTGCACTTAGGTAGCTTAACTGGAATGAATAGTTTGCCAGTTGCATGTTCTTTCTTTCTGGGTAAATTACTGTGGCATTTCACCTAGCGTTCTCTCTTTGTTAAACTTCTGGCATATCATTTTAATCATAGGCAGGTTTTGGATGTCTCTGTGTTTTTATAGCTATTCTTCAAGTTCCTGGAACTGGAAAAGGTTCACCATAAAGAGAGTTTTTCTAGACATTGAAGTTTCATGTCATCTACTGCAGCCAAAAAATAAGCAAGCAGCTTCATATTTCAAGAGCTGATATGAACTATATTGTTTCTGTAAAACTTTACCTTGCTGCTATTCCTGAATTATCCCAAGAGCTTATTTTCTTGTGCTTTTACTTGTATTGTGGCAAAGATTAGCAGTTCCACTGGTCAAGTTTCTAATACTCTGCTTTTTTACAATGCCAATATTGTTGCTTTTATTTGTGGAGGGAAGAGGAAAGCCTGATGTTTCTGCCATGGTGTGGCATGTTGTGTTTCCTTTAGAGATTTGAAATGAATTTACAGTTGGATCTGAAAAGAGAGTTTGTGGCTATTTCCTCCATCCTGCTTGTTCCAGTTGCTTTGGAAAAAGTGCATCAGGAAGAAAGTATTACGTGCAATTTCTATTTCCAGATAATAGTTTATGGTTATGCAGATTGTGCCACCTTCCCAGAACATACAGAATAACTGACGATTATATTCCACATCATAATGAGGGACTGTATTTCCTAACTGTCATGTAATGCTAAATTTAGCCACGCTTGTACAGTTCCTTGGATCTATTACATTGCTGCATTTGAGAAGGGGAAAGTGTTCTTCATTGCTGTTATACCATCACAAGTTGAAGAAGGAAGTTACAGGAAAATAGTGATTCATTAGTGATGTTTAAATTGTCCAGATGCAGTATGGATTTAGCTATGTTCGGGCATTAAAGCTCAAAAAAACTATCACGGGGTATTTGTGTTGTGGGGGCTTAAAACTGTATTTGCGCTACGCATCTTAAGTTTCCCAAAGTCTTCCTATGTCTTTGTGAAGTCCTAAGAATCTGAGATTTATGTTTATCTATGACTCGAATTAGCTCATGGTGCTATATTTTTCTGATTTCATCTGGGCCACATTTTTATGTCATTTGTCTTTACCAAGAACAGGGTTGACAAGTTTGGGCTGTCAGGGGACAGACCAAAGGTTGACAAGGATTCACCAAGATAGGAAAGCAGTTTGTGTGCCATCAGGGAGATGTCTTCATTTTCCACGCAAGCAGGCGAGCAGGACATGCAGACAATTTTCTGTACAGCTGGAGGTTTAGGTAGTGGATTTTTAACAGAGACTCTCAGTGTTTGCCATGCGATTCTAGAGTTCTTTCCAGTAGGGGGTATTGCTGGCACTGCCCCATATCTCAGAAATCCCTTAGGCATTGTCACAAGAACGTTTACACAAATGGCCATGGATTTAAAAGGTGGACAAAACCAGATTTGTGTAACCAAACTGATTATATAATGTATAGGGTCCAAATTCTGTGTTCTCTGATTTATTTAAGCTGCGTCAGCAAAACAAACTTAAAATCCTTTCTCCTGGATTGTCATCCAGTGAGAGACACAAGCTGTTAAAACTTAGAACACAAAAGGAAGATAATCTATGGCATTTGCTGATTTCCCCATAGGTAGTTAAAATAAAATATCTACTGAACTATAACCCTGACAGGTTTTGTATGTGAGGATATTTCCCTTGTGTACCTGCCAGGATTCCTATTGCATGCAAGTGAAGTCAGCATTGTAACAGCTGATGAAAAGATGAACGTGTGCTGAGTTGTCCATTTCTAGCCTTTCTTCTGTATGTAGTGTCTGAATAAACGGACTGCTTATTCCCAGTTTAGAAAAGTGGTGATTAAATTAACCAAATCTCAAGGCCAGCTACAGAAGATTATGGTAGTGAGTGTAGTTGTGAGCTAGCAAGGACTTAACTGAGTTGTAAGGAAAGAGTAGGTAAATAAAACCACTTGGATAAAATTTACTCAGAGCGTTTGCTGAGATGGTGAAATCTCTTTTAAGAAAACATAAGACATTTCCTGTTTCAGAAGTTGCCTGCTGCATTGCCTTACGTGTTTATGCTATTTAAATAAAACATTTGCAGGCTCTGCAGTCTGGAATCTGACTTTTTCAACACTGTCAGCCAATAAACAGTCATTTTCTAGCACCTTGTGGTTGTGTAAACGGTGGCTTGAGGAAGCAAGAGCTTAAGAATGAATGTCATTAGACCAACCGTAAGGAAGGATTTGACATGACGATCAACAAAAAAAGAATTATGATCAATGTCAAATGCATTCATTTTTTCTTTAGCAGAGAATACCTCATTTTTGGCTGGCTATGCTTCCTTTTTACTTTTCATTCCCTGTTGGGACTGCAGTGTTCAGCTGGGCATTTGAGAGTCTGAGAAAAGAGGCTTTGGAAAACCACAGATTTTATTCATGTTTGATTTATTTCTTACATTCCCAATGCAACAACTATTTTGGAAATCCAGATGATTTGTGTGTGACAGATTAGTGATTTAAGTTCATAGTGTTATTAGATAATAAGCTGTAAGTTCAACTGCACTTATCGATTAACCTGTCGGCTTGCAGATTTTTGAATCTACTGCGGTGCAGTTGAATCCTCTCACTGTGATGCACTTGAATTCTCTCTTCAAATATCCAGACTGTTAAGGTGGATGGCAAAATAATTTATCTCCTGGGTTGAACAGAAGGAAAATGTGTTGCTTTGTCTGAGAGTCTGCCTTTTAATACTTAACATTCCTTGTTACTTTACCGTTTGATGCTATTCAGAATTCCTGTATTAGTACGCTCCTACTACCCAGAGACTGCATACCGTATTGCTGTGATCACCATACTATGTGAAGAGCTGCAACAAGCTTGAAACTAAGCAATACAGTATAATTATTGAGCATATTTGATCATGGACTGGAGCTCACATGGGAAACTGCTTTCCTGTCAGTAGGAGCGGTGTCTGTCCATGTGTGTGCACATTAGTGGCTGCAGGTCATCAACTGTGTAAGAGGGCTGTAGGACTTGCACATGGTCTGAGCCACTTACACTTCAGTCTGGTTGCAAGAAAGTTTTGTGATGCTGGGCAGAGCTTTGCAAATCTTTTCCAAAGTCTCTGACTATTAGTGATAAGTATTTCTTCATTTTCTTGGGAGGAAGGAAGTAGAGGCTAAAGGAGTTGCTGTGTTTCACAGTGAGTCTTAAGCAGATGTTGAAACAGAGCCTGTTCTCTTTAGGAATTCCAGCTTTAAACATCATTTGTGAACTTCCTTGCCTAAGAGTAGGATTATCTCAGACTTTACTATTTTGTTTCTCTATTTTATGTGTATAATCTTAATTATTTTGCTGTGTGATCTTAGCATTCTCTGCATCAAGATGAGACTGTATCGTCTGGCCCAGAGTTTCTGCGTAGTCTGCAGGGAGTTAAGCGTAACTCGTTGGGAATGTTAATGGAAGTTGTGCATAATTTGCTTGTGCATCATGCTGAAATTTACCCTTTGGGGTTACTGAGCCAGTGAAAATTCTGCCGGGTGCCAGAGGACTGATGAAACCATCAGATTATCTTAATGACAGATTTACACTCTCCTTGTGTTCTGTACTTTTCAGATTTTGTAACTCTGATTTATGAAACTCTGCAAACCCCAGTCCTTCCTGCTGTAGGCTGATCCTGGGGCACTCTTGTACGAGTCAGGCTTTACTGTGGTGAGAATGTGAGGTCAGTATCGCCTGTACACCGAAAATCATGCAGTACTTCATGTATTAATAGACTGCTACTCTCGGTCCCAGAGGTGACTGCATTTCAACAGCATAGTGCTTATATTATTAATAAATACTGAAGCTTACAAAATGGAGTCTTAAATAAAATGTTCCCATATCAGAGAGTGAGTGTTGTAAGAAGTTGGTAAGTCCCTAACGTAACATCTCCTATCCATATACATTTATTTTTCAGCACTTGAAACAATAAATTAAGATCCTAATGAATTCAATTAAATACTGTTGCTTTTGCTGTTAGAAAAGGGAATGATCTTTGCACAAACTCAGTCTCATGATAAATGACCATTAGTTAAAAAAGTTTGACACTTCCTAGAACATACATTTTCCATTTCAAAAGTAATGCAGAAAGCTCCCCAGTTACAGCACAGCATAGCTCCATTCTGTGCTGTAACAAAAGCTCTTAGTGTGTTTAGGGTAATTTTTCCATAATGAAAAAGGCCAGTATCTGTGACAGATTGCATTAATATACACACCTGCATTCCCTCTGAACCTGCTAGCCTGATAAATTGATAAGATAAATTGGTCACATGTTGTTTTAAAAAGGCAAAGAACATAGTTCCTAATAAAAGAATGCTACATATTTCTTCTAAAAGGTTAAAAAGCATTTCTCAGGGCTCTTAAATTACCATATTCTGATACCAAGGGAAAATAAAACCTGGGCTTAGAGTCTTGTTTGTACTTAGAGGGCTTTCCGGACAGGAAGGCAATCTTGATGCAATTCAGTAAGCCACAATACCAGTGGGGCATTACAGGTGAAAAACTTGCAGCTGTACCCTTCACCACAATGTATTACAACTGTACAGTGGAATATTTCCTGTACAGAAATAGGGCTTGGTTAGCTTTGTTTCCCAAGAGTAGATCACATTAAAATGTTATAAAATCATGATTTCCTGCATTTGAATACTTGTGGTTTCTCAACTGGTTCCAATATTACAAAGGAGGGTTTTTTGTAGCTTCTATTAGTTGAAGATGTATAGAAGCTTTTTTCCCAAAGTCAGCTAAAAGGCAGTTATATATTTTAAAAGAACGATTTCTCGCAGAAGAGAGGAGTTCTCTTTCACATCTCTTTACTGTAACTATTCAGTACTTATTTTATAAACTGCACCACAGGTGTAAATTTTAATGGAAAGAAGGAAATATGCTAAGAGGACCATAAATAAATGCATTAAATGAAAGAGCCAAGGTATATGTTATTACTGGGAAAGCAAATTAGTAGTTATCTTCATTATTCAGCCAAAACCCTCAGGATGGATAGGGTAAAAAATTAAATTAAGCAGATACTGCATATTCAATTTTCAGTGACTATTTATAATTTCAATATTCTGTGTTTTGGATGAAATTCAAAATAGAAGTAAAACTAATTCTGTGCAGAAATTGTATGGGTTCATTTTGAAAAACTAATCCAGTGGTGGTATTTTATTATTCCTGAGTGTTGAAAATGGAGTGGAATAGTGGAATAAATTTGCTGCTCAAAATAATGGGTGATGTCAAATTCAAACCGTAATAAAGATACAAAGGAGATTGAGCTGGCGGGACAGTAAATACTTTGTAGAGCTCAAGTGTTTTTAATCCTAGTACTCCTGCTAATCCTAATACTGCTAATACTAGGCTAATTTTTTACCTCACTGTAAACCACCACCTCTTTTTTTTTATTTGGATCTTCATGAAAAGGGAAATTTGGTGGTCTGTAGCTGCGCCAAGAAGGGCTGTTTGCCACACTGTTATGATACAATCTTAGCCTTGAGGAAGGCTAAAAATATCTCATCCGGGGGGCAGTTTGGCTTGTAGCATGATTTCACAATGCCAGTCACATAAGACAAACAGGAGTGTGGATGCTGAAGTATCTTACAGTTATCCAAACTGCTGGTCAGTTTGGGCTGTTGTATGAACGGACATATTACAGAGTATTTATTGTCTTTAATATTAACATACTTTAAGCATATTTTTTCTGCAGGGTTCTTTTGCTCTGTTCATATAAACAATACTTCAAAATTTTTAAGCAATCTTTTCAGTTGTAATTGCCAAGAATTTTTCCCTAGTAAAAATCTGTATAAAGCTTTTTTATGTCCTGCTACTGCAACTTCTGTTCACCTAATGACTGGACTATATTTTTCAGACAATTGGCCCACAAAACAGAAGAATATCCTAATAACAGAATAGCTTTATTACAGAGCAATCAGTTTATTCATGCTCAGGAAGCTGGAGTTAAGATCGCAGCATGGGCTGGCGTCTGACACAAAGTGCTGGTTTGTATTTTATTCTGCCTCCCAGTCACTTAGGTGGCCCCGCTCAGAAAAGATAAAACACACAAGCACTTCCTGTCTTCTCTGTGCGTTTTCTTATACAGGAGTTGTTTCTGGAACAAAAATTAACTTCATTTCCAAGAGGAAGCACCCACCATCTGAGGGACTGAGATTCAAGAAATCAGTGTTTATTCTGTAGAAGCATTTTTTCTAGCAAAAAACATGAATCAAAATGAAGCATCACTGAAAGCAACATTAGGGACGATCTGTAACCCAGCTGTTAATACCTTTCTTTTCCTCTTCCTCTTCCCCTTCCTCTTCCTCTTCCTCTTCTCTTCTCTGATGGATTTTGCAGCCTAAGAGGTCTGTATAGTTGAAGGTCCGTTTCTAATATTGAGTTCAAAATTACATGCTCCAGCATTTAGGTAATAGTTCTTTTATTTACCTTGCATTCAGCAACTCTGAGTTGGAACAGATGGCTGTAGCCGTTTTCTACAAACAAAAATTTTGTCAGTGAAAAAGATAGGATTTCTTAAGAAGCCGAGATGTTTTATTTCTGTCTTAGATAGTAATGATATCTTTGTCTGAGACCTGTGGCATTATGATAATATGTGTAGTAAATATTAGGTATGATCATGGTAATGTAGCAGCTTGTAGGAGTCTACTTATGTTGGTCCTCTGCTTAGCTAGACAG
Organism: Upupa epops; assembly: GCA_013397515.1. NCBI lineage: Eukaryota > Metazoa > Chordata > Aves > Bucerotiformes > Upupidae > Upupa > Upupa epops. Next base: position 1,028,757 of record VZRI01006416.1, on the reverse strand, counting down.
CTCAGCTGTCATTCATAGATTCATAGAAGGGTTCAGGTTGGAAGGGACCTTAAAGATCATCTAGTTCCAGCCCTCCTGCCATGAGTACCCTCCACTAGACCGGATTGCTCAAGACCCCATCCAGACTGGCCTTGAACATTTCCAGGGAGGGGGCACCCACAATCTCCTTGGGTAGCCTGTTNTTGTGTTGGGGGCTCCAGGACTGGATGCAGTACTCCAGATGGGGTCTCACGAGAGCAGAACAGAGGGGGACCTACTGGTCACGCTTCTCTTGCAGCCCAGGATGTGGTTGGTTTTCTGAGCCACAAGCGAACATTGCCAGCTCATGTTGAGTTTTTCATCAACCAACACCCTCAAGTCCTTCTCCTCAATGCTGCTCTCAGTCTGCTCACTACCCAGCCTGTATCTGTGCCTGGGATTGTCTCGACCAAGGTGCAGGACCTTGCACTTGGTCTTGTTGAATCTCATGAGGTTGGCACTGGCCCACCTCTCAAGCCTTTCCAGGTCCCTCTGAATGGCATCCCTTCTCTCTAGCATGTCCACCACACCACACAGCTTGATGTCATCAGCAAACCAGCTGAGGGGGCACTCAGTGGCACTGTCCATATCGCTGACAAAGATGTTAAACAGCACTGGTCCCAGTACTGACCCTTGAGGGACAGCACTAGTCACTGCTCTCCATATCAAAACATCCCTAGGGAGAAGTGAAGCACTTAAGGCTTTTCAAGTCCTAATGAGCAAAGTAGCCTAAAGCTGGGAGGAAAAAATCAGATCACAGAAAAATCTGGAAGCATGGTAATCATGACAGCTTTTACAAGGTACTTTTTGTTCAACAGTTATTTCTCTCCTATTTTGTGTTATAATTACACAAAACTTTTAAGACAGGAGTAAGGAGTATCCATGTGTTCAAATATTGACGTGCAAAATAGTGCTAAAAGAATCTGTAGCACTTCTTGGCCCAAAGAGGAATTAAAATTTGCTGATGGAGTTCATGTCTGAAACATATATGATGAATAAGAAAAAACATTATCTATTCCATTGTGGTACAATAGTGGGAATACTTCATGTTTATGAGTTCTCTTGCTGATGGGTTAGTGAGCTCGCTGAGAATGGTTTGAAGTGTACAGGTTTTTAAGAGGGTTTTAGAATTTCTTTTTGTTTGGTTGTGGGTTTTTATGTAATGTGTATGTTGGAGGCTTCAGCTCTGCTGAAATTGAGATGGGTTGTATTTGTAGAGTTATTTATGTTCACAGAGGTGGTACATGTCTGTGTTAGTGTAATGTATAGGAAGGGTATTTTCTTAAGATAGAGTGAAACGAGAGACTCACAGAGAATAGGAATTCACACTCCTCTAATTTGAAAGATTCCTGATGAGAGAATATTCCTCCCAAAGCACGCTGGGAGGTTGGCACACCGTGACCCAAATATAGCGTGTGGCCGGAGGCCGGGCATAGCGGATGGGTGAAAGCCAAAACCTCTTATATAACCTTCTGCGTAAGCATATGTGTGACCAGCCAGGAGGGGCGATCGGGTAGCTCTCTGAGCAAGCCACGCACAGCAGTAGCCCATCATAGAGTGCCACAAGTAGTGTTCATGCCAATAAAAGGCAGGCGCAGCCAGCGCTCAGGTACGCCTCCGTGCCTCCCTCTGGAGGCTTCCACCATACTGCCGCCGACACCTGTGTCCTTTCACCGCCACGTTCTGCTCCAAGGCAGAATATCAGATGAGCTGTTTATGTGTGTCCTATACTCAGTGGAGCAGGGCTGGAACTGTCACCCTGAGGCAACTGCTTTCCTTCCTATCAGGGTTTAGTAGTACTTGCTGTATTTCCTATCAGAGTTTACACTTCCATGCTTCATCAGAACACAGTCAATTTTCACATCTCCCTTATCTGTACTCCTGATCAGTAAAGAGAAAAAAAATGGAGAACCTTCAAATTATCTGCTTTGTTTAAAATTTATTTATCTTGTAACCAGGTTTTGTTATAATTGCTTAGAGTTCAGCTGTTTTCATGTAGCTTTTCGCTTCTGCTTCTGATCCCTGTTGTTAATGTTGCTGAAAGAAACACCATTTCAGTGCTCTTTTCTTCTCTTTTTCCATAATCATCCTTCTAAATAAGTGTATGCACCGTAATTATGTGGTTTTCCTACAAAACGGAATGCGGACACTTCTGATTAAATCTGAGCCTATAGTTAATACCGGTTTTATTCACATATAAGTGACAGGGGCTGCTCAATAAGGGTTCTGCTTGCACTTTACATTTGAATAAAATCGCTGCAATTAAAGCTTTGAGAGTCAGGGAAGAAAGCAAAAAGCTACGGAGACGTGTCTGTGGCAGAAGCACGCTTATTTAGGAAATGGGTTTGTGGTTAGATGTGCTTTGTTAGTGTTTAGTTTTATAGAGGCAGTACTAGTGGTCCTATTTTGTAAGAGGTAACGATTATCTGAATTAATGCTTAGGATTGATACCAATGTTTTAAGGTTAAAATACCATATTTAATTCTACGTGTGGGTTATTTTTTTTTGTTGCAGCTAATTCAGTTATTCCCACTGCCTGTGACTCAGTTCTGGCATTACAGACCATTTCCAGGCTTTCACTGCTATTATTTTTGGCAGCTAATATTGCCCAGAGCTACCATCTTTCTTTAAACTTATCCAGATCAGGCATTAGTAATAAACCCCCTAGAACAAATAAAACCAGATATGCAGGAATCAAAGATTCTAAGTCAGCTAAGTCTTTTGCAAACTCCAAACTAAAAAGCTTATGGTTTTGACAGTCCAGAGCATCGGCTGTTCTTTGTATAGACTATCACATACAGTGTGTCTTTGACTATTTACTTCTAAATACTCTGCTCCTAGGTCTGATAGGTACCTTGACATGGTACAAGACAATTAGGAAAAAATTCACCAGCCAAAAGAAGGAGGAATAGTCTTATCCTCATGCTTACCAGCCTGATTTAATTGTTAGGTAGCGTGTTCTTTCTGGCCACTGATACGGCTGAGTCCAGCAATTGCTCCTTTGCCTTTCAAATTCTTATAATTTGCTTAGGAGGTTACCATGAAGTTCATAAAATCAAATATACTGTTATGCTACACTAGAGCCTGAAGGTGTTTACTTTGCCATCTTTTTCTCAAGATAGATTTCAATATTTTCACCACCTACTGACTTAAGTGAAATACTGAAGTGCCTCTTGATTTGTTTGCTTTTGTACGTGAAATCCTTTTGGGGGTTTTTTTTCAACTTTCAGTCTGCCTTTACTTCCAATCTTTATTTTCAATCTCTCCATGTTACTTTGCTCTACTCTTCCCACTTGCAATTGAATATCAGCTTACAACAAATGTGTTGCTGTCTTTAAATTTATTACTATGACGGGTGCTTTTTGATGTTAAATTAATCCCTTTTTCTCAGTCTTTTGACATTAAACCAGTACTCCTGATTGATACTGCCGTGCTACTCTATGAAATATACGTTACTGGCATCAGTTGGGTTTTTTCCTTCATCCTGACCTAAAAACAAATTAGTCTCTGTGGTTGCATTTTTCAGTCTTCAGGTATCATTGTGCCTTGACAGCTGTATTAAAAATCCATGTTTCTGACTCGGTGGCTCCAGATGTTAATTCTTCTAGAATTCTTTGGTGATTATTTATGCTCCCTTGCCCTCCCTGACTTGAACTACTGAGCTCCCTGAATTTTCCTCCTTAACCTTCATTCCTGTTAATTAATCAGCCTGCTGTCACCTCCATGTACATTATACTCCTTACTGAGTAACAAGAAGGCATACTTACAGAGCTTTTTATAGCTGTGCCTGGATTTACTTGCCTATCTACCATATTGTTACTTTTCTTCCTGGCTGTTTGTATATCTGTACACTGGCACACAGGGATTAAAAGTTATAGCACATATACATGCTTTTTTATTATGTCAACTTGACTTTAAATACTTATTGAGCATGTACAAGTCTTATACCTATGTGTCCCTGTATATTAATTCTGAAATCTTCATATCTTACTGAGTTTGTGTTGGTTTTAAATTCATACTCACTTTTATGCTATTACAAAAGAAAAAGGTCTAAGCACAAAATCTGAGGAACTGTTGCAATTCTGATTTTCTCTATGGTAGCTTTCTTATGTTTATTATTTTTGTAGTGTTTTCATGGGTAATCAAAACCAGGACAAGTGTGTACAGTAAATCCCATTATATTTGCAATCAAGCATCCCTTAATTATGCCTTCGCCCTTTTATCACAGGTTCCTTGCAGCTTGGAGTATTGGGATGAGCTTCAGAAATCATTTGTTGCATTCCGGGAATTCAGTCTCTCAGAAAGTAAAGTCTGTGAACTGCAGCTGCCCAGTATCAACCTTGTGAGTGATCAGAAAGAGCTCATCGCCTCTGATCTCTGGAGGATAGTCCTGAACAGCAATCAGAATGGGGCTGATGACCAAAGGTAATTTTAAAGAAGGGAAGACACAAAGCTAATGCTACACTCTTCCTTAAGAGACTTGGGAAATAAGATACTGTTTTTCATATGTGGTGAGAGGAGCTGGTCTGAAACAAGTTTAGGACTAGCTTCATGAAGGGCGTGGGGTATATACATAAAGAGCTTTCCTTTACAATTGTAGGCAGCCTGGCAGAATCATATTCATCCATTTTCTCCACACAAGCATTCCTGAAAAGTGAAGACAAGCAGGCCACATCTCAAAGCTTCATAGCTACACAAGGCAGTGAAATTAGCTAATTAGCAAGAGAAGGCTGAGATGCAACCCATTATATAATGTAGTAGTAAACATTCTCCTTCTGTGCACTCCCCATGCATCACTTTTATTCTGTTCTTGGTGCAAGTCAATGACTGAAACAAACCAAACATCTATTTTAAATATATTAAAACTTTGGTGCTTCAAGAGCACTGCGTTATTGGTTTACTTGCTCTGATAACAGTAAAAAATTATATCTTGAGTTTTAAACACAGAGGATCCTTTTTTTATGATGTTTACAGCTGGAAGTGTGTGCAGTGACACATTGCATCCATTCAATTTTGGTTAATATGTAGAGTAGGAAGAAATAAGCACAAGGTCTCTCCACAAACAGCTGTGGGATTGCTTTTGAAGACTTTCCTCTATAGTTACAGCAAAAAAACCAGACTGACCCTGTTGGATTTTTAGTATTTGGTGATTGTTACTGCCTGTCAGTGTGAACACATGCTTGAGCAAGCTTGCAGCATCTACATGTATGTTACGTGAAGCTACAGAGCTTGAGAGAACTTCAGAGAAATCAGGAAATATGGACATGGAAAAAAAAATCAACAATGAAAATTAAACATCTGGTTTTCATTAATAGTATCAGGTTGGAAATGATTTCTTGATGTTAATTGTAAAAGAATGCATTTTCATCATTGAGAAGTTAAGTGTTTTAGACAAGGTTAATTCCTCTGAATGTGGGACCTTGGCAAAATTGCCTTCCTGGTCAGCTTAACACCACAGAAATGTGAACTCAGTGGGAACTGAAAATGAGCTAGTGAAATTTAGTAGATCTTTTGTCATCAAGGCATTTGGCAATCTAATCTTATTTACTGTTTTCTGTTCAAATAAGGTTCATTACTAAATGCGATGTCCCATTCAGAGAGCTCTGTTAAGCTAAGGAGCTCTCATCGTTCTGAAAGAAGCTAAAGTTAAAACGAAATACAAATGAGTTAAAAAAAAGAAACATTATAAAACCAGTTTGGACTGTGAAGAACATCAGAAACATTTTACAGCACATGTATTCACCTGCCCTACAAGTTCTGAACTCATGAGCTTTTCAGAGGCAGGCTGCAGGCATGCTTTACCGCAGTAGTGTCCATCCTCAGTGGTGTCAGGGCATCAAGTTACAAAGGGGCAGAAATATCCTAACAGCCTTGAGGCACTAGAAGAGTTGAAGGAAGACAGTTCTTATTAGTAGTATTAGAAGCACTGTGTCCTCCAGACTGTGTGTTCTCAAAAAGCTGAAACTATGACAAATGAACAGAATGAAGCATTAGCAGTTCACTAAACAGCAGTAGTAAGAGAGGAGCACAGGCATCACACTGCAGAAGCACTGGAAGGGAAATAAACAGAAGAGAGAAGTCGAGAGAAAGTGGCTTGAACTGCCAGTTTCTTGAACACCTGTAGTACAGCATCACTGGTCCTGATGCTTTTAATAGCCTGAGGACTTTGTAATAGTTCTTGGAGGTGTAGTTTACAGCAACATGAACTAACAGTAGACTGAAAATTTAAAGATTAATGTAGGCCAGGGTGAACTCCATCCAGAAGCCAGAAACCTGAGGGGTACATGAGGATATTAATCAGAGAATAGAGAAGGGTTTGTTTTGCAGTTTCAGGCAGCAGTTCAAACTGATGTCTGTCTATCCTGATGTCAAACAAGGATGTACCGCAAGCTTTCCCAAGGATAACTTCAAGAAGGATTGATGGGGAGGAAGTTCTCCTGACCGATCTAAAGCAGTCCTTCTCAGAGAAACTTAACAGGTCAGAAGAGGAGCAGCTTCTCCTCAGAGATGAGACTTTGACCTGTGGTGTTTGAGGCACACCCATATCTTGGAGACAGCGAGTCATGCCATTCACACGTCACTCACCTTGAGGTTTTGAGACCATTCACAAGCACTGAAATACATACAATTACAGCTACAGAGCAAGAGTGAGGTAACAGCAAAGCCCCTGTTCTGTTAAAGGGAATCCTTGTTAGGAGGTGGCGACAGATACTGTGAACTCACAGAAACCTGTCAACATCCTTGTTGACGGTAGCATTGCAGAAGCTGTAGTTTCCTCAAACAAACATATTGTCGCTAGTATGGGTATTTTCATTTTCTTCTGAAGTACCCTACTTGACCAAAAAATGCCAAACTGTTTCAAGAGAAAGAGCCTGCCCTGTGTCCTGGTAAATTTCAGTGTTAGGCTTGTTCCTAGAGCAAGTGTTTAACATGAGGTACAGACTTGTGGGAACAAGGAGCTGTGCTTTAAGCTAGTGCCAAGTGTTATACCAGATTGCACCAGCACTGAGGGATCTGCAGTGAGGGCAAGTGAAGACTATAATAGTTGAACCTCAGTTTTCCTGGTGACTCACGATGATTTGACATTAATTACAACTGTATGATGGAGTAACAAATTTAAATCACTATTAATTGTAAAGTGTAAAAAAGCTTAGTCTTGTTGAAGTTTATTTTCTTAGTTTGATCACGCATTTTGGGTCAGGCTCTACTAACAGTTGCCATATGCACGCAGCTGCTGCTCAACGATAATATTTTTTCCTTCAAATTTTGCAGGGTTTTTTTTTTTTGTGGTAACCTCTAGGATATGCTAATTATTAATACCAGAGAGCTGATCCCTTGTGATTTTAGTACTTCATTACCGATTCCCAACATCAGTTATAAAGTATGAAACTTATGTGGCTCATGTGACAGGAAAACAACAAGGTTTGTGAGAAGATGTGGATACAGCTGATACGTTGAGCAGTAGCTGGCAGGCTGAAGTGTATCAACCAATAATGTATATGGGAATATGTAAAGATATCATGACCCAAATCCTGTGGTATGCAAGTTTTTTCTGAGATTGATCAGGAACTAATTAGAAGCATAAAACTCACATAGTTAGCTGGTTAAGGGCATAGTATATATGGGTACGTTGTTTATTTTTGAGAAGTTTGCAGACTATTCATTCCTCAATAAATATATATGTTTGGAATTAGATATATGGAGGTTTATTCAAGGAATGAACAAATACGTAGTCTTAAAAGAAATAATTTAGCATCTCTTTGGGCATTTGGTGTAGTGTCAATGGAAGGAATCATTATGGCATTAATGACTGTTTATGGAAGACCTTAAAAGAGGGATCAAATGGAAATTATCATAGAATAAATTATTTTTATAAGTTGCATTTTCATGCTGTAGGACTAGCAAATTAGAATTAGAACCAAAAAGAGATTTCTTTGAAGCTGTGTTTGCTTGGTGAGACACTAAAGTTCCTCCTTGGTTTCACTGGGATTTGTCCTGCCCGTTTAAATGTTTTACATTACAAGATGTTTTATATATTTGTGCATCTTCTGTGTAATGCAAACAGTCTTTTTATAATTGCTGACATACTGATGTGAAATAGTAATTGAAAGTGCCTTAAGATACAAACCATGAAACATGTACAAAAAACATTTAAATGAGCCTTGAATTGCTACTTTTTAAAAACTAAAGCAAGGAATCATGATCAAGTTTCTTGCTAATTGTTTTAGCTTTTATTCAAAGTAAATGACGTACTGAATTTTGACCTCTAACAATTTGGGTTGAGACCAGCATTTGTGTCATAAATTAAATGAGTTAAGTGGTCTCTTTCTTCTTCCCAGTGGATATTTTCCCATGTTGCGGTTTCATCACAAATGGCAGTTTTCGTTTTAAATATTCCACTCTTAAACTAACAAGAATAATGCAGGTCACTGTTAAGTCATTGTTCCCAGTTGCCCTATATTTAACTTGAACTGCTTTGCATGGTGTGAAGCTATCACCATTTATAATACATAATACCTGTGAATGTAGGCATTTTCCATTTTTAAAATTCTGGTATTTCATAGGATTAAAAAGCCCAAGAAAACTCTGGTATTAAAGTCAGGACAGTTTTATTTAGTTTCTTCTACCTTTGCTACACCCATCCCTCAGCATCCCATTTCTCTGTCACTAGTCCAGTCCCAGAGAGACCTTGTCTCAGCCTTTCAGTACTCAAAGATGGCCTATAAGAAAGATGGGGACAGACATTATCAGGGTCTGTTGCAACAGAATGAGGGGTGATGATTTTAAATTAAAAGAGAGGAGAGAGACTAGATATAAGGAAGAAATTTTTTGCAATGAGGGTGATGAAACACTAGAACAGGTTGCCCATAGAGGACGTAGAAGCCCCATCCATAGAAACTTTCAAGGTCAGGTCGGATGAAAACCTGGCAACTGATTCAGTTGAAGATGTCCCTGATCACCGAGGGGGGTTTGAACTAAATGACCCTTAAAGGTCCCTTCCAACCCAAAGCATTCTTATTCTAGGTATCCTGTCTTGATTCTTTGATAGTCAGCTACACAACTATTTTATGTCCACAAATCTGAAGTTGGATTTAAGCTTCATAAATAAATTCTGTGTTAGCTACTTACCATAGCATAAAGTAGGACAGTACGTGAAATTCTACACATTTTGTAGATGAACATTTTGAGGACCTACTGTATTTGTTCATAATTTTTCAGTAACACTCATGGACTGATTAATAATTTGGTCCTAAAAGCGTAAGGCATGTTTGTTTGAAAACCAGTGTTCAAATTTCAACTCATGTTTGCATTTAAAACATCTTCAAAATGTCAGTTAAACTTTGTTTTAAAAATAAAAGAAATATTTGACTGAAGACCTGGACTTAGTTTTCTTGAATGAAGTCTGTGCTTTTAAACTGAAAGTCTTTAGTGCCAGACCATAAAGGAAGAGAGAATAAGAAAGACTAAGGATAGATTTGGTTTAAATTAGAAAGTTTGTTTGTACTTCAGTGGTATCTTAGCAACCTATAAAGTTGTGATGTAGTGTTAGTTTCTCTCAAGAGATTGAAAGATAACGCTTAGAAATTCATGGTGTCAGAAGAACGGCTATCAAAAAAAATCAGTAGGTTGGCATTTAAAATTTATAGTTAATACAGTGTAGTAGATGCTAATAAAAGGCTCCTGGCTGGGCTTACAACACTAGAAGATTCCTTTTACATGAAGACTGTAGAGTGAGTAGGGCAAAGGAAAGAAAACTTAGAGTCAGAACTCATACACAACAGTAGCCTGATGGTTGTGAGCGCCTTTCCTTAAAATAAAAATAATTCTTTTGTTTTGACCAGATTAAGTGTCAGCTCATGACTTTAATATAATGTACTCTATGTAGCTATTTCAACAGTACAAATTACCTAGGAGATTTTGGTTTTATTTTTTGAAAATGTACTTTGCTTCTGTGCTTCACTTGGTAAATGGAAAATACAGTGAAATAAAGAATTGTTGGATGGCAGTCTTGTCTGCTGTGTTCTGCTTAGGAAAAAATACCTACATCAGCAATTAACAGGAAGCAAAGATGTTGGCTGTGTCAGAAAACCAGCATAGGTCATGGTCAAGTTCTACCACAAAGTGATGGAATCCTGGAAGTGCTGAACTTTGTTATCTGTCTTCTGCAGCTCAGAAAGCGAATCTGGCTCTCAAAGCGCCTGCGATCAGCTCGTAACACCCACGGCATTAGCAGCCTGCACCAGGGTCGATTCCTGTTTCACTCCTTGGTTTGTACCATCCCTAAGTGTCTCGATCCAATTTACTTATTTGGAAGTTCACCTCTGCCATCACCTTGATCAGCTAGGCACAGGTATGTAGTCCTTCATGGAGAATAATAAAGCTTATATTTCAAACATGCTGCTCAATCTCTTTTGCTACCTGTAGTCCCCATTCCTTCATTCTTCATAGAAAGTGTTACCAACAACCACCAGTGGACAGGGTTCAGGGTAAAACACTTATTTCGGAACTCTGAGAAAGTACATACCGCAAGCAGCATTGCTGGCAGCTCAGATCCCTTCTTCCCTTCAACTGGAATCGGTAACTGTAGAAGCCGCCCCTTTCCCTTCGTCTGATGAGTGACAGCAGGTGTCACTTCAGTTTTGAGCTATCTTAGTGAATGAACTTCAGCATTTAAATTTTCCGGCGTATGAGCAGTACTATTAAAATATTTGAGGATTTTGCAACCCCCTTCGTAAGAATTCCTTGAAGAAACTCTGTGAACTGCAGAATTGACTGTTATTTCAATTATGGTCACTTTTGGAGCTACATCTGGTTTTGTTCAGGGCTCTCTGTCATTGCATTAATGGCAAATGCATTCCAAGAGATTTTTGCATTACTGTCTGATTTTTCAAATGCCAGGAATGCTTTCCATGCAAGATGAGCAAAAATATCATAGATGATTTTGACAGGGCCATCTTCCTTTGTAAGCAATTTCTGTAAGCATTATAGAATTCATTATCAAATCGTTACCAAGACTGACACTCGACCTCTAGCAAATAATTCCTTGTTTATTTGGTACCTCTGTTAGTACAAAGTCTTCTGCACTGTTCCGCTCCAACTCCATGTGCTGCTTCTTCAAAATTACAAATGCTGGGAAAAGCAAAAATCAGGTTAAAATCAAACCCAGCTGTTTCATTTCTAAACAGCAACTGAGTTTGTGCTGATGCTACTGTTGCTGTTATAGCACCTAGAGGCCTTAAGTTTTGGGGCTCAGTAGTGCTGTGTTTTATGCAAAGGGAGCACAAAACTTACTGTATCCATTGTACTTTTGTGGGATAATAGGGCTTGATACTGGAAAGTGATGAGTGTTTTCATTCCAAGTCTGTAGAGCACTGGAGCACATGCTAATTTTAAGCATGTGAGTAGTTCCAGCAGCATAAATAATAACATCAATGGAAATACTTGCATGCTTAATGCTACCCGAGTGTTGTACGTGCTTTGCAGTGGCTGCTGCCACAGTGCTCGGCACTTTGCAGGACTGAGACCTCAGCGAGTGCGATAAAATCTTTTTAATTATATATTTCTCATGCTTTATTCTCTGGATACTCTTTTGTTTAATTTCTGGTGTTGTGGGGCAATGTGTCACATCTCAGTGGGTTTGTGGTCTTGAACTCTAATTGCAGCAAAGGCAATTTTCATTGTGGAGCCTGTTAGCCTTCACAGTCACATGTCAGCAAATATTATACTGCTAATTTTTATGGTATCTGTAATGTGCTATGTGTGGAATATCATCTATATTTACTGTGGAAAAGATTCTCACAGAAATATGGCCTCTGCTCCAAATGAGTGGCAGTCTGAAGTATTGTGCATTGTGTAGATGAAGCAGTTTGGATAGCTGGTCTATTTACCATGAAGAGATTTTGGTGTGCAGATTCTTTTTGTTTGCAGCTGCTCTTAATTGCAGTTCTGGTTTACATCTGACAAACAGTGTGAACAGGATCCATTTCATATTTCAGAAATGTCAACTCTTTTATGAATTTTCCTTGTTTTCCTCATGTATACAAGCAGTTAGAATTCATTTTACAAAAACATGCAGTGTGTGACAATGGTGATGTTCTAGTCATGTCTGTTGTTTTACTTTGCAGCACCACCAAAGTTTCTGAAGCCATTTTTATCTGATAAGAACATGCCATCTGAACTGGAATACATGATCATTTCCTTCGATGAGCCTCATGTGTATCTTCGTCAGTGGAGCGATGAGTCGTTGTTCCAGGAGATCCAGTTTTCCACTCGAGCTGACTGCAAACTTCTGGAGTGCCGAAATGTGACTATGCAGAACGTTGTGAAACCTTTCAAAATCTGGGGGCAGATTGCGATTTCCAGTGCTACGGCAGGAAGACTGCTGGACTGCACCATAATGGTGGACCCCATTTTCATCAACTTTGGCCAGTATGCACTTCATTCTCTGAATACAGCAATTCAAGCTTGGCAGCAGGTATGCAAATGAAATAGTGAGAAAAAATGCAGCTATTGTGATAAATTTAAGAGCAAACTAGAGTACCAAATGCATTTGTTAAAAATATTCCAAGATGTGAAATCTTTAATTTACACTACAAGTGTTTTCTACTTATAAACATTAATTTCATGGTAGCAATGAAAATTAGGAGACAATGAGTGCTGTGTGTGAGTGTAGCCAAACTTCTTGAGTTCAGTGAAACTACATGGATTTATAGCAGAATCATCAGAATCTTGTTCTTGAAATGCACAATATTCCATTCATTTATGAAAAGGTGAATGAAGCATGATATGTAAGCACAGCTCAGGTCAGTTTGATCTGCAGAATATGTTGTTTCCAGCTACTACTTCTACCCTTATTGAGGTTCCACACTAGTTTCACATTACATTCTGTGCAAGCAGCATTAATGGCTGAAGCCAGTCTCAGTTTAAGGAACCTTGCTGCTGCCAATGACCCCTCAAAGGCCTGTAATTCCCTTACTCTGCTATACCCCTGAAATCAAATCATTCTCTTCATCTGCCTGAAGACCTGTGTGGAGCCTGGGAATTAATTACCTATCATGGCACTACAATAACAAAGCCCCCAAAAAAGGGTAAAACATCTGTTTTATATCAAAAAATTCTTTTTTAAGGGCATTCCATGGTTTTCTTGTTGCAAAAGGACATTCATAAAACAAGATCTAGTGTGATTTAAATCTTTACAGCTGGCTCAAATATCAATGTGAACAAAATTCTTTGTAGCTCCAATTTCTGGTTTTTGTCATATTTTGAACAATGCTTTTAATAGAAAACAAACAGAAAATATAAGAGAGTCCTTGGTAGGCAGTTTAAACCCAAAATATTTCTGACTTGGTACTAGCCCCTCATCTAAGACATGTGTGGCAACTACTGCAAAATGGCCTTCAGAAAGGTCACTTCTCTCGTAGGATGAAAATAAAAGAGCTCGCTCAGACATAGCTATACACATAAATAAAATACAGTGCATAAATATTTAAATGTTTTAAACCACATCACAGTGTGAATGACTGACTGACTACTCTGTGCCTTGAAGGAATATTCTGAGTTGAAAAAATGGAATTGTATATTTGATTAAGTAGAGCCATATGTCGCACAGTATAATGCTGACAGGTACACTCTGTGAATAGTTGGTACTGATTTATACATGGATTTGGCAATGTTAACAGAAGCCACAGGAGGATATACTTCTGTAATTGTTGCTGTAATTTTCTCGTTTCCTCTCATGTCAAGGGTACTTGCCACCTTGTTCTGATGTGGTGGGTATCTAGCCCTGAGTATTTGAGATTAAAAACCTGCATCGCTTTGAAATTAGGGAACAGTTAGCACACAAGTGGGTTCAAAACAGCTTATTAATTTAATCGTTGCCAAGACACTTCGTATGTGGCTTCACCTCCAGGTTGGGGGGTGGCACATACTGCATTTCCCGATAAGCATTGTTTGATGTTGGCTCTTCACACAAAGTACAATATAAATGCTGCCAATTAGAAGCATGAATTTAATAAGCATGAAAGGTTATTTGAATTCTTCACATATTTTTAACTGGACTAATATCTGAAACAAGTGATGGTGTAGTCAGTGAACAGACAGATGAAGCATGAAACGATTTGGCCCTGCACCTCTAGGTCAAAAGTGCAGGATTAACAGAAGCCTCTGCCAGTGTCTTTGTTTCCTCAGTCCAGACTCATTTCTTTTTTTTGTTATCTACGTAATGATGAAAATGTTTTAAGTAGACTAAGCTTAAAAAACACCATGTATACAACTGGTGTTACACTTATAAATCACACGCTGAAAATCTGTCAGGATTAGCACTTTATAAAAACGGTTTCCCCTATTGACATATTTCACTATCTAATCTGAAATTCCTCTTTAAATGCAAGCAGTAACACACTCATGCACATCTCTATGCAGTGCTGAAGTGAAGTGGTTAATAAGCAAAGAACTGGGCAGAGAGTTTCAAGATTGTTATTAATTTCATTTTAATAATAACATACGGAGTATCGAGCGAGATCGAAAATGCACATTTCCTGTGCATCTACATGGAGAGGAGGATGTTTCTGGTTTCTCCCCTTTATTTGGGCATTTAATCCTTTGCAAATTGTTTTATAGCCTTAGTGCTGTGTGGTATCTACAGACAGAGCATCAGCTGAGAGTACGGCACCCCAGATATGGTACTGAGTGTTCCTGGGATAAAAAATAACCTATTCCTTTGTGGTCTTGTACTGCAAATGTTTTTCTAAACCCCTCAGAAGTTACAGAAGTTCATGTTTTAAACCTGTTTAAACTATTAGAACCTATATTCCTTGAGGTCTACATGGTGCTTAACCTTTTTGCTGGCAGTTGCTGAAGTTTTCCTGATGAACTTCCATCAATCAAAACAGTAACTGTGATCACAGTAGTTTTCCCATCCTTGTACCACAAGCACAAAGAACAAAAAGAAATGGTGCAGGAAATGTGTGTTTCAACAGGTTCAATTTCACTTTCTTTAACTACCACAAAAATTAAGTTTAAACAATCAGAAGGAAACTGTTTTGTCTTAGAGGAACTTTGAGGGAGACAAGAAATTGCTACAGACTTTCTGTCCAAAAAACACATACACCTGTGTGTGTGAGAGAGAGAAAGAAAAGGCTCACACAAGTCCTCAGATCTCATGAAATACATGGAAAATAACTTTGTGCCTAGAAATAAGCTTTTATGGGAGTTTTTTTCAGATCCAGAAATACATTGAAATAGCTATGAGCTGAGGCATGAGCAGAAAGTCCTGAGACAGGGAAAGCCCGGTGGCTAGCATTACATGAGATGGTTCTCCCCTCTCTGGATAGAATTTGTAAAATTTTTGAAAGCTTAACAAAAGACAAAAGCTTCCCAGGTTTTGTGGGAAAAGAACAACTGAAAAATTATCTAGAGAGGGGCAGGAAATTGCCCCCAAAGAACTGATTCAGACTGTTGATCTTTTGCTGATTCTTTTGATTTGATGTTTTAATTCTGAGAGGGATTTTTTTTCTGTAATACACTCTTAGGTGTTTTCAGCTCCTGGAATCATCATTTAGCCCTTCAGTATCATTGCCATGCAAATTGCCCTATTCTATTTGGTTTTACTGTGTCTGGTTTATCTACACTCTTTTATCAATCAAGATTTAGGATTCCATCCTTTTGCTAATTATTTAGTTGTTTCGTTGTTTAGTGTGATGTTTTTCTGCTTACCCTAGAACCTTCTCCTGTCATTATTCAGCAGCAAATTCATCATCCAGTTACCTGTGATGGGTGCAGAGCTGCTGCAGCTCCTCAGGTACCGAGAAGCATAGATGGTACCCACTCTGGGAAAAAGCTCTCAGATTTACTGCAAGGAGAAGGATCAGAATAAGAGAACTCTGCTTGTCCAGTGTGTGTTTGACATTCTGAGCTAAAGCATTCTCAAGTTTTCTTGGTCATCTTTTAGTCAGCTGCTACTATTAGGGCTTCAAGCATCAGTACCTCTATCTAAATCCTGATGGTGTTAGCTTACACCTTATTGTGCAAATCTTTGTGTTTCCTTAATTGAGCTTTCAGAATAACTCCTACTTAACTTCAAGCAGCATTGCTGTTAAAAATGGTGGGATTCTAGTAGCAAATCTAGCATGTAAGACTAATTATTATTGGCAGTCTTTCATCAGCACCAATGCATGTGCAGGGCTGCTAATAATCTCTGATGGGATAACATATTCCCAGTACAATTTAGGAGTTCTATGCAGGCCAAAAACTTGCTGGATTCTCTTTTCCCTGTGGAAAATGCAAGAACCTACAGTTTATCTTAACTTTAAATGTGGTTGGATAAAAAGAAGGAAGATCATCATCTTCTGGTGGTGTTCTTCCAGTCTCTGTGTAATCAACAAGCAAATGGATTGCTGTAAAAAAAAACCCAATCCTTCTATTCCCCTGAGTTGATATCTAAGTTTGACTACAACAGCACGCTGAGCTCTGTGGATAGAAAATCCTCCCTTCTGAAATGAACATTTTGCAAAGCTGTAACAGGAAAGTATATATATTTGTGGTAGACTTAAGGGTATGTGGGTATGGCAGCTTGACAGTAAAAAGTCATAGATCCACCACTAGAAAATGCCAAAATAAACTCTGCACTCTGAAGTGGCACTGTAAAACGTCAGCCTTTAGCATACACTAATCGGCTACCGAATGCAATGCAGACGTATCGCTCTGTAATGAATTTTACTGCTTTCAAAAACTGAGATCTGGGTTATGCTTGGCTGACTCTTGTTTCACTGAAGATACCTGATGTAATGCAGAAGAATTCGTGACATTTGAGAGAAGATTTAATATTGTCATTCTCAAATTATGCCAGGGTGAATGATTTTTTACACAGACAGTCCCAGCCGACCTTTCTGACATTCAGTCACCAAAGCAATTCCAACCTGCCTATAGATGTGCTCCTCGGGTTCTTCTGAGGTTAACAGCAGTGGTGAACACACGTTCAGGGATGCTAGACTGGACACATGTTGCACACTTTACTTTTCAGAAAACATGTTCCAGGTGTATGCAATGTGCTGCAAGGAACCAAGCCTTTTCATGGGTAACTAGGGATCTGTAGGGATCTACAAGGAAGTATCTGCCTTTTTCTCCTGTTTGATCTCTGAATTTCTGCAGGCTTCCAGGCACATTGTAATCAAAGATCTAGAGACCCATCTGATCATAGATAGAGGAGGTGTTAGTTTCATTGTGTCTGAGAGGTCTACTGAGAGAGCAAAGAGAGGAAACAATCAGCTCTCAAAGACCATAGAGGTCCCATAACTTACAGAAAACATCATGGGAGGGAAGTGTGAAAAAGGATGAGCTGGAGAGAAGGAGACCAGTCAAAAATAAAGCAATGTCAAAAGCATGTTCTAGGAGAAATCGGTCCAAAGACATAACAAAAACCACAGAAAGATTAATCTTTTGCATAAGACACATTAAAATACATGAAGAGTGTACAAACACTGCTTTCTTGGAGTAATCATTAAGGATGCTGGATAGTTGCTTCTGAGTGGAAGGTGCCTGCCCAGTAGTGACTAGGACAGAAACACATGAGAGATGATTTTCAACTCGAATTGCCAGTCACACTTTGATCTTTCCATACTGGAGATTATAGTTCATGCCTTCAGGTTTACGAGACCTGCAGACATCTTGTTATTTTTATGACAATCATACAAGTGTGACAAGTAACCAGATGGAAAACAGCAAGGATGCTGCAGGCAGGACAGAAAGCTTTGTAAAAATCTAAAATACTTGTAAAACCCTTGATAGCTTTTTATTTTCCCTATTGGACCACCAAATTGCATGATGCATTTTCAAGCTCGCCTTATGCCGTTGTGGAAATACTCTTCTTATGAATCCTGCTTTTTCTTTAGTAATCTTTTTTGACTATGGTATCAGGAGTGAGAGAATCTTCTGGTGCTGTCCCACAGCAACATTTCAAAGGAGATGCAGCTGCTGAGGAAGAGGAAGTGCAGCCTGTTGGCCTGAGAGATCAGTTGTCAAGCATGGAGAAATGTCTCCATGCCTCTGCTCAGTCTGTAGTGCCCCATCTGCCCCTTATGATATGTCCGTTCCCACTGAATTTGATTTCAGTGCAGTCTTTTGCACAGGTCAAAAAATCTAGGTTGTATTGTAGTTCTAAATCTTTAAGATTTGCATTACAGAAACATAAAGTCAGCATTTAATATAAAGTAAAATATGTTACATATTGGGATATACTTTGTCAACCAAACACTACTTTCTGCGGAGAGTAGAGTTGTGAGACCAAAGCTAAAGGAAAGCGATCTCAAAGCATTTCTGTGTGTTGGCAGACAGCTGCCAAATGTCTTGCAATAACTCTGACACTCACTGGCTTTCACATCCCTTCCCTTTCAGAACCAATGCCCTGAGGCAGAGGAGTTGGTCTTCAGCCATTTTGTGATCTGTAATGATACTCAAGAGACACTGCTGTTCGGCCAGGTGGATACTGATGAAAACATTCTGCTGGCTAGTCTCCACAGTCACCAGTACAGCTGGCGCTCCCACAAGTCCCCACAGGTACGTCAGAAACAGCCCTTCGAACACAGCAGTCACTAGAGCTGGCTGGTGGCTTTATGCGTCAATTCGTTGAGTTTCTCTGTGGTCTCAGCAAATAGCGCAGTTCCTTCAGGAGTCACTGGCTGGGGCTGCATCAGAGAAAAGAGGTAAACAGTGTGAGGAAAGCCAGAAGTGTTTGGGAGTTACGCAAGGGTAGAGCTGGGCGGTTGTGGAAACTGAAGCTTCTGCAAAAAAAGCAATTGAAGATGGCTTGCCAGGTTTTTATAACTAAGTGATCAGTGTCTGTTTTCTGTGATGTACATTAGAGGTTTGGGGAATTTTTTTAATGAATTGTTTTTACCAGAAGCATCTGTTCACTGAAATTGTTTGCAGAACAGGGTCAAACTGGACAAATCTCTCGACTCAGCATGTGCTTGCATTAGAAGAGATCTTAAATTGTCTGAAACACTCCGCTTGCATAGTTTAAATCATGCAGGGTTTGTGTCTTGGGTGGGTTTTTTTTAAGGATAAACACTGAAACTGAAATAAAAGATTTTGAAATTATCAACAGGAAATATTTCAATGAAACCTTGTTATTGGTTTTTCTTGAGTGGTGGTGAAAAATGAACTTTTCATCTCAATTCAAGACAGGGCAAGAATTTAAATCTAAAAGTGAGTGTTTACGAGACAGCAAAGCAGTTTCTTCTCTCTGTTTAATACATACCTGCCCTACTTGAGTGGGAGACTAGGGATCTGAAGTGTCGTGGATGGGGGGGTTCCTAACTCCTCAAGAATTGGAAAATATCAGCATGTGAGAAAAAAGGCAAAATGTGGATGGCAGTTCTCAACAAAGGAGCTGTGCCTGCTTTCCGTGCTGTCAAATTTGGGGTTTCGCTGGGAAGCAAACATGGCAAATTTACTGTGTGTTTTGCTCATGTGTCACTTGGTGGATGTGCAAAACTACTGAATTTTACATGAGTGCCATAATCTGAGCCAGTTCAGCCAAAGTAAACAGCTGCAGCTGACACTGAAGTCAAGGAGTAAGTTAAGAGGAAGGCAGGCTAATACGGAACCATCTCACCCCAGCGACATGGGGGCTGTTACAGATGGTGTGTGCTGGTATAGTAGTGCATGGAGAGGAACCTTTGCAGAATTAGAGACACTGGAGTATTACAGAGCTCTCAAGCGTTCAGAGAAGACATACATGTTTTCTCTGGAAAAGGTGTTGAAAATGAGAATTACCACAAGCAAAGTAAAAAATAAGAAGAGGTAAATCTGCTGCTTGTTACTTCCTTTGAGTTGCAGCTTATCTGCTGAAGACCACCAGCACAACATATGGAGACACGTCTGGCTCCTGGAAATCAAATATTAAAACGGTGGTCTTTAGCTTGTCCTTTCTGTTGCAGACTTGAGCCCTGCAAAACACTCCATTTTCAGGACCATTCTGTAAGTTTCTTGTTAAATGAAAAATAAAAGTCCAGCAGCAAACCAAATGACACAATAGGGTGTGGGTGAAGTGATAGGAGGAACTTCGGATTCTTTTTTTCAGATACTCATTCTTCAGCTGAAAGTTGGTGATGTCAAAGGGTTTCCCCGTTTTGTTTTGCTCTGATCAGATTCACTGAAGAATTGGGCTGATAAACAGTCAGGAGTGGCCTGTTGGATTCCCATGTCCCAGGAGATGATGAAGCTAACAGCTCACTCCTCCTGACTCAACCATGTTGCTGGCCAGCAAGCCTTTCTAGTAGGGGAGCTATGTCCCATGTCCCAGCCCTTGGATTAATTTCAAGATTATTTCTGCACTTTTAACATTTTTCAGCAGCCATCTCTTGCTGGGAAATTTTGAGACTGAAAAACAGTACTGAGGTAATTTCCCTGAAAATATATGGAAGCACAGGCTTTCAACACAGCATTGAGATAAAAGGTCAGAACAAACCATCTATAGCGTTTGTTCATTTGGTTAATGATAAATACAAATTATGTAGCAAGTCTAGCATGCTTCACAATGGCAGTGCTTCTAGACAATCTGAACAGCACAATCCATCATTATCTGAGATCATACAAAGTAAGTTTTTAATATGTTATTACAAATATCTTAGTGAGATGGAAATGGTAATCAATTAAGACATCAGGTTGCCCCTGTAATGCTATGGCACTTTTCTAACTGTTTCCGTGCAAAACTATCTAACAGCTTGTTATCCAAAGGTCAGAGTAATGCCCAAGCATGGCCAAACCCTCTGAGTGTCATATTCATGGAATGTTAGATGACTTCATAGTTATGAAATTATTTCATTTCTCATGATAATTCCTAACTTGCCAAGTTAGTGAATTTTAAGAACTCTGAGAGCAGATTGTAAGATAAATGTGAAATAATCCATACTTCTGGAGTCAGGGACTTCCCTCCAGGCATTAGTTCATACTTGACTTACTTGACTTACTCTTGGGGATAAAATGAGTTAGGACAAGGTCTTAGATACCACATTCTCTTACTGGGAAAGAAAACCAACTTGCACAACTTCGACTGGCTCATATTTCTTGTTACACAGGCACTAAGAAGCAGCGGTTGCCATGAAATACTTTATTTAACCTCTGCAAAATGTTTTCTTAGTATGGCAAGGCAGTTCAGTTAAATGAAAATAAATAGTTTTAAAAAGATTGTATTTCTTTTACATTCACATGAATAAAAGTCTTCATTTTTCTTTTGCTAATTAAGTATAGTGAGAGATGTAGCAATTGCCCATCACAATTATTTAACACAAGTAAGTATATATCTAAAATAAGAGGAGGTTGTAGTAACAGATAGTTATGCATTTAGAATTAATTTTAGTATTAATAAATCCCTTATCAGCTGTAATTAGCAATTGTTCATGTTACAAAAAACAGGCTGGGATTTAACAGCAATTGATGGTGTCACTCCAACTGCCTGGCTTAACTTAAAGCCCTTCCTTCCTTCCTTCTTTCCTAGCCCAGATCTTCTGCATTTTAGGGAACCTAACCTTTCCCTTTTAACTTTTACTCTGATTCCTGCAAGTCTCGCTAGTTTGGCTAAGATTTCAGTAATATGTCTGAGGTCTGATGCAGACTTTTGTGCTCTGCGCCATCCCCCATGTTTTCCTCAGATTTCATGAGGTTTTGACCTGCCTTAGGGATGAGACACCCCCAACTATACAGTCCCTTTCAGAGTTGGGTTAAATCCAAAACTTACTACATTTGAGGCTTTCAGCTATTCTAGCAAAAGTTGTGAGTTCCTTTTGCAGATTTTAATGCGAGTTAGAGGTCTGTTAGGTGTCATTTTAATGGCTGGGAAGAGATCTACATCACTCCTGTCCTCTACAGACAACACTGGCTCCTACATTATTACTGGATTCAGTCTGCTTATCTTGATCTTCAAGTTGCTCTGTGGGATGAGCCTCAGTTATGTTAAAAGTCATGTTTGTATCCTGGACAGCTGTGTTTTTTAGAAAAACTGGACTGTATAATCCATAGAAAGAAACTCTGAAGTTAGAAGACATCAGATCTTACAAGACAGTAGGCAGAGGATCCCAGGAGGGATCACAGCAAATGTAAGATCAAGGTGTCCATGTCAGAGTCCCATGGGTGCACTCTGCAGAGATTGTTTGCTTGCACATAAACAGCAAAAATAGTCTGTGAGTTGTTAATTGTTACCATTATTTTTCCCACACTCAGACTTCAGCAGAGTCCTCTGAAGAAGCAAAGAATAATGGATATAAGTCCATTATTTTGCTTTCCATGCAAAACAAAAGGTTGCATAGAGTAGTCTGTATTTAAATTAGCAACTCCCAAACCTTTCTTCAGAGTTTTCTCCCCTGATTAGATAACAGCCTGGTTTTATTTCTTACTGTCCCAATCATGAAGCAGCAGATGCAGCAGATAAAAATCAGTTTCTGTGTTGATTTTATAAAATCATAGAATTGTTTAAGTTGGAAAAGAACATAAGGTTATGGAGTCCAGCCATTTACCTAAAGCTACCATTAAACCATGTCTTTGAGCTCCATATTTGCACAACTTCTAAATACATGACTTCAGTGAGAATGTGGTTAAATTACTGGCTACAAACAATTTCTTTCTTATCAAAATAGGTAGATGTGCCTGAAACACTTTATTAGATATTGGTAGTAGTATTAGTAGTTCCTTCACTGCAACACATTTAGAGTTTTCCTTCTCCTAGTTTTAATAGTGAGCCTGCAAAGCATAACTTCTGCTAGACTTGTATGAACATAATTTTAAAGGCATTTGTAGATTCAGAAATAGCTTTAAAATTCTCATTCTCCTACAAAAAAAAGAGGTTTGAAACCAGACTTTCATTTATGCTGCATGTACAGCAGGATCATACTTCATTTTTATTTATTTCCAAGTTGCCATTCTTTCAGGCATAATGAATACAACCCATTGTGGGTTCAAACATAGAAATTTTAACCTATGTGTCAGTTGTTATTGGGATATTTTCCTGGTTTATTGTTTAAGGATGTTATGGATTCTCTACACAGCCTTTGTACTTTACATAGTTCTCCCCAGGTCATGGACAACATCAGGCAAAAAAGGAAAGAAAGAGTTTTAATGGTATTTTGCACTGTTCAAGTAACGAGGGATGTATTGTTGCTTTCCTTTGGGGTCCTGCATTCAAAGTTAATGGTTATACTATATCCTGTGTAATTTGCTTTCTAGGTAATATATGCGGTGGGTAAGCATTGGTATTTGCCATGAGTCACATCCTCATAATTTATTTGCTGTTCCTTCACCAACATTCTCTCTTCCACAGTGCGTAGAGCTAGTGCTGCAGCAGGAGCAGCTTCATCTTAGTCTACCTTCCTGGAGGCAATGTTTTCCCCTCTTAAAACAGAAATCCATAATAACTCAGAATTACAAATCCAAACTCCAACAAAGTCAACAGAAAGAGCTGTTATCTGTTGATAGGTTTCTCTAGCAGGGGCAGAAACCAAATGGTTGCGCAAATGAGCACCAATCTTCACATAGATAGTCTGTTTAAATTCTGAGTTTCCACCCATCATTGGGTTATACTTAGAATGCTTTTGAAGCTATTGAACATTTTTTACCTTTTTACAATAACTTTGCTAGTCTCCGGTTATGTCTACCTTACTTACCTATACTTACTTGTTGAGCTTTTTTTAAACAAATGTCTAATAAGTACTTGAAATGTACTTAAAGCTTAATAAAGGAAACGAAGTTGCATGGCAATTACCATGAATCTGTAGTATTAGGTGGGTTTTATAACATTAGAGCTCTGCCTTCTTGAGTATCCAGCACTATCTATTATAACGACTTTTGCTCGAATAATGTTTACACCCGATTACTTAATTTTCTAAAATTACTTCAGTGTTTATCTCCTGCCATATATCTCTGTGTCACTTGGAGTCATTTGCTAAGTAGGTTTTTCAGCAATCTCACATTTAATAACTTTTTCACCCAGAGATCCTTTTGTATTTTCATGGGATGCAGTTTCTTGGCTGAAAAGTAAACTTGTACAGCGCCCAGTTCCTGCTTGGTATGTCATTAATATAATGCATTAGACGCCTTTAAAACACCAAGGCTTTGTGTTTTTTTCCAGTATACAAATACATACATTTGCACAATATATCGTACATGCAGTAAATAACAATTGCTGATACATGATAATAACCTTCTTTTATTGTTCTGTCTGAACCGTGAAGTTAAACACAGACTAATCGTTGTGCTACAACGAAAATTACTAAGGCAGCATTTGGGAGCTAATCGCTGCTCAGTTAAAGCTGACAGTGTGTTCCTTGGGAATGTTCAGCTCATGAGCAAAGCTGTTTATACAGGGTGGGAGACATCCTAGTGCTGGAGCTATGTACAATTACTAATCATCAGTTTGGGGATTTATGTGATGCTGTATTTTGTGTGCCTTCTAGCTGAAACTGGCCACTTAGTACCTTTTCTCCATTTGGCTGTCATTTCCAGCTACCAGTCTCTCCAAAGTAAACAGTTTTCTTGTTTCTTTTAGTTTTCATATGTGATGAGATTTATTCCCAGCTGCCTCTGTAAGAAGCTGAACTGATTCCAGCCACTGCAGTTAGATTTGTTTTGCTTTGTTTTTCCTTTTCTGTAACTAATACTCAAAAATCAAAGCAACATGTTTGTTTATGAATTTGATTGTCCGAGTGCATATCCTCCCTTGACGTATTCTTAACTGTAAGGCTGTGCCCACCATGTGCACATACAAAAGCATGCCCGTGTGCACACTGGCACACATTAGTCTTTGTGCACAAAGACTAATATGTACTTCCAGTATTAAATTAATATGAATTTGAATGCAACAGTCATCACTCTTGCAAATTCAAAAGCCACCCACTGAATGGATGTTATTGTTCTGTGTGTAACTTGTTCTGAGGATACCGCAAATTGCAAACAGGCTACTGAGTTGTAATATCTTTGAAAGTTATTGCTGCAGTTGCTTCTTAAAATAGAGGTGGGGAAAAAACCCCACCCAACATCCAGCAATTCACAAAGTTCATCTGGTCAGATCTGTGGCCAGTGCTATCTCTTTTTGGAAACTAATCTCAGCAGAACACAATATTTACAAGTTTCAATTTTTAGTCTTGTAAATAATCAAACTTTGGGCCTGATCCGGTTCTCAATTACTTAAATTAATTAATGACAGATGCCCAAAATCAGAGTGAAACTCAACCCTCACAAAAGAATTCCCACAAGGCCTTTATATAACTGTTTTAAAGGACTTAAGTGATGCTTAGGCTCTTTGCTGGCCCTCTGCAAAGAATAAATGTTACCCAGAATGCCTGACTGCTTTGATCCATTATATATAACTCACATTCTTCAGTTTGCACAGCCACAAAGGATCTCTACAGAGCTAAATAGCCAGATATTCAGCTGGCGTAAATTTATGTAACTTCATTGACCTACATGGAACTGTACCAATTTTCACTATTCTGGCTTAAGAATCTCCATGGGAGAGAGGTAAGTGTGTATGGTGCATAAATGGATGAAAGGCTCTTCAAATGATGAAAGACTATATTGCTCTGGAAGTGATTTAAGTTAAACTGGAAAAAAGCCACTCCTTTTCCGGAATAAATCACACAGGGAGTATAATTATGAAGTTAAATTTCTTCTCATACAGTCAAGCTTGAACTTGCCACCACATTTGTGTAAGAAATGAGATGTTTCCCATCCCTCAGCAATATGCTAAGTTGTACATTTAACACAGATGACGTATATGTGAGCTATACAGTTAGCATGCAAAGAGATTTTCTTCTTTCTTTACTTGGAAGGGAAAGGTATTTGTAATTTTCTGTCTTGTTCTGAAGGCAAAAATCTGGCTTGGAGCTGCGTTCCACATCACCTTGCTGGTAATAAAGAGGGTGGATTTCTAGAACAGTTTCAAGGGCAATAAAATCTCTTTATTTCCTACTCTGTGCTCTGTAGCCCACTTTTTTCTAAACAGTTGTGTGTTGGACTTCTACCGTCCCAAATGAAAGCAGGTAATTTATAGAAATTCATGATGCAGAGCCATCTTTCACGCTTGTTGATTCTTCTGGTTTTATCTGAAATCACAGAATGATCATTCAGAGAAATAGTGTGCTTAGCATTGCTGAATTTAAAAACCAAGAATGGGAATTCCTGTGCTACAGCAAGGTGGTGTTTTTTTCCCCAGTCCTATATTGAAGAAGTAATTGCTTTTGTTCCAGCTGTTACACATCTGTATTGAAGGTTGGGGAAACTGGCGGTGGTCTGAACCATTCAGCGTGGACAATTCAGGGACCTTTATTCGCACCATTCAGTACAAGGGCCAGACAGCATCACTTATTATCAAGGTTCAGCAGCTCAGTGGAGTGCAAAAGCAAGTAAGTATTTGGTCCAGTTTGGAAAAAAATAATGTGAATCATTTCAGCTGTTACTTACTCATGAATTAGTTACCTTATTATTTATTCTCTCCTACTGAGATCTGCAGAAAAAAAATAGTCTTCTGGGGGCATTTTCAGGACTTTTAAAAGTGCTTTTTATCACTTGGGT
This sequence comes from Upupa epops, assembly GCA_013397515.1. Lineage (NCBI taxonomy): Eukaryota > Metazoa > Chordata > Aves > Bucerotiformes > Upupidae > Upupa > Upupa epops. The sequence goes on along the minus strand of VZRI01006416.1, from coordinate 1,002,180 downwards.
ATGGATATTAGCATTTGAAAGCTCAATTCCCTCTGCATATTCTGCATGTTCTAGTAAACATCCCCTTGCATGGTTTGTGAAGTTCCAGCAGTGCAGAGTTGCGTAATCTCCTGTGTATATTCAGCTCTTGAGAAGCGGGCTTTATATTTCTTTTAAGAAGCTTTGTATCTTATTCTGGGTTGTTATTCAGGCCTTTGTATTGCTGAAAGTGAAAGAAGTCATGTCCAAATTAACATTTGGAAATGGGCTGCTGTGCAGCAACTTTTCACATACTGTGTTTGTAAAGGGATCTCTATTAACTCTACAGCCATTCTGTCTGCCTTGGCCAAAGCCAGAGCAAGTGGTGGCCCATAACATGTTCAGCTTACAGCTATGATAGAGCACCTTCTGTTGTGCAACAGAAATACAGCTGATCAGGAGAGAAGAGTGCGTGGAGTCACTGAAAGCCTTTCTGGGATTTTACTCAGTAGGTTGTAGCTATGGTGGGTGCCCTCATGAAGGTGGTTGTAGCAGGGATGCAAATGAAATGGTGTTCTTTGGTACAGCCTAGAGAAAGTCAGATATATGTCTTATGGTAAGTAATTCAAGTGTGATAGACTTCAGCAACTCTGAGTCTAATCTGGTTATTTTCTAAAGACAGATCTGCAATACAGAAAATTAATAGAATCATAGTCTTTGGAACAGCAGACACACTGAGAGGTCTGGATCTGACTGGATTGTGAAGAGGATGTGGGGTATCAGTAGAAACCTTTCTTCTGAAGTGCATCAGGCTCAGCACTCAAGAGACATTCACAGCACTCTTGAAATCCTTGAGAGTTGTATCAGCCCTGGGGAGTACTGCTGAGTTCAGTGGATATGTTACATGTTTATTTAAAGTGTTTTAATGCCTAGGTTTCTGTGAAATTGTATATACATTTGGCCAATAAAAATAATGTCTTACCAATCACTGCCTGCAGCGGTGCTCAGGAAAACCCAGGATAGGGAGATTTTTCTTGTACAGGTTTTCACCTACAAGTTGACCTTTCCTTTACAGAATTGTTTGTGTATGAGCTGCATTTTTTCTTGGTGTGTTTTAGATCCTAATATGTGGAAGACAGACCATCTGCAGTTACCTTTCCGAAAGTATTGAACTGAAAGTGGTTCAACACTATGTTAATCAGGATGGACAGGCCATTGTTAAAGAACACATCAGCTGCCTTGCAGCTAAGCAGAAGTTGCCTTCATATGTCCTGGAAAACAGTGAGCTCACCGAGCTTAGTGTGAAAGCTACTGGAGATGAGGACTGGTCCCAAGATGTGTGTTTGACTTCTAAACATACTGAACAGAGCACTGTTATTCAGGTATGGCTAGAAATAGGTATATGGGAGTTTGCATATAGAAATGTCTAAGAGAGCTGGAGACGTTGCATTTAGACTGTTCCATGTGATGTGATGAAATGCTGTCATCCTGAAGTAATTATAGTATAACAGATACTGTGTCTCTGCATTACAGGTACCATCTTCAAAGAATTCAATTACATATGTGTGGTGCACGAATTTGACTTTAGAGCCCAACTCTCCTGTGCAGCAACGATTAGTAAGTACATTTAACATCTCTGAAATCTAAATGTTTCTGCCTTATGTATCTTATAATAAATTAAGGGCAAAATGACCCATTTTAAAGAGCTATAAAAACCTTGTTTTGACAGTTGTAATACTAGAATAAAATAGACCTTAAATCACCTTTCTTTTTGTAGATTGTTTTTAGCCATCTTTTCATCGTAAGAAGCCACCTTCCAGACCCAATTATCATACATTTAGAGAAAAGAAGTCTGGGACAGAATGAAACACAAGTGATTCCAGGGAAAGGACAGGAGAAAGCACTGCAAAATATAGAACCTGATCTTACCCACCACCTGACGTTTCAAGCCAGGTAAAGTACTCACTTTCCTTGAAAATGAGTCATTCATTGGGAAAATAATTTACACTTGAACTTCTGGCGCGATTTTTTCCAAGAGTCTGCTATATGCAGAGGAGATAAAACAGAACAAGGATACATGGCCTGAAACTGTATGATAAGAAATATGATAGCAAGGTTTGGTCTGACTAGCCTAAGCATATTTGCAGTTGTTTGCTCAAGCAGCCTATGTTTTTGTGTCTTGGAAAATAAATTCCTAAATGGTCTTGAAATCAGGGTTGTTGGAAAGTCATAGAATCATAGATTGTATTGGGTTGGAAGGGACCTCCAAAGGTCATCGAGTCCAATGCCCCTAGAAGAAGCAGGGGCATCTCTAGAACAGATCACTCAGAGCCCTACCAAGCTTGACCTTGGGAATACTGTCAAGTTGCTAAGATCTCAGCCACAAAGGCCATTACAGTGTTCTCACAAATTTATGCCTGTCAGGCAGTGCTCAGGAACTTGTTAGATATCATAACTTGATTCACCTTGAGAGTGCTCCTACTGCAGAGTACTTTTGGAAAGCATTATTGAAGACAATGTTACTGCTCCTAATGCTCGATCTTGTTGTGTAAGTGACTGAACCTGTTTTCAATGACAGGGAGGAAGATGATCCATCAGTGTGTGCAGTCCCTATTTCAACCACACTAATTAAACAGATAGAGTCTAAATCCCATCCAGGTGGCAACGTCAACCAAATACTGTCTGAGTTCTATGGTATCGTGAATCCTCCCGAACCTGCATGGCCATATAATAAGAAAGATTTGGACAGGTAATTGTTTGCTAGACCTTCTTCGTGCTTGTTGCCTTCTCATACAAACTGAACTCACACTCAAAAAGACTGTATAAGACCAGCATTGAATATGGCTTCATTAATTACAGGATTCCTGTAGGTAAGCTACTAAGTCTGTTGGAGATGGGGAAAACACTGAGGTCTGCATAAGAGATACCCTTGATTGCGCTGAGAAGGACTAAAAAAATAGAGCTAAGTTTGGTGAATGTGCTTTCTGTACTGCAGCTCTAGAGGTAGTTTATTCAGTAGCTGTTTTTGTACAGAAACAGGGAGTTGCCATAGGAGGAGCTACTGAAGTAGAGGGGAAGAAAATGTGATTTTCTGGGTACAAAACACACAACTTCAGCGCTGAAGGACAGTAGTGATTCTGTAAGGTGTTTCTTTAATTGACCAAGTTTAGGTCATCCTTGTAGATGACACGCGGCTTGATTCCATGATTGCATCTTAGTATGTTCTAGAATTAAAAGTTAAGAGAAGATTTTCTTCCTGTTTCAAAGCCAGAAAAAGCAAATTTCTGACAGTGCTGCTTTATCTTTTCCAATCTTCATTTAATTTTTTTTTAATTTATTTTTGAGCAGCAATGAACAGCTCTCACAATGGGATAGCCCAATGCGGGTAAAGCTCTCGGTGTGGAAACCATGTGTTAAAACTCTTCTAGTAGAACTCCTGCCCTGGGCTTTGCTTATCAATCAGTCCAAGTGGGACCTCTGGCTGTTTGAGGGAGAGAAGATCATTCTTCAAGTACCTACTGGGAAAGTGATCATACCTCCCAACTTCCAGGTAACTGCCATTTGTGTTAACAGACACAGTTCTGCTATGCATTCTGATTCTGAAGAATGGTTATGAATCCATACGCTTCCCACTTTCCAGCCACTGAGGCTGTTAGTCATATGGTGATGGGTAGAAATAACAAAAGAAACATAGCATGCTGACTGACACCAGGTGGACAGCACAACAAACTGGATAGCGATGATTTAAGAACATGTTGTAAAGTTGGATGAAGATTGTCTGCAAGACACTGTATGAAGAAGACCTGCATGTCATCTGATTCAGCAGCCTAGTCACCTTCCTCACAACTCAGCCAATGAATCCACAACATGGGCATAATGTAGCAACCCAAGTAAATTGCAAGGAAGGCCAGTACAGACTGTGGTTCCTGCTGTGCCTACCTGTCAGTTGAGAAGTGTCGTGACCACAGTAGCAGAGCCAACACCTTGGAAGGAATGTTTGGTTTCACAGTTCATATGCTGCCAAGAAAGAGTTGATAATGAGCTAGTCTGAATGACAGATGAGGAACATTCTTTAAGACACCTTTAAGGTGACACCAGACACCTTCTGCAAACATTAGCTTGTTCATAGACATGCTCCTTTGTAACAATCCCAATATTCTTTATTTTTGGAGGAAGCAAAATAATTTCACACAGCAGCTTGTCAATTAAAACTGATCTATCAGATACTTCCTCTCCAATTTGCCATCTTTCCACACACACACACCATGCATGTCTGCTAAAAAAAGATCTGCCCATTAATACATCTTAGTGTAGACTGTGCTCTTCATTCTACTGTGAGAAGCAGTCTCATATCTTCATTGCCGTTTCACCCATCCTTGTATCACATTAGAAAGAAACAAGATTGACTTCATATTTGAAATTGCATTTAACTCTACTGGAATTGAACTGAATTGTCAACAACTGATGACTGGTAATTTTTTACTTGCAGGAAGCCTTTCAGATCGGCATATACTGGGCAAACACGAACACTGTGCACAAATCAATGGCAATTAAACTGGTTCATAATATGACTTCCCCCATATGGAAGGGTACTGAAAATGGAGAAGTAGTAACACTGGATGAAGAAGGTTTTGTTGAAGCTGAAGTAAAACTTGGTGCTTTTCCTGGCCATCAAAAGGTTAGAAAAAAGTTATCATGATTTATACCTTTATCATTTAAAAACAAAGTCAGATGAAAACAATCTGCCTGAAAGCCCCTCCCTGATTATGTTAACACATGTTAACAGGATAAGCAACGTATGAAGTATAAATTAAAGAATTCAATCATGAGAAATATCCTGCCTAATTCAACAAGAATCCAGTATCTCCTGAGAAAACAAATAAGGAATTCTCAGTCTCATTTGGAAAACACTGACAAGTGCAACTTCAGACATACGTAATGTGGCTTCAGTTGCAAAGAGCATGAATATAGACAGGATTCATAGAACCAGACAATAATTTATGTTGGAAAAGACCAGACTATCCAGTCCAATCATCAACCTACCTACCAAGCCCAACTAAACTATATCTACGTGATACTTGAACACATACAGGGATGTTGATTCAACAGCATCCCTGAGCAGCCTGTTCCAAGGCCTGATGACCTTTCAGCAAAGGAGGTGTTCCTAGTGTCTAACCTAAACACCCCCTGGTGCAGCTTGAGGCCATTTCCTTTAGTCCTATCAGTGGTTACTTGTGAAATAAGACCAAACCCCATCTCTGTACACCCTCCTTTCAGGCAGCTGTAGACAGCAATAAGGTCTCCCCTCTGCTTCCTTTTTTTTCGGACTAACCAGCCCTGGTTCTCACAGCTGCTCCTCACAAGGTTTGTGGTCCAGACCGTTCTCCAACCTTGTTGCTCTTTTTGAGACCCACTACAGCACTTCAGGGCTTCTTGTATTGTACTGAATTCAGTAGTCAAGGTGTGGCCTCACCAGTGCTGACTACAGGGGGACAATCACTTCCCTACTTCTGCTGGCCACACTATTTCTGGTACAGGCCAGGACACCATTGGCCTTCTTGGCCACCTAATCTCACTTCTGACTCAGATTTAGCCAATGATCACTCAATACCCCCAGGTGTCTTCCTGTCATACGGCTTTCCAGCCACACTCCCTCGATCCTTTATTGTTGCACTGGGTTGTTGTGACCCACGTGCAGGGCCTAGCACTTGGCTTTGTTGAAGCTCATAGAATTGACCTCAACTCATTGATCCAGCCTGTCTGGATCTCTCTGTGATTTACACAGTTCTAAAGAAAATGGCAGTTCTGTCACAGTATTTCAGTATCTTTTGTAGTTTTGTGTGCCCTCATCATGGGGTCTTATTCTCTTACAGTTGTGCCAGTTCTGCATTTCTTCGATGGTTCGACAGGGTATACAAATTCTACAGATAGAAGATAAGACAACAATAATCAACAATACACCGTATCAAATTTACTATAGGCCACAGCTTTCTATTTCCAAGCCCCACTCAAGAGAAGAGGTAAAGCACTGGGGAAACTGGGGATGTTTGTCTAGATTTATATGGTCTGAACTGTATACAGCAGAGCTTGAACAAACAGAACTCTTTAGACTAATAACGATAAAGTATCTTATTTTAATTTAAAATACAGAGTCCTGGGTAAATTCAGTTCCAGTAATTGACTGTGATCAGAAATCTGTGCAAAGCAGGAGATTCTTGCACGTTGTGGAATTAGTTCTGCTTGTTCTCCACCTGTTCAAGCACTAATGGCCATTTCTGTAAAATAGGCAGCATAATCCTTAGTAGCTGTTGAAATTGTGCTCAGAATTTTTACTGAGTTTGCGTGTAAAGGATGTATATTGGCCTGGCAGGCTGAAAACTTTTGTTATCCTTTTGGGAAGATTCCAGTTATCTGAACAAAGCTGCAGAGCAAGGGACGTGCCCAGAGTTCATGTATTTCAGCGAACTGCATCAAATCCTGAATATCAGTTTTCTAATAATCACACAGTGTATTTGAAGGACTAGCTTACAGGAAACAAAATATATGCATGGTCAATATATTTTAATCAACCATTTATACATATTTATTGAAGATTACATGTATAGTAAAATATGTGGGAAGAATTCCCAGGGTCAAACTTGCTGGAGGAGTTGGCAGATGAACAAGGTTGTGAAGTTTCCTGTTTCCTTATTGTTTTCCTTCTGCATTAGTTTTCTTCACATCGGTATCTACACTGAGGTTAAAATTCTTTCATAGTTTTCTATCTATAAATGGATTTTCTTACCACAAGCATGTACCTTTTGGTTTGGTAGAGTTGTATAACTGGGAGTGGACTGTAGATAACTGTACTCAGTTAACACGTAAGGATGCCTGAAGACAGAAGTTGGCCAACTAGCCCTTAATGCAATAGACTTAGTGCAGCCCTTAGTTAGTTGTGGTCAGCTGGCCACTCAGGACTGGCTTGTGCACCATCAACACTAATAAACTCCCATTAAGAGTCAGCATATTGTGCTGCCACTGTCTTTTTCTTTCCAGGAATTCCACTGGGCAGACAGCACAGTGTTCGGCATCAATCCAGCTGGGCCATCTCCCAGCAAGGTGCTGAGCACTGTGCCCTGTTGGGACCTGATATCGGAGGCCAGTCCATTGACATCGGGGGCACCTCTTACTGAAAAGCGCATGCTTCTGAGTTTCAGTCCAGGTGGTTGCACTGGGAGCTGGGAGCTGTGGAGCCTTCCAGCCGTCATTAAACAGGAGTTTGCGAGACAGAGCGTGGCAGTGCCCACAGGGGTTTATGGTGAAGGTGGATTATGTACCAGGTACTGTACCCTGAACAGTCAGGAATAATGAACTTTGCTTTATGATATAAAGCCTGAACTAGAAAGAAACCATAAGAGATAAATGCAAAAGTCAGAGTAACACATGCCCCCCATATTTAAAAATTGTTATCTTTTGATGGGTGTGATACTTTTATTATAAATGGCTTCATGTTATGACCGTGTACAACTTGTACAATTTTTATAAAGGATAGGCTGCTCTTTTTTTCGCATGCTCACAGGCTAGGAGAGTAGAAATTTTATACTTTTTATTAATATTATTTGTGGTAACAATTGAAGACAATAAAAAAATGTTGGGTTTGTTTATAAAAGATCAAAATGCATGTTAGTAAGCCTGATAGGGTAAACAGGAAAAGCAAAAGAAGTATGAAACTATTTTGAGACAGTAACAAACATTTCCAAGTTTTGAAGTTGGAACTATCCAAATGTGCCACCAAGTAACAGCAAATGCTCCCAGCTAGTTAAAACTAACAGTCTAATGACTTGTTAGATGTCCAGCTTCAGTTCCCAGACCCAGTAGCTGGACCTATTCATACTTATACTGGTACGGACAAGCAACAGTCAACTGAAATTAGAGAAGGTACATCCATGTGTATTTCAAATCAGATCATCTTTCTTTTGCCTGAAGTGCTGCTTCAGTTCCTCTGCCGAGCCTAGGAAGTGTCACTGTGGATACTAATGATACTACACAGTTCAGGGTAAAAAGCATTTTAATGGGAAGAACTAAGAATGGATTCCTTATTGTTTTGGTACAGGCATAGGATGTCTCATGTTGCTAACCAAAAACCAAATTTGCAGAATGTTTGGAGTTTTTTAAGTCACCACGAGGTAAAGTTTTTTAGAAATAGTCAATAAATTGGAAGAAGGAAAAAAAAAAGGAATTTGTATTTATGCATGAAGATGCTTTATGTAGCCAATAAATGAACTGTATTAATTCATTTTCCTTTTGGAAATTTATGTAGTGATGATCCATAACACTAACACTTGAAAGGGCAATAGGATTGTGGATCATTTCAGGGGAGCAGTCGGTTACAGATTTATGTATTTGTTAAAAATACCTTTCATGTGCATCAGAGAAATATGTGTGCAAATTCTTCTGGAAAATTTTAAAGATTTATGTTGAAAATTTGGGCCTACAATCTCATGTTTTTAATTTAATATAAATCTCTTCTGGCTAGGGCTCTCATCTTGCAAACACACATGCTCAATTTAACTTATGAGTAGTCTCTGTGAAGTGATTTCTCCGGTAATGCTTTTCATGCTATTTCCATGTGTTTTTCTGTTTAAATACGTACTTACCCAAATGTATATAAATACCTGTGGAATTGGAACTTGATCATAAAGAATCATACATTCAATAGCATTGAATGGTTTTAATTGTCTGCACTAATGCATAAAGATTTCATCCAAAACACGCATAACCAAATTGTGTCTGCTTCTGCTGTAGAGCTATAGCACTGACTTACCAAGAGTATCTAGGTGTGACGTACCTAACACTTACAGAAGATCCTAGTCCTCGTATGATTATCCACAATAGATGCTCTGTTCCGCTGCTTGTAAAAGAGAACTTCAAAGGTAGGTAGTAGGCAGTAATTAGAAACAGGACACTGTTGTAGTATAAGTTATTGTACTGTATCTCCAATACAGATTTGGTATGTGTTTGGTATGTGTTTTGCTAGCAAGAACTTGATGCCTTCACAAAGGTCTGCCTCCGAACTGGAGACTGGAAGGTACTAAAGTCTGGAAGCTATTTGAGCTAATTGTGAAGTCAAGAGCATGAACTTAGATGGCCTCAGGCTTTTGTGTCTCCCTGGTTCCAACTGTTAGGATGACTTTACTGTAGGAAATCAGTAGGCAGTGGAGTTTTGTTGACATTAGTTTAATCCCATAGAACATTTAAATTTCCTCAGATTTGCAAATATAGCACAAAACTTCTGATGAAATTTCCAGTTACAGTATGCTAAAGAGATGATCAGTGGAAATTTATTTAATTAAATCTTAATGACATAAAACAGAAAAGGAAAAAACCTCCTGTAGAATTCCAAGCAATAGAAAAATAATGTTTATTATTAATATTTTAAACAGAAACATCCTTATTTGTGTAAGTGTGGTTGACTTTGGATTTAATAGGGGTTTTAGAAAGCCCTAACTGTGTGTATTTTATTGCATTTCAGATACACCAAAGTTTGAAGTTTATTGTAGAAAGGTTCCAGCTGAGTGCTCAGTTCATCATGAACTTTATCATCAAGTCACCAGCTATCCAGATTGCAAGACAAGAGATTTGCTACCCAGCATTCTTCTGAAAGTAATGTCAGCTGATGAATTAGTAAATGAATGGAGCGATTTCGTGGACATCAACAATCAAGGAACACAGGTATAAATTGTTTCCTAGTTCACAGCACAAATCATTATCTTCCTAACATGTACAGTATGTTGTTTCTCTACAATAAGCATATTCTTTCTGTTGGCTTTAGGGTTTTTTTAAAGTCTTGGGAACTCTCATTCATAAGTCCCTTCCCCTGGAAGTTTTTGAATACAGATTACCTTCTTCACTGGTTGTTTGAAAAAATAACTAGATCAAAAGTACAGACTTTCTAGCGCTGAAGTTTTAACCCTTTCTAATCTACCTGATGTTCCCTGGAAAAATCAGTCCTGAAAATTTCTGGCTTCTGTAATCAAAGAATCCCACATGATCCAGGAAAGTCCTTCCCTTTGATAACTTCAGGATCTCAGGATTTTTATCTCAGTATCTTGTAGGAATCCTAACTCACCTCCCTCTGTGTCTTCACAGAAGCTGCACAAAACCAAAAATACCCCCTTTCCTTTCCCTCTGCTGTTTTTCTCCTGTTTTGAGGTAAATGAAAACTTCCTTGACTGGAGTTACTGTTTTTGATGGGAAATTTTTTCCATCTTTGAAGTCATTAGTTTACATGGAATCAACATAAACTGCTTGGCTCTTTGAAAGAAATACTAGTTTCAGATGTTTTCCCTGGGGACCAATCACAAAATGCTCTTGATTATTGAGTGTTATGTTATATAGCAAGTAGTCCAGTTTCATTCAGCAAGCCAGGCAAGCAATGCAGGGTTTCAAGTTTCAGTCATTAATGTGATGCCAGACCAGAGCTCTTTATAAGTATCTGGCTTCTAGAAGGAATTAGATGCTAAGACAACATTTGGGGATCATTGTCTATTTGAAGAACTCTCCAAATAAAAAGTGTATCCTTCTGTTATTGAAGCTTTATGGTTTACATGTAGACAATTTCCCCTGGATTTCTCAGTCTGGTTACCTCCTAGAAATCTGTAAGGAAATGAGGAATGTGCTAATAGCTTCATATGCATCTTGGTTCAGATTGTGAAACAGCTGGGGTGTAGAGGATCCTAAGTAATTTGTACTCTTTCTACCTAGTCACATATAGCTACTTCTTAATCTATTTGAAATAAAATGTTATTCATTTACTAAAATTAATGTATTCGTCCTCAGAATATAAAATTACAATTTCATCTTTTATGATTAGTGAGGGGGTTACAAAAATGAGGATGTATTGGAAATGTAGAAAGTACCCTGTGTATTCTCCAATTACATTATGCAAAATTGCTGGTTTCTTTCAGAAAAGCAAAGAGTTAAGTTAAAACTGACCTATCAAAGTTTGACATTATCTTTCAGGTAATCCTCAGAAGAATATGGCATAATTTTACAAACGAAACACAATTACCTGTACAAGTGTCAAGAGAATTAGTGTGAGAGCCAGTCTTACTAAGCTTCCAAGTGCTATTCTTCTAGTGACTTGTTAAGAGCAGAAAAGAATCTTCAAGACACACAAATGTTTGTTTGACCTGTGCTATCCCTTTTTCTTCATGTTGTTCCTTGAGTTGGCATGCCTTCAGGGTCTAGCTTCATTGCAATTCAGTAAACAATTGTTTTGATAGTAGCCCTACAAGAAAATGGAAGCCAGCTTGCTGGCTTACAGTGATTGCTGTGAGTTTTCCAAACCTAAAAACACCTTAATCTTCTACCTTCTGGAAAAACACAAACCTTGCACAGAGGCAGAGCGGGATTAAGCTCCAAAAACAAAGTGTCACCTTTTAGTAGAAATATTTTTAGCAACTGTAAGCAAGACAGAAACCTGTTGTCATGTTCCCATTTTTCTGCCTTTGTAGATGTTTTACACTTTCCAAGAGACATTTGCCATTTCTTTGTGACAGCACCTTGATTGTGAAGGTGTTGTCACAGAACCAGTGTAGGTGACTTACAGTGTGTTCAGTGTTGAGGTGTTCAATGAGTCTTCATTAATCCAAAGTGTTCCTTATTGTTAAGTTGTCTTGTGTTTTGTATCATGCTATCAACCATTCCTCTAACCAGCTGTGAGCTGGAACATAGCAACAAGATGTTAATGTAGTGGTTATTTTGCAGAAGAGAGGGGGGATTTGCAGAACTCTGGGAATACACCTTCTCCTTAATCTGAAATCACGAATTAAAATGTCCTATTTATTGATTTTTTTGTATTCCCTCCCTCCTTCCCAGCATGTCTTGCTTATTTCTGGAAAAGTTTATCTTTTAAATGTATTCTTATTCATGTTAAGGGTGATGTGCAACTTTATTCTTGCTGTACAACTGAAATGCTTAAAGCATTAGAGCTGAAGTATTGCCATAATGGTTTTCCTATGCAGTATTGCCATTCCTGTAAAAGATCTCAACCAGAAGGCATTCATAGGATTAATTGAAGTGATGACATTAAAAAATTGTAATTTCAATAGTATTCCATATGTTTCTAACTCTCTCCACTAGATTGTGTTCTTAATTGGCTTTGGCTATGTTTATGTGGACATTGCCCATCACTGTGGAACCATAGATATAACCTTGGCACCAGAAGGAAGAGCAGGACCCATCGATATCAACCTCAACAGGTACATAAAGCCCATAAAAGATTATTAAAAGTGTTGTCAAACAGTGCTGAGAGGTCAGTCAGCTTTCCAAGTGTTAACTGACCTACAAACCTTGGCTTAAAAGTCAGTTTTGTTTAATATTGCTGCATGCTCTGTGGCTTATGTTTAGACCATGTGTTACGGTTTGTATATCACAGTTAAAAAGGGACAATCTAGCATGAAAAGCCATGTCACGTTAGGGTAAACACTAGCTGTCTGGTACAAAGAGAAGTCCCAACTTCTTAAAAAGACATTTTGCATCATAATCAATTTTGAGCGTGTTCATCGGTTTAAAATGTGTTTAGCCAGATCCTGCCATCTGTAATCACACAAGCCCCCACTAAAACTCATAGAAAGCTTGATGTGCCAAGAGCTAAGAAATAGTCTTATCATCAGTCATTAACTGTACATCATTATGCAACTCTTTCTTGAGATGTCTTCCCCACATCCATGACACACCGCAGCCTGGTCCTCAACTCCTCAGCACCTTTTTGCAAGATGCAAAATGCCTGCCCTCCAGCAGACTGGAATTTGTTGCACTGGTTTTATTTGCACAGTAACAAGTAATAATCCCTGAGAAAGTGGTCATCAGCAAAACATAATAGCCCACTTGCTAGTTAAACTTGGGTGTGGGCAGTTAGCACTGGATGGGAACAGTCCTTCAATGTCATCAGTATAAAAATGCTGTGGTGGCTTTACTGAAGGACACTGACTGCATAGGATGTGGAATGAATTATCCCTAATAGTAATCTGCAGTAGTGGCACCCAGAAAATACTGTAACAGCTGGGGCTGTATGTGGATTATCAGAAAATTGTATTTGCTGCCTGCTTTAATATCTGACTCTGTTTCAAATCTAATAGGAAATTAATGTGTGTCTAGAGATATCCAAGCTAACTTGTAGACTGATAAGAAATAAAGAGAATGCTGCTGTAGATGTACAATATCCTGTTTCTTAGAAGATCTCCTGGGTGGTACCCACTGTGGTGATGTCGGCTACCAGACCTATTAACATGACTTGCACAGTGTTTCCCATGTATTGCATAGAACACTTCTCCTGGTGGCTTCTTGAGAAAGCAAGATGTCAGGTGAACTCAAAATACATGAAATAACAAAACTTCTTTTCCCTCCTTTCTAGAAGTCAAGAGCAGACGCTGTTGCTGAAAATGTTCATCAGTCAGTTAAGCCTTGCTGCTTTTGATGATATCACCAACCACAAAGTGTCGTCTGAACTTCTGCGCCTCACAGCAGACAACATTTTCCTTCACTTGGCCCCAGCTACCAGCTGCCTGAGACCCCTGTCGCAGGAGTTCCCACAAGTGGCCGTGGAAGGTCTCCCACAGTTTCACAGTCTCCAGGTGTATTGTGAGGACTTGCAACTGGACAATCAGTTGTACAGCAAGTCCAATTTCCACTTTGCAGTCTTGCTGTGCCAAGGGGAGAAAAACGAGACTGTGCAGTGGTCCAGAGTGAACAACATTATTGTTTGTAACAAGGGTTTGGAAAGCTACAAGGAAAATTGCTTTATAAAACTCTGCATTGCTTTTTCTGAGGAAGAGAATTTCACGTTTCGTGTGAATGACCTCAGCTTTGAGCTCAAACCAGCTAGGCTCTACGTGGAAGACACCTTCATTTACTACATTAAGACATTGTTTGATACCTATCTTCCAGAAAACAAATCCGCTTATCAGTCTGTGAATACTTTAGATACTACCCTGATACTGCCTGAACAAGTGAGAGAACATGCAAGAGCTTTAGTGAAGCCAGTGAAATTAAGAAAATTAACAATACAACCTGTTAACCTCCTTGTCAGCATTCATGCTTCGCTGAAACTGTACATAGCCTCTGATCACACCCCTCTCTCCTTCTCTGTGTTTGAGCGAGGACCCATCTTCACCACTGCCAGGCAGCTGGTCCATGCCTTGGCCATGCATTATGCTGCTGGAGCACTTTTCAGAGCAGGTCAGTACTTTCCTTAACACATTGTGCTTTTATTAGGTACCAGCCTTCTGTGATTGTGTCCCAAGCTCAATAACCTAGATGTTAGCCATACAGTTATTGCTTTCCTCAGGTGTTTTCAGACACCTCCCATGTCCTGGCATATGACAAAAGGGAAATAAAATGGCTGAGCAGACACCAGTGAAGATTTGTAAGGTTGCACTAAACACTAACCAGCCTCCTGAAGGCTTTGCAAACCCATGAACACAGCATAAAAATGTATCTGTCTGGCTTACGTTTTGTCAGTTTCTGCTACAGCACTAGTCAGAATCAACCTGTAAGCTCTCCAAAACTACATTCAATCAAATTATTCAGCATGTTCTTCTGCATTCAGAAGTAAATTATAGCTCTGAATATTGTTTTGTTGTTAAAACTTTTTGGCTACAGTTTATGATTAGGAATCTGTCTTTCTTCTTGCAGCCTTCGTAGTAAACTGGCACACAGATGTTTGCTGTCCTTTGATCCAAGAACTGTGGAGTTTGCCTTTACTAACTTTTTCCCATGTAGGATCGATAGTGAGCTGTTAGACTGTACCTGCTGACCTAATAGACTGTTTTCCATACATACTCGTTTACAAATTCTGAAATTTGGTATGGATCGTAGTGTGGAACACAACTGTACATGGGTCAGGGAGAAGCTACTTCGTGATCACTCACAAGTACCATATTCCACACTGAACCATGGGATTGACTTTTCTGCAGTACTAATGGTCAGGTTTTCTGAAACCTTAATGTTTCTGCTTGTTATGCAGTGTTGTTACACATGCACTTCAGATACTTATAAATAGTGAGAGACTGATGTGTCTTTCACCGTGTCAAAGTCTTACCTGACTTGTGTAGCTGGTTATGGCAACTGTGTATAGAGTTTTGCACCAGAAATTGCACATGGATTCATTATTTTCTTGCAGATTTTGCAGGTTTCTCTTTTTATTGCTTGTTTTAATTTCTTTTACTCTCAAAGCCCATAGTACAAAAAGGGAGATGTAGTTTCTTGCTGATTAAGAGTGAAATTGTGGCCAGATATGGTCCACAGTGTGAAATGTTTCTGACTACAACTGTATGGGACTGGTGATAGACTGCATCAGGAAATTGGGGTTATACTGGCTTTTCATCCACAACATCCCAGGTGAGGCACATATGTTAGCCAGGAATTCCTGAGCCTGCTCTTTCCTCCTGTGCTACCCTTGCAGTGTGCAGCAGTGCATGGCCACCCCTTGCTCTGGGCTCAGGGTGTAGCTGAAATCAAGCAGGTTTAAGTATTAGGAAGTAAGGTTGCTTCAGTGAAACTTCTCTTGGGGAAAGTACTGAGCATAGGAAGTTATTTTATACTTAAATCCCACTCAAAGCACCGAAACTAAAGTGTATTTTTCAAAAGGTGTTGCTTTGGTTAAAAGTATTAGTTTAATTAATGTTCATTTGGGTAAATAAGACTGTGTTTTGAAGAGTTTGCGTCATTTGTCAGAAGACCAAAAGACTGATTGTGTCCACCAAGTTAAAAAGGAAGAAAAAAGTCAAGAAGCTTTACAAGGGCATGTAACAATAGGACAAGGGGTCATGATTTTAAGCTGGAGAAGGGTAGATTTAGACTGGACATGAGGAAAAAGTTCTTTCATCTGAGGGTGGAGGATCTCTGGAACAGGCCACCTAGAGAAGAGGTAGAGACCCCATCCCTGGAGCCATTCAAAGTCAGGCTGGATGGGGCACTGGGCAGTTTGCTCNTTGCTTTGGTTAAAAGTATTAGTTTAATTAATGTTCATTTGGGTAAATAAGACTGTGTTTTGAAGAGTTTGCGTCATTTGTCAGAAGACCAAAAGACTGATTGTGTCCACCAAGTTAAAAAGGAAGAAAAAAGTCAAGAAGCTTTACAAGGGCATGTAACAATAGGACAAGGGGTCATGATTTTAAGCTGGAGAAGGGTAGATTTAGACTGGACATGAGGAAAAAGTTCTTTCATCTGAGGGTGGAGGATCTCTGGAACAGGCTACCTAGAGAAGAGGTAGAGACCCCATCCCTGGAGCCATTCAAAGTCAGGCTGGATGGGGCACTGGGCAGTTTGGTCCAGTTAGAGATGTCCCTGTTTGTTGTAGGGGGGTTGGACTAGATGACCTTTCACGATCCCTTCCAGTATATTCTGTGATTCAGTGATTCATGTGGTTCTGCTGAGTCCTTTCCTCACCATCAGGTGCATTAAACTTTTTGAACTGGTGTCTTGTGGAAGAAGACCTCACTCTCCTGTAATTTAACCATGTTATTCTGCAAAATGATGGGTTTTGTGACCTCCTTCTGCTCACCCCTTTTCCATGTATAAATCACTGTAGCATCTGCACAAGCAGCAGTCCCATATGGCTGTCTCTTATGCTCCAAGTGGGTTGTGGCACATTTTGCCCTTCACTGTGTGCAAGACCACTGGTGCCCTGTGAGAGGGGGCAGGATTTGCCCCAAAGCTGCCCCATACATTGCAAAAAACCAGCCAAAATCCGTGTCTCATAAGAAGTAAATGGAGTTCTTTCCAGTTATGCTGATTAGGATTAAGCAAATCCTAATCAAAATCAAACTAGCAAAACTTGCAATGGAAGTCTCCCATCCTTTTCAAATTAAATTGGCTTACATTCAAAAGTTAAATTCTATTTAAAAATATTACTTTATCAGCCAGATCTAACCCTATAGTTGACTATAAAGAAAATGCAGTTTCTCTCTGCTAATGCAGTGGAAATATTTTGTATTGGTGGGGTAAAATTACTAAGCATACTTCGGGAAATGGTAAACTTATATGATACTGTATTTCTACAGTAAAATGCAGCACAGAGCTTGTGAATCGAGGGATTATTCCTGATTCATCATTCTCCTATTCCCAATGTACTCCCACGCCTTCCTCTCTGGGCTGGGTGGTCTGTGCCGGCAGTGAGGAGCCATTAGTTTTACTCTTGAGTTTTGGACAAGGAGGGTCACCCTTGCTGCAGGTTGCTCCTTCCTCCCATGCACTCTCCAGGGGAAAGCCTGTTCCTTCCAGAGCTTCCCCAAGCAGACAGCCCACAGCCTGAGGCCACGCTGCAACCGCTCATCCCCAAGACACCAAGCAACCCCTTCGTTTTGTGTTTAACAGGTTTTATTCCTGCTTTCAATCTGTTTTCTATTTCTGAACACATTGTCTGGCCAAACAGGTGAGTGGAGTTAAAGTGTCCCATGTCCTGGGCTGGAGGTGCTGCAGGGCAGCAGGACACTGAGCCACAGTGCTGTGCAGCCTGCTGCTGTCACACCACCATCGCAGCGTGGTGAGAACCAGGAATATTTTGAAAATAAAAAGGCTGTAAGGGATTATTGCAACATTATCGATTAGAAAAAGCAGGAAGAGCATCTCTTCCATCTGTACATGTCTCCCCATCCCACCAGCTTTTCATCACTTCACACAGTGGCAAAGGATAATTTATTAGAAGTACTGCAGCAAGGGAGTCCCAGTCCCCAGCTGGAGCACTGGCTTCCCTAGCTCCCCAGCAAGGAAGGACTGCCAGGGGGCACTCCTTTCCCTCCCAGGGCAGGCACTGTGGAGCCTCAGAGCCCGTTGATGTTCCGCTTGTCACGTTGCCAGTGGTACTTGGTTTTGTGTTCATTGTCCATCCCACCCTCTCTTTTATATCTGCTGTGGTTCCTGCTTTTTATATGACATGTCCTGGAGTTCTCAACCTGCCAGGGCTGAAATGTAGGACAAATTCAACAAGAATAATAGATTTTCCGGGAGCTTACATTGATAGTATGAGATTAATTCATTTCATATGAGTAACGGTTTCTCTGCTGTTCAGCTTCACGGTTCAGTCTTCCACAGGAGTGACTGGGAGGGGTTAAGAGAAAACCAGAAAAGCATCTGGACAGCAGGAGTTTGCAGTGATGAGATTGGAATGGGGAGGGCAGGTCAGATAAGATCAAGGGCCCTTGGCAGGAGATCAGGAGGCTACTCTGTCCATCGTTCAGTCTCCTGGCCCTGTCAAGCCTCATGTTGCTCTGACAGTGCCAGCAGCGATTTGTGGTACCAGGGCTCAAAGACCAGACAGTCCTCATTTAACAGTTATTGCTGCTTCTGCATCGTTCTCTCTAGGCTGCTGAAAAGAAGTCTTGCAGCACTATTTCCCTAATAAATCTGCTGCCAACCAGCCTGAGAAAGACAAGACCTGCAAACAGCTTTCCAGCAACAGATTCCTGTGCACTCGGCCATCCAGCAAGCTGCTGGCAACCCCGCGTTTATATAGGAAACCAGATCCGCAGATACCTCTCCTGGGATATGCATAGGGAATACTCCCCTATGAGTAACCTAATCAGCATGTAGATGTCATTGCTGTTTACACAACTGTACTGAGCAAGAGACATTTGTCTGGCTCTCATTGCACTCCGAAAGAAAACGATCAGCTTAGAAGGGTTGGGGTGGATTTAAAATAACTTCTTAAGCACTTGTCAAAAATCTGAGTCCTCTTTCCTAACACTCCATCAAGCAGTTGACCTGCACACTCCCGAAAAAGCAGGACATTGTATCAGTGTAAACTCCCTGTCACAGTTCTACCAGGTCAGGATGTGAAATCACTGTGCTGCTTTACAGCGTCTAAAACTGACCCAGAGAGCTGAACCTGCAACCCCATTCCCCCGTAGCTGTGAGGCTCCAGCATCTGCCTCTCCAGCACACTTCTAGCAGAAATACGGGAAGCTCCTGGAAGGAAGTAATTCTAGAGCTATTTGTGAGTTTGCCAAAAGGATTTCTTTGATTTACGAAGTATGAAAGATTGCCTTTTCTGAATTCATAGTGGATGAGTTATTTCCTGTGCTTTGCTCGGAGGAAGTTCATAATGCGATGAATTCTAGTGTGAAAAAGATAATTAAGGAATAACCTTTTCACAACTGCTGCTTCTGCAGTTTTTGCAGCTGTAACGTGTCTTGTTTCTTCACACAGGCTGGGTTGTTGGATCACTGGAAATTCTTGGAAGCCCGGCTAGTTTGGTGAGAAGCATAGGGAATGGCATAGCTGATTTCTTTAGACTCCCCTATGAAGGGCTGACCAGAGGCCCAGGAGCATTTGTCAGTGGAGTTTCCAGAGGAACAACATCATTTGTAAAACACATTTCCAAAGGTAGAGCTTTCACTTTGTTGCATCAACTGCTGCCTTGGTGTTGTGTGCTGTTAAAGGACTCCTTAAAAGTTTTAAACAGTACTGCTCATGGCTTGCTTTCGCTTGCTGGGCTGCAGCAAAATGCTGCGAGGATTACAAAGCTCACATAGAGCATCTTATGTATTAAACAGATCACCCCCTCACTGCAACTTGTAAGAATGCTTCAGAAACTTCAGAATTTTAAACCTCCCAGTGGAAAAGAGAGATTGGCTCAGTCAGCATTTCATGTGATAACTGCAGAAATATTAAAGGTGTGCTGTACTTCTGCTAACCATCAGCAACTCTACACTCTGTCGCCTCATCTTTTTATTTTTTTTTGCTTTAATTTTTTTTAAAGCAGATACAGTTGTCATAACTGTGTAACTATGTGGATAGAGTTTGACAGGAGGGCTGCTGTGGCCAGAGCACAGGAGCACTTCAGTTGCGTAAAGCCTGTATGAACAGTGCCATCGCGTGGCTCAGCTGCCTGGCTGGCCCCGCCGCTGCCCCGGGCTCCCTCAGGACGAGTCCTGCAGGGCCCCTGCTGTAAATATTTTCTTACCTTTCCATCACCCGTTCAGGTTAGCCATGCAGAAGTTGGGAAGCTGGGGAAGGGTGTTCAAGCGAGTTGCTGTTCCATGCAGACCTGGTACAGGCTAATGTAAAAGGCGTGACGTGGACCGTAGCAGCACTGTGGTGATGCTGAACAAATAGTAAAGCATGTTCCACATGGGCAACCGTTCAATTGACTTGCTGTTCTGCTGCTAGGCTCAGCATTGCAGTGAGGCATGGAATGTCTCCGTGTTTTAAATTAAAGCATTTTGATCCAGACCCAAATGTGTATCTCTATGTATTTAGGTACGCTGACGTCAATTACCAATCTGGCAACAAGTCTTGCTCGGAATATGGACAGACTGTCACTGGATGAGGAGCATTACAACAGACAAGAAGAATGGAGAAGGCAGCTCCCAGAGAGCCTGGGAGAAGGACTGAGGCAGGGGCTCTCTCGTTTAGGAATTAGCCTTCTAGGTAATGTATTATTAACTATCAAGTTGAGCGATAATACTGTTTTCTGATCTGCTCACCAGCCTTTCCTACATGTGAGTAACAATTGCAAGTTCTGCATGTTGTGGTGTTTTTTGTGACAGAGCCTCTCGGTGCACATATATATATTTATATATACATGAGAGACTATTTCTTTTTATCAACGTGTAGTGATTTTGTTGGGGGTTTTTTTTCTGATAAAATAATGGCAGATACAGACCGCAGTTGCCCTCTCTGTGAAATAATCTTTTCTCCGCTACCTGATGTGTGTCTGAGCAGAAAAGAATAATCCTGCATTGGCCAGGGTGACTTGTAACTAAGCACAGACGTCATCACACTGATGTTTACTTTTCAGTGAATTAAAGCAATGCCTTTGGAACCTGCTTGGGTTTGCTGCAATCAGGGATTCTTGGTTTTGTCTGAAAGCTACTTGAACTTGGTGCATGTGCTAAGTAAGGTTTTATTAGGAATTCTGCTTTTACTATGAGAACCGGTGTTAATCCTGATTCAATGTAATTGTATTCATCAAGCAGCCAAGCGCTTTAGGCAGAAGTGAGTATTCCTCTGGCTGTTTCAGAACAGTACCTAATAATCTGAAAGCTAACCCACAATGAAATAACCCCTCTGTGAGGAGTTTTGCACTAAGGGGCTGGATTTTCCAGGTTACTTCTGCTTGTCACACAGCAAAGGAATGCAGAGCTGTGTTGTTTGGCAGAGTTCCTCAGTACATATTAGAGACTACGAATCCCTTAGAGATCAAAGTGACCAAAAGCAGTCCAGTGCAAAAGGTTAGAAGAGCTGAAGCTTGAAAGGATTTGTCCTCTTTCCTAATCTGCAGTAGTGTACACAACTCCTTAAATTTGCAACCGCAACCCTGAAAGCCCCGAAGAGGAAGTGGTAAAAACATTACAAGTTTGGGTTAAGTTACTGGAAATTATTTTAAGCAATGGCATTAGATGATGTGAAGCACTGTCATTTGATAATGCCTGTGAAGCGGCAGTGAGAGTCCTGGGAGAAATATGGATGAAGGGAAAATTTCATTAGTAGCTACCGTCCCAATAGTCAGCTGTTCCTGGTGTTGCAAATCAAAGGCAGTTTGAAGGTGGTTTTATTTTCCTTCTGGTTTTATTGGGCTAAAGGGCAGTCAGGTTGAGTAGCTAGATGAAAGATGACACTTTAAGAAGCACGATGTCAGCCCGGTGTGTGTGTGCTGGGGGAATGGTTTGGTAATCTCGGCCCCGCTATTAGTAAGACAGTGAGATGACATGATGGGTGTCCCCTTCACCAGCACACCAGAGCCCTTCAGAGGTAAAAGCATCCACTGCAAAGCTGAAGTAAAGAACAAAACTGTTGTTTGCTGTAGTTTCTGCTGCTCAGGAGAGCTGGGCACTTGCTACATGCGAGCGCAAACACGCCGTAGCTGCACTGTCGTGTGTGCAGGGCTGCTGCTGTTTGCAGAGCACGCCTCACTCAAACACAACACCCAAAAAAAGAGTTAGAATTTCAGCGTTCCTCTTTTCCTAGACTTCATGTTAGAAATGTAGAGCTTTAAGTCAGAACAAGATAGCATCTTGTTCTTACTCCCACTGTGACGGTTCGGAGAGTTCTCCCTGCTAGATGCCTCCGTTTGTGGCTGCAGAGGCACTGAACCACCCAGACAAATAGCTACGGTTACTGCGTTGCTCGACCTGACAAACCCAGGACCCCTGGCTAAGGAAGGAACCAGAAATACTCCTCTAAATTTGTATCGGGCGTATTTTTTTAATTTCAGACTGAGTTTTAAAAACCATCGTCTCTCCGTGTACGCAGCACTGTAAATCCTGTGAGACCTAAATCATTAAGAGCCTTCAGTTTTTGCAAGCCTGTCAGAAAGCTGTTTCTGCCCTGACCATTTAGTTTAAAGAAATTAAGCTGAAGTTGAAGTAGCTGTTTTCTTTCACCGGCATGGTCAGGGTAAACATGAACATATTTACTGTAAAAACGCTTCCATGTTCTTCACACGTAGCAAAACAAAGCAGAGCTACTGTTGTTTTCCTTCCTAAGGAGGGATGAGCGCAGAGATGAGTGCAGGGATGCCGAGAGCAAAACACTTTGAAGCCACAATTTCAGTGACTTTCTGACTGTAAGATTGAGAAGTGTGAAAAAGATTTCTAGGATTGTCACAGTACTGTCACGTCTGTAAACGCCATCTCATCTGCAGATGCGGATTTCATACCTGGGCACAGGCATGTAGGAGCCCTCAGCCTCACCTATACGTTTTGGTATCTGTGCAGAGACACAAGTTTATGATTTTTCTGAAGATCTGGTTTATGGTGGCCTTGGTTCAGCAAAGCACTTAAGCGTGTGCTTAAGAGCTATTGAACCAGGGCCAGAATCACGTACTCTTGTCTCCTCCTCGGTGCGAGTTGTTCCCTGTGGTACATTCTTAAGTGCTTTGTCCTGTCTCGTTTTAAATTACTCAAGTACTGTCAGGGTGTTGTTTGATTCAATTGTTATCTTTGGCCAGCTGTCCTTTTCTAGTGAGGAGAGACTTCTGGGTCATTTTGGTAACATTTGTGCATGAAAATAAGCGAAAGCTTGTAATAGGTTGGCTTTTTTGTCTTTGTGTGTGTAGACAAAACTGCAGTGAAGTTCTGTGTGAGACATGGCTGGGGCTCCCCAACAGAAAGCGGTCTTGTTCATGCCAGGGTCAAGCTTAGAATAAGAATCTGTAACCATGGAAAAGAGAATATTGAAACTGAAGATTTCATTTTCAGCCAGTGGTCCTAACGGGAAGTACTGCATGAAAGTAGCCCCCTTTAGGAAGGCTGGCATTTCTGAAGAACTGAAAAGCCGACAGCTGCTGCAAGAGCCATTTTTCACAACAGCAAAAGTGCTTAACATTTCAGTTACTCTTTCCTGCTTCTGAGGAAAGTGAATTGATAGTACAACAGGCTGAACTATGCTGCAAAAGAAGAGAAAGGCAGGATTTAACAAGATCCAATTTTTGTTATGAAGGGTACTGGTTGTTTTTGCTGTCAAGTATCACTGAATCAGAGCCAGTCCACATTTGCCGATGTACGAGCGAGTTACTAAAAGCCAGAGCTAACCCTGAAGGTGTGTGCTGCTCCATACACTAATTCTGCAAACACATTAACACGTGCCAATGGGCACTCTTTTCCTTTTGCTGTATTTTTATGTGATGTTTGTGGAGCTGAGACCACACTTCAGCTCTGTTTTTGACGTGAAGCACTTGCAGCCATCCTGAAGCACAACAGAGAAAAGGAAGCAAATCAGCTGCAGCTCGGCTGGCTTCAGTCTCGTGGCAAAGCATGGCCAGGTTCTCCTGACGGGTTTTTTTTCAATTTTTCAATATTTTTTCAATATTTCTTGGTCTAAGAGAATGTGACAGAAGCAACGTGAGCTTTCCTAAGTTCTGTAAGCTGTGCTGCGTTCACCAGGCATTGTCAGTCTGTGCACGAACCAGTTGCTGCCCGTAATTAAATTCTTCTTGAAGTAATACAGTGATCTGCTCCAAACTATCTGAATTTTGTAGTTATCAAAGTATCTTTTTTATGGTTACTGAGCAACATGTATTAACCAGAGTGCACCCCAACTGATGCTTAGCAGATGTTATGGTGTTGCTGGAACCTCTTTGGTCCAGTAATGGAAGAATATGTTTTTGTTCTGTTGCTTTGGTGTTTAATTTTATTGAGGTTTTCTTTATACATACATAATCCGTGTGCACATATGTGGACATGCATATAAAACCCAGTGCCTAGGGTAGGGCAGAAAAGAAAAATGGAGGATGGTTTCATTTTAAGAAAACAAGAAGTGGGCAAGGACCTTACAGAAAAGGACAAGGACAGAAGTTGGACACCATAGCTATCTGAAGGCTGTGATGCTAGGAGAGATGCAGTGAACCTGACATGTGTGTCATCATTATATCACTGTGGTTGGGTTTTGAAGTTGCTCAACCTTTGACCTATTTTCTTTCTTTCTTTTGCCCACACATGATGCACAAGGGAAGGAGCTGCTCAGATCTGGCTTCCTTGTGACAGGGTGGTAGGACCAGTCAGCCCTTAATGAAAGGAGTAAGGTTATAGTTTATGTGATTTGTGGGTGTAACCACAGCATGTGAATGAATTATGTCAGTGAGTTCCAATTGCAGAAAAAAGACTACAAAGGGTGAGCAGAGAGGGAAGAGACGATCACTGGTTATCTGGTTATATTTTTTTCATGTAGAAAGTCAGGACTTGCACAAAGGTACCAAAGGGCAATGACTTCACAGAGAAGTGCAGAGAATGCATAAAATGGCACAATAACAGCAAGCATGGAAGTACTAAACAGCTGGCTAATTAAGCGCTATATTATTTGGGGTACTATATAAATAATCTTATACAATGCAGTCACAGCAGTTTCCATTCTGTTCCCGTGTCCTCTAGGCCTAGATCCAGCTGAGAAGTGCCTGGAGCATTCCACAGGTCCTTTGGACTAGACTCTTATTTATTATTACCTTATAACATTGCTCGAGTGTACTGCAGTAAATAATTTACTAGTGCTAGGACTTAGGTGGATTACATTTAATAAGGCAATAACTCCTGTTCTGAAAGTGCAGTCGCTGTGGATGACCTCAATAGATAGAGTGAGAGAGGTCACAGGGTAACACAATACTGCAGCTCAGCAGAACACCAAGTATTGTTTTATGCCTTGAAATGCATCACAGTTGTACAAAAGAGAAGCCTGGGTGAACAATCCCAATTGTGCAATGTGGTGTTGGGGTTTTATTTTAGCCAAGCAGCTGGTAAGTCCTAATGAAGCAGAATTCAACTGAAAATCACATCATTTCTGTGGCAGGGCATTGAGGCTGTGCCTCTGTGGGACAGAGAGTGAATGTCCAGCTGCACACCCAGCTTCACCAAGTGAGCTCAGTAAGAGCTGGCTTTCCCATTAAAAATAGACAAGTGTTTTCTGGGCAAAATACTATAGGTTTATGAGTAAATGAATGTAGAAGTTGAAAGTAATCTCTCTAAGAGGAGAGGGAGGAATTTATAGGGAATGCAAGTTTCTTGAATTGCTGATAGTATCCCAGGGACGGGCGTACGGGGAGATGTGCTGCTTCTCATCCTTGTCTTTTCTTTGGACAGAATGCCAGCGTACAAGATTAGTTCTTGTTGTTCAAAGTCAGCAACTTCGATGTTTATCCAGTAACAGTAACTAAAACCATCTGAAAACCAGTTAGTGGCTAGCTGACTGGTGCATGTCACGCTGCTAAACACATGGGGCTGAATAACTCGAGGATGATTGTCCAAATCTGTGGAATTATGCCTGGATTTGCTTCCACATAGAAAACAGAACCTTCACAGTTGTCTGGGTTGCAGTAAAAATGCCTGGTTACCAAGGTGGCACTAGGTCCTGCTCCTTATATAATTGTTCTATCTTTATATTTGCAGCTGAAGGTGCAAACCAAGAACAAGCTGAGAAGCCTGCGAACTTACTTTTCACTGAGCAGGAACCTCAGATCAGACAGCCCGTGTTCTAGCTGGTGTCACTTTGTCCAATCCATGTACTCCTAGCAATTTCCAAATAGCTTATCTATCAAAATTACAGTAACTAGAGACTTGTCTGTGGTTAAGTGGCCGGAGTAAACTCAAGATCAAAGAAATGTACCACCTCTCATACCTGTTTACATTCAGGAAGATTTAAGTGCAAGTTCTCTGTTTATACTAAAAGCTGGGAAGGTCACTGTGTCACTTGTAAAAGTGTAACCCACACGCATTAAAGTAAAATACGATAGTTTGCACCAAAAATAAGGTAACAAGACGTCTCACCATCTAATTTTGCTAATCGTAGCAGTGTATCAAGAGTAGCTTGTGAGCCTTCCTGGCAGCTGGGAGAAGGTATAAAAACAATCTATTGAATACAGGCAGTTTTTATTCTCATCAAGTCAATCTCAGCCTGACATGAAAATCCCATTCCCATCGCAGTGCAGGGCTTCTTGAACTGGTGGATTTTATTCAAAGGCCAACATTTTTGCAATTGCTACAGAGAATGAGCTGAATTAACGCAGGAAAAGCGTTTGGTGAAAGTAGTTGAAAAATGAAAGCTTACTGTCGAGTGAACAGAGTGTTCTAAGAAAGTAAAATAAATTTAAAAAACAAAGAAGCCAGAGCTTTAGCTGACACTGAAGCTAAGGGTTTATTTAACTAAATGCTCTCGTGCTAAATGGCTGTATGAGGGGAGAGGGGGACAGTCCATAATCCAAGCAACGTTCAGGTTGAGTAGTTAAGATTTCCTCTTAGTCTGGGGTATTAAATTAATCTTCACTAATTACTGGGAACTCCTGTTTCTTCAGGTGCAATTGCTGGGATCGTGCACCAGCCAATGCAGAATTTCCAGCGAGTGTCGGAGGCCCAAGCTTCAGCCGGCCATAAAGCCAGGGGAGTCATCTCCGGCGTGGGGAAGGGAATCATGGGCGTCTTCACGAAACCCATCGGAGGTGCAGCTGAGCTTGTCTCCCAGACAGGTTATGGTGAGTTTCTCTGTTTCCAACATCTGTTCAAATTTGAACATCATTTTATCTTCAGAATCAACCTGTTGCGTTTTTCTTCCTTCACTCTGTAGCTGCGTAGCTCAGAGGAAAGTTTCACAGTGCCTGCCGCTGCTGAATAGTTAGAAGTGTTGTGCTGGTTTCCTTAAAAGCCATTGTGTTGTGCTCCCCTCTCGTGTTACTGATCAGCCCCGTACAACCACAGAAACACAGAATGCAGAAAGCATGAAGTAATTTTTGGAATACAGCAGGATTAGTTACGGAAACATATGTGCTTACAAAAGGGGTTTTGACATGAAAGTATTAGAGCAATGCTAGATCCAGTTAGAGTGATATTTGGAGATCGTTTTATTATGGCAAGGAAAGAGTTCTGCTATCTCTGCATGAGGGACGCTTGTGTTCCTGGGAGAAGGAAGGTACTGGGAGAATCCCCTTTAAACTGGATAGTTGTAGGAAGACAATCCCAGTTTTGGAGATGCAGGTAACCTTTTAACAAGCAGAGGTGGCTTTTCCAGCTGGACTGAGTGCTTAGTGGCAGCAGTGGTGAGTCCTTTCAGCTTGATGTGAATAATTCTGGGTGACCAAAGCCCACCAAAGATAAAGTATCCAAATACACTAATTCCTGTGCTTCCAGTATCAATAAATCAAAGCTGTTTGTCTGGATACTCATAAATGGTGGAGCGGGTCAGGGAAGAAAAGCAGAGGGACCTGTTGATACACGGAAAATGTGTCTATAATTTTGCTGCACTAATTACGTAGGACAAATCTTGACGATTTAAGCCTTTAACTTCTAGCAGTATGTATGTTTGTGATGTGTTGATTGGGATATGAATACTTCTCCTAGGGCTTAATTTTAGGATATTGTTTCCATGCTTCCCATTATATTCAGAAGTGATTCGTAGAAGCAATAAAGAAATAACAAAACATTGAATTATTAGAATTCTTTCAAATTATTACAGTTCTTTCAAATTAACTGTGTCTTGTTTGTAAGAGTGTAAATAATAGCTCTTCTCACAAATGTTCATCCCACAGGTATGAAACCTCTATTGGTAAAAGCAGAAACTTCTCAGTGCTGGTTTTGCTGCCCATGACATTGTTCTTTCTAGATGTAATTGTGCTACAGTCTTTCTCAAGAAACTTGTAGCAGCAGAGGGACGCTCCTCGTAGCAGATATGGTATACAAGGCATCATGTTTTCCATGAGCATGTGGCAAAAAGAGTCAGCCAGGAAAAAACATAAAAACCCTATCAGTAACAGCTAACAGTGCACGAGAGGAAAACACACAAGAGTTCAAGTAACTCTTATCCACAACTGCACTGGAAGTGGGACCATGCCTCTTGGGGGGGACCCGAGGGGTGGGGGACCACACAGAAATAAACACATGTTCTCTCTCTTTCCATCTGTAAATAACATTTTCACTCACATAATGCTGAGAACCTTGGTAAGCCAACTGTTACAACTGGGATGCTGCTTTTAAGTATTACCATCAACATGTGTGCGAAAAATTAAAGGGGCTTTTTTTTCAGCGCTGATCTTTTGTTTAAATTATTATCCATTGTGTAAAAAGGAATTTAAGTTATTGACACCCTTATGCAAAAATGCCTTTTGCTTCAATGGGATTCCTAATTAGACAAAAGAGAATGCCTTTGTTTATTTAAAGAGTATCTTTGCCCTACACAACACAACACTGGTGTTTGCTGCGTAACCTCCTTCCTGGCTGTCTTGTAAAAAATTTTTAAAGCTACTTAATTTGTGAATTTTTCTGCGACCCGCTCATTGTTTCTGGTGACCATCTTTAGAAGTTTACAAGCCATCTGAAAGCATGAATCTTGTATCATCTGCTGCTTTCAATCGTCTGTTTAGAAACCTGTGTAACTGCTTCTTGCAGTCTCTGTTCCGTGCTGGCACTAAGAAGAATTCACAATAAACCAGATGCCCCAGGAGATCTCATAAATGTATATGGATCTGTGTTTAACAGCTGGATTAAGTAACTGAACATTTAAATGCAGTATCTAGGCTAACTTGCCTTCTAATTTGTACCAATGGTGACATGTATATGGAACTATTTTAATATTAAGCAAGAAAGTTAATAACGGTCTTGATTTTTTCTACATAAATCCTGAGTGATGTGTCCGATCCTACTCTGCAGTGATGGCTCTCAGGAGCATTATGTTTCTCTTGATTACGAGTGTATTGCTGATTCTTAGAACATGCCGTGGGGTTTTTTTTTTGTTTCTTGCTAATGCAAGATCACTGGGGTTAAGTGCACAGCTCTTGCATTGTAATACTTAATGAATTATCCTGACTGCAGCTTCCAAAGATGTGACATCATTTTGGATCTGCACTGTTTTATGGGCTGCTCTAAATAGATGACATCACTGCAACATGTCACTGTTTTGTAGAAAACAACCACTAAAAAATTTACATTCTCTTACCGCAGGTATTTTGCATGGAGCTGGACTTTCTCAGCTTCCCAGGCAGCGCTCTCATCCAAACGATCAACACGTTGAACAAGCTCCAAATAGCCACGTCAAATATGTCTGGTAAAATTATTTAGACACTCGCTCATTTTTACATCCACGTTGTTTATTAATAGGTTCTGGCCTGGGGTCAAGTTAACAGGCTGCTTCCCTAGGAAAGGCTGAGTTATGGCAGTTTGTTTAGGAACATTAAACACAAAGGTAGTGCATAGAAACCCAATCTGCAAATGATGGGCTGCTGATCTGCTTCCAGCTCTGGAACTACAGAGCTGATCTTTATTTAATGGCATTCATTGAGTTCTTACTTATTTATCATTGCACTGAGCCCAAGAAAAATACTGCACATCTCCAGAAACAGCTGCTGGTGAAGATAGCTTTATTTTCTGTACGGAACTCGTAAGCCACTTCTCGGGATAATTTTTCTATTAGGATGGGAACTGGGCTGACCTAGCCCGGTTATTAGGCCAGTTTTGCAGTGAATGATTAAGGAGTTTTGATAAGTAACAGTTTCACATTTACTCTCTAAAGCTTAAGTCTTATATCTTTCAGTAATGGAGATTTGGAACACATTCCCTGGCTTATTTTAGAATTGTAGGTGATAGCTGTAGGCTTAAGTGAAAACATTAGCGATCCAAAGGAGTCTTGGAGGATCCAGTACATAACTTCTTTTTTCTTCTTCTCTTTTTATTTTCCCTTGGTAATGCAGGAAAATGCTGCAATCTCTAGGAAGGCCAGAGGTTCATATGGCCTTAGATGTTATGATTGTGAGTGGATCAGGCCAGCAGCATGAAGGCTGCTTACTGCTTACCTCAGAGGTGCTATTTGTGGTCAGCATCAGCGAAGACACACAGCAGCAGGCATTTCCTGTGACAGAAATCGATTGTCTGGAAGATGACCAGCAAAAAGACCTGCTGAAGGTTCAGCTGAAACATCAGCGAGTGCCTTCTGATGTTGAGGTAAAGATTTCCATTGAAAGATAAAGTTACACTGTCAACGATGCTTTAGTCAACAGGCATACGCACCTTTGGGATGCAGGGCCAGAGGTCTTATAGAGTCATAGAATGCACTGGGTTGGAAGGGACATTTAAGGGTCATCTAGTCCAACCCCCAAATTGTGTACCCCCCTAAATGCCAGACAATGAGACCTACTGTTTTCATGCACCTCAGTTGACTGAGTGGCCCTCTGGATAACAGGGACATGTCCCCTCCCTCCTGTCCTCTTACTGATCCCAGCTTTTTATACCTGTGATGCTGATACCATGATTTTCTGAGACAAAAAGTAGAGGAAATCTGGTTTCTTGATGAATACCAGTTTTTTTCTGAAGAGGTTCTCCTGACTACCTGGGCGTGCGATGTTCACTGTCATCAGCAAAATCACAGCAATAACAGTTCCTTTTGTTCTTCTGTGAATGTAGTTTAACAGTTGAGTGGTGCTGACCAGTACTCCTTTCACCACGTTTCTCATCTGAGACAGTGGTCTCTTGTCTGCTGGCTGTATTTAACTCCTCAGATCTTCCTTCTTCTGCAGATACTAACTTTAAAATTCATCTGCTGAGATTGGATGCATCGAGTGTTTTCCAAAAAGAGCATAAATCCTTCATCTCCATGCTGAACGCTCTCTAAGCTATTTGAGTAATGAGGGTTTGGATGAATTGTCTTCTTTTAATGGTAGAAAAATTCTCTGTTGTTACACTTTCAGGAAGCAAGGTATATTGGATAACATTCTCAAGTGGACTCCTATGAGAGATGATCGTTTGAAAACTAAACACACACAGCCCTGCTGTTTTATAGAAGTGTGTCAGGTATTTCACACACTGCTATACCAGAAACGTCTCTGTTTCAAGTACAGGAACACATGAAGTGCCATGAAATGTGAGGTGTGCAAAAAACAAGGGGATGCTTCAGCACCTTCAGTAAAACAGAATGTTGCTGAAGGCTTTTTCCATCAATTCCAGCACAGCAAGAGTGTCATTCATGTCATGAGAGTCCTTGGGGTTTTTTGTAAAAGCTTTTTTTTCTGCTGAATTCCCTATTTACATTCATTGTCTTTCCAGTAACCTCAGTCGCAGTGAGTGCTGATGACTGAAGTTGCCTTCTCTCACCACAAAGCTACATGAGGCATCACTTAAATTTTTCTGCAAGTGGGCAAAGCTCAGCTTTTTTATCCCCAAGTGCTGAGTGGTTACTGCAGGCACACATCAGACTGAATCCATCCAGAGCTACAGCCCTGGAGGGGAGAGGACAGTAATTTCTTGTCGCTAAGACATTTCATGTACTCAGTCCATTCTAACTTCAGCACCAGAACATTTTTATTAGACTGTAGTGGTGGCTTCTCTCCTGTCTTTGTGTCTGGTGATTCAGGAGCAGGAGATAGGCTACTGCTTTGGGGGAAGGGCTGCTTGCCCAAAGGTTGTTGCAAGAGGATGATGAGGCAGAGGGGTTGCGTGTCTGGGAGAAGGTGAGGGACAGGGAGCCTAATTCTGATCTCCACAGCTGCTGAAGACAGGACAGTTCAGGACATCGTTGATGGCAAGTAGCTCCCACACATGCACAGCATAACCCTGTAAGGCCTGTGCGGAGTCCAGTGTTCCCAAATGCACATGCACCATGATGGGTTTGTTCCTCAGCTTCTCAGAACTATTAGGAAACAAAACAAGCTATTCTACAGCTGAAAGGGAAGCATTAGTGTGCTCTATTATATAGATAAGTATTACAATAGATACATTTTTTAGTTTGATATGTAATCCAGTTCCCTTGGATTATCTTCCCAAGCAATTGAGACACTGCTTCCTCCTGGATAGGGATTGAACTCTAAAGGCCTGCTCTGCCAGCTGCTCTTGGTAGAGCTCATAGCATCACTAAGACAGCAAAAAAACTGAAGGGCCCTGGAAAGTCAGATGTTCTAGCATGGCTTTGTGATGATCTGCAACAAGATTTTCACTATAGTGCTGCAGCTCTGGATTTGAAAAAGTTTCTGGATTTTTCAAAGCTTCCTAAAGCACTGGAACTCCCCATGAGTGCACAGCTGTACTGCACAGCAAAGGGGCTGTTGCTACTGTAGAGGTTAAACTGACTCAGACTTTGTTTCTATAAGCAAACATAGAAGGAAATTTGAGAAAAAACGTTCTTATTTCAAACGTTTGGCCTTCTAGCATGAGAGGCTATGGCATCTTTAAGATTCCTCTAGCAAGTCAGGTGCATTAAGGAACCCTTGACTAAATCTGGATTCATTGAATGGGAATGGTCTGGCTATTAGCATTATAGCTGTTCAAGGTAGTGGGCTAGGCCACTTAGTGACAGTGTTTGGTCCCATTTAGGAAAAAATGTAGAGCAACAGCAATTCCAAGTTTCTGTTTTTGACTTGACAATGTAAGCTAAACTAAAACTGGCTGGAGAAGCAGATAGTTGGAGATGAAGTCATCTGGAAACAAATAAGATCTCAGTTACTTTGGAAGGCCATCCAAGTGCAGTTAATAATCCTCCTGGATAATTATAATGTCTGTGGGATGTAGCCTGGGGCTGAATGAGAACGGGTTCACAAGTCTAGGTGCATGGGATGCCACCACCTTTTCCATCTCCTTTGATAAACTGGATCTGTGGTCAGTGACTTGGAAAAATGTGAAACCACCTACTTGCAAGATTTTCTTCTTAATTTCAAATCTAGTTGGCATGGGTGGTACTTCATTGGTACTTCTCTCTGTTAAACCGGTAAAGCAGACTGACAGCTGAGATACTTTTTGTATTGCTACCAGATTCAGACACCCTTCCTCACTGTTAGATGTGAGTGTACTGCAGCAGTCAGCCATCTGATTGTCCCCCCTCCCCCGTGTCACCCCCCTCTTTTTGAAGTCGTTCATGGAAACCACACTCTGCCCTTTTCATCATTCCCACTGTTTCTAGGCTTGGGCTCCAACCTTGAGCTTCTGAGCTTGTTCATGATCCTGCTTCTTTTGGCATTTTTGTGGTGATGATTGAAAGCAGGAGTGTTTCTGCTTGCTGAGCAGCAAATCCATCTCCAAAGGCATAGCAAAAAAAAACAACCCAGGGGACTGTTTTGACTTGATTGTGACATCTGTCACTGTCTGTCAGTCACAGGAATTCTTTGTTCCAAGAAGCAATGGTTTGTTTAAAATGAGCCCTGCTGTCCAGAGATAGGACAAGATATTGGCTGTGGATGTTAAACTGAATCCAGTGGCACTGCTTGAAAGTATCGTCACATCTAGCGAGGCGTTTGTTGGGTGTTACTTTACAGATTCTGAGACTGTGATCTTCTGACTTTTTCAGGGAGTTTTAAACAAAGACTTTTTAAACTCTATGAAAAAAGGAAACTGCGTAGCAGTTCCTCGTGTATAAATAGGGAAGCATCACAGCCTGGCTCTGGGAGAGCTTCTGACCCTCTGTCTTTTTGTTCATTGTCATCTTCTGGAAGTAATTTCTATTCTGAACGCCTTTACTAGTGATGCCACTGCAGCATCCATGATGGTATTTCTGAAACACTGTTTTGAAAGCCATGTAAATAACAGGATGCCTGTTTGCCTGCTGTCCCTTTGCAAGCTAGTCAGAGCCATCTTCCACTGCCTTGAAAATAGGGCAAAGTGGATTGATCTTCCGAAGCTGGGTTTGCCCATGTCTTTTCATCTAATACTTGGTGTGGAACAGTATGGAAGGTGCCACCTTCCTGCTGACAGTGTATTTTGCTGTCATTCTTTCCACTAGAGGGAGGTTCCTTGCATCCCTTTTGGTAGAGCTTTGAACCTGTCAGCCTGAAAACCTGTCTGACTCCTTCAGAGTCCTTCCAGAGTCCTTTTCAGAGTCATTCCAGCTCGTGGTGGTGGAAAAGGCAGTTTGTATAAATATCTTTATTGTTCCTCCAAAAACAACATACCCAAAGCATCTGCAGCTAAACCTTTTTCTTAGTAACAGAAATGTCACTGTGTGTGTCCTCTGAACACTTATCCCATTGCAGAATATTCACTAGGAAGGTAGCTTCTAGTCTCTTTTTTAAACCAGGTAAGTTAAAGGCTTAAACTCAACTGCCCAGATAGAGCTATGAACTGTCTCTAAGTGCATTTTGTGAGAAAATGTTCCTGCTAATTGCAGTTTCCATCTGATAGGCACTGCCAAGAGCTACTGGCATTCTTCTGTAAGAAATTCAGAGCTTTTCCTATCTACAGAAAGAGTTGATATCTTGTAAACACCTATTCCTGATCAAGGTGTCCATCCCTGAAGTTCTCAAAAGATACTGCTTCAGTTTTTTTATGGCAGAGTTAGAGCTTCTCAGAATTGTCCAGAACAGCAAAGGGGAGATGAATCCACCAGGCACTGAACGGTGGGAGAACTCTGTCGATTAAAACACACATTAAACTATTATAATAAAGATCCCATGGAGAAAGCAACGTGGAAGTGATAGTCCCTACTGCTAAGGGTAGTTGCTGTCAATTACTCAGTAACTATTTTATCTTCTCTGATTTCAGGCAGATGGAGCTAGAGAGAGGCTGTCAGAACAACAGTACAACCGCCTTGTGGAGTACGTCACAAAGACATCCTACCACCTCACTCCCAGCACTACTGCAGTGCCAGCTGTGCAACCTGTGGCTACTGAGCATCTTCCAGCTGTAATGAAAACCTATCAATATGTAGTTGATCCAAATTTTTCTCAAGTATTCATCAGCAAATTCACCATGGTGAAAAATAAAGCCTTGAAGAAAGGATTTAATTAAAAATTACATGTGGTGAGTACACTCTGCAGTAACCTACTTCAAGAGGAGACACGTGTAATTTTTGAGGGGGTAGGAGATAAGAAAGTTAAGCCAAATAGCTTTTCTAATCTTGACAACATTCCTGCTCCCCAGCCAAAATCCCAGTGCTGGAAGCAAGTGTTCTAGCAAACAAAGTGAAAAGGAACAGCCTTGGACTAGAGCTCAAGCAAAATCCTTTCTCTTCTCAATAATCAAAGATCAAGGAATGAGGAAAAGCTGCATGCATGCATGCAGGCATCCTCAGCACACACACACTGTGCATCCTGCATCAGATTTTTGGGTCTGCCAGTTTCTGTTACAAACCAGGTTTATAACTCAGCTGTAAAAATTTGCTCAAGGCTGAGCCGTTCCCCCCACACACGCTTTCCCCAACACGTACGGCCTGAGGCAAAACATTTCCCCCCGCTAAATCTGAAAAACCCAGTGTGGCTGTTTTAAGTTACTAGTGACAGCTGAGTTTTAGCACCACTTTAACCTTAAAATAGCTTCCTTTATTTGACTGAAGTTTTGCAGGACATTAGTCCTTAATGTAAACTAGTGCCTTTGTGTGGTTTGGAGAACAAAAACTCAACTACAACAGGAATTTATTTTTAAAACTCTCTGTATACAGAAACTTTATTTTATCTACCATCAGATTTTCAGGAGGACTTTGAATGTGTGCATGACACTGTGCATTGTCCGGTCGTTAGCTGGAAGCCAGTAAGACGCAGTTCAAAAATGTAAGAAAGCAGAGCTTAGACTCCTTCAAATCTCCAAAAGTCTAAGCTCAGGGTAACATAGATGTGCAGGTGCTAAGCAGAGTCTTGTTGGGTCTGGCTTACTTCTAATCTGCCAGCACTACACGGTACCTGCTTACTCGAGAGCTAATTTATTTTATGCTTAAAGTCTTCAGATAAACCCAGGAATATTTAGAAACTTGACCTTTCAAATGTTTGTGCTCAGTCCAAGTAGTACAGACCCACAGGGGTTGATTGCATTAACGGTTAATTAATGATGCCATCTGGATACACGTTAACAGATAGAATGATAGGAAGTTAGACGCATTATGTCTTACTTTTCAGATGTTCTACTGTTTGTAGTCAGCGAGAACTCACTGTTTCTGGGGACAGTTAGAGGATTTTACAAACCAAATGGTGCTGTGACTGTTCTATTTTAAAAACCAGGAGGTTAGTTGACTTTCAGCGGCACCTGCTACCTTTCTTCCCTTTTCTGTGTCCTTACAGACATGGATTTTGTCTGGGGATTCTTGAACGTGGCTGCAATTGGAGACAAGAACTGGAATAAAATCTGATCATCATCTGGAGCAGACCGAGACACCTGACAGTGACTGACTCCTATGCATACCTGATGTGACCGAACGCACAGTCACTAAGAATGTAGTAACTGCGATGTTTTTCTTGTGAGTTCTGTTTTGTAAAAGGTATTTCTAAAAGTCCTGTACTCTTCTGTACTGCGAACACCGGGAAGCCTGGGATCCTTTTCTGACTGTGAAATAAGCCCAACATTTCATACAGGGATTGATTAACTCGGTCACTGTTTAAATACTATTTAAAGAAATGTATATACACACAAGCTTCATTCCTGAATATTTTATGGAAATAGTTTAATACTTCTAATTTTGCATATTGGTGGACAAATTGTAATATAATGACATTGTTTAAAGATAATAAAGCTATTCCTGTTTTATCTATTCTGCTCTTGGGAGTTATTTGGTTACAGGTGGGAATTGCTATATCACTGTTTAGAACAATGGCAAGATGGACATGCAAGCTTCATGTAGACTCCAACAGATTCCAGTTGGTCACTGGACTTTGTCCACTGTCAAGAAATGCAATAAATAGATCATGGCAGTTCCTTTGCCCAGTAAAAAGTTGACTACTGGCTTGCCAAAAAATGTGTGGTGAAAACGTTTATGATTTTGAGAGAAACTGAACTAAAACAGCAATGTAGTCACCACTGGAATTAGATGGACCTGGTTGTTTCTGATGTATTACTGAACCAGCTAGAAGGATACAACCACACCTGTAAAAAATGAGGAAAGGCAGCAGCCTAATTTCTAAAAATTTGTTGAATGCAGCTGGTTTTTAAGCAATGTTTGTGCATTGCCTGAAATACATTCTCCTTGAAATAAACACTTGCTTAAATTACAGCTCTCTTCAGTGAATTAACCTGGCATCTTTACTGCATTAGGCAGGTTCTTTCTCCCCCTTCTGACCACATGTATGGAAATGTGTGGAGATGGCATATAAATCAGCTTCTCCTCCATGCGAGCTGTGTGCACTATGAAAACAAAGTTGTGCAAAGAGCAGCTGCCTGTACTTAGCTCTGTAAAGCACTCCAGTGTGTACTCTTAAAACATGCCTACTCTCATAATGCTCTTTAGGCCTGCAGAGCTCACAACTTCAAATCTATCTTTTTAGTTTGCCTCCAGAACAATCAATCATTCCTCAAACACTCAAGAATAAAATAAGCCAGCCAGAAAGTTGAAGGCATGGTCAGGCGTATACACAGCAAGACCTTTCCCAAAATAGTTTAGGTCAAACAATTCCTTTTTCTGCATTTCATACATAAATATAGCTCAGCCCGTTACAGCCAGCTGGGATGGGCTCAGGGCAGACACCCAGCTTGTTCAGCTCCTGCATCTCCTAGAGACAGGGTGTCAGACCCTGCAACAAGCAGCTCACACACATTTTCCTTGTCCTATGCTAAGTCCCACTCCCCATTGTTTATAAGCAGGATGAAAGCTGAACACTGCTGGAAAATGTGTCAGGAAAGGCCCT
Organism: Upupa epops; assembly: GCA_013397515.1. Classification (NCBI taxonomy): domain Eukaryota; kingdom Metazoa; phylum Chordata; class Aves; order Bucerotiformes; family Upupidae; genus Upupa; species Upupa epops. The sequence goes on along the minus strand of VZRI01006416.1, from coordinate 964,247 downwards.
TCTGCCTACTCCTGTGTCACATACCCAGCTCTGCCCTCCCATGCCATCCCAGAGAAAAGGTTGGGTGGCACTTCCTGCTGAAGGGGAGTACTTGCTTTGCATCCATCAGCAAACAACACAAGGCAACAGTTACCCAGTTATAACCTGCACACTGCCAAGGCACAAACACAGAAGTTAAAGCTCACCTCTCTTTGTCATCATTGAAAGTCTAGCCAGGGCTCTGCTATGAGGTCAAAAAGCTATCACCAGTCACAGAGCTCATTTCTCTAGACAATGTGCTCTGGTAACTAAAGGAACACAGACTACAACAGTAACTGCTGTTGGCCGTAACAGTTTAGAGGGAACTCAGCATTGTAAAGTGCATTAAATCAAAGCAACTGGGAAGATTACAGGGGCAGTTGGGGCGCTTAGCCTGCACACCTGGCAGTAGCAAGTTTCTTTGCCTCTGAGGCCGTCAGTATGACTAAAGACCTCTGGCTAGCGGAACCTGCAGACATGCCTGAGAAAATGTTAGTCAGCCCTTAGCAGCACACGGTGTTTATACTGTACACTCGGAAGATAAATGAGTATCATTTGCTATTGTAAAACACTGGGTTTTATTTACAGGAGCAGGGATATTCTGACTGCTAGATGGGCTCCTCAGCACCAGTAAAGTCAAATTCTTTCCTGGCTTAAAGGAAGCACTGCCTGTGTGGGAAGTTTAAAGGAAACCCCATGTTGCTCTCTAACAGTGTTCTGGACCAAATACATTACTTACCTGCTTTCATTATTCTGAATGTTGCTCCCTAATACCTAGTAAATGTTAAGTAGTTAATGATCCATTTGAATGATAAAATTACTTCAAACAGGACTTGAACAGAGGTCCTTCAAATAGAACATTGATGACTTAATCACTCAAGACCTACAATTACAGCAAAATCTTCAGCCTCGGCAACAGGCAAAGCACAAAGCATGTGCCAAAAAATGGGTATTGCGGCAGAAAATAAAGCATCAGGTCTTGGAAGACACAGAATGTAGCAGAAATCAAAACTATCAGCTTAGCTGACTAGCAGATCACACATGTCTAGAAGCAGCATGTAAGATCCCATTATTGCTATATTCTTAAACAGGTATTTCTTCTTTTATTTTGTCTGCTTTTATCCTTTTTCCTCCAATGTATGTGAATGTGCCTCCATTTCGGTCATTTTCCAGCTGGAGTAACATATCCTGAGAATTTGTGGGCATGTGCACTGTTTAGAAGACAAAGACAAGTTGGCTACCTAAGTACCTCCAGAATCCCTCTCCAGATTCTTTCATCTCAAGCTCAGTTCACATTCCAAAGCCAAAGGTTAACACAGACCCTTGCAGAAATCCAGCCTCTCACTTTCTGTGCTGCTGCTGCTGCTTAGGAATAAGCTTCACTATCCAGTGTAGAATTTGGTGAAAACAGAGATGCAAATAATTCCTGGAGGAAAAAACCCCCAAGATCACTAATCTTGAAGAATTTATAGACTTTCCACTCTTCCCAGCACCTGGACATTTCAGTATCAACAAAGACAACTAAGTGCCACTGACATATGCATTTTATTTATTGAGTTACATCAGAGCATTCCATGTGCTGCAGTGCACTGCACTTAACAATTCAGTGAAGAAAGAAGGTTCGATCTTCACAACTCCTTAGACTGAAGGGGACCTGCATGACAAAAAAGAAATACTAAGTTATGCTGGAGAAACTTCAGGCGCTAAGTAAACACATTAGTATGTATGAATGCAGAGCACTGCAGAGAAACGTTTATGTGGTGGTTTAGTCTAGAGAAATTCCCCCTGTTATTTCCTGATTCGCACACCCTTCATGTGGCAAACAGAAGTGAAACATGGAACAAATCAAGAGCTGGAACAATACGGCACAGCACGTCAGATTCACTATACACACTGCATTGATAACTGAATCAGTCTTGCTAACGGCCTGAAAGGAATGCAGTGTTCAGATAGGAGCCAGAGAGGAAACTAGTGGTGTAGGCATCCTACCAAGGAAGGAAGAAAACCAAATTCAAATTGCTTCTCCCCATTATACTGAACATGATCCAAGAGCAGCTGTGCTCTATGACAAGAGTCATGCAAGTGGTTAACACCAAACTGTTAGCTTGCCCCTAGCCCCTCTTACTGAGCACTGCAAAGGTACGATACTCAGATTTACACTAGCCCTTTGATGTCATTATCAGCATCATCACACAAAGTCCATGCCAACCAGACAAAACGCTTAGGTACCAAGCTAAAACATAGTTCAGAGCCTTAAATCCTGAACTCCTCTCACTGCATATCCTAACTTTGTATGCAGAATATATTCCAGTCACATGGGAGATGTAGAGCATTAATAAACACTCTATCCTTTAGGTAACCATACCCAAAAAAGCATCAAATTCAACCTCCATCCCACTTCCATGGCTACGATTTAAACTACTGAGGCAAATGAAAATGTCCTCCATCCGTTCTGTGTACTTGTCCTTTTCAGTATTTCCAGAACATCTGAAACAGCAGCACTGCTTTCCCCTTCCCTTCTTCTACTTCTATATTCACCTGCAGGCACAAAACCCCAGTCTCCTTCTACTGCGAAGGACAGAAAAATAGCCATTCTTACATAAATGAGCAAAGGAAGCAGAAACATCAGCAATTCAAACAGAATCACATCTAATGACTTGTCTTTCTCATTTAGTTTTGAGCTGGTGTAATTAAGGATTGGAAGAAATGTTTAGGAAACATTTAATTTGAACAGGTGCACACAATGTGCAACTTTTTTCTTTGGCTGCAAACGAGAACATAAGCTGAGAGCAGAGCTCTATTTGCACTGAAAAAAATCCTGCTCATGATTCTAATTAAATGTTCAATACGCATCCTTGTTGACAGTGTTTGTTTCAAATAATTTTACCACCAGATGGCCTTTCAGAATACTCTGATGAAGGCCACCTGACTGAAGAATGTAATCCCAGTGCCTAAGAAAAGTGCCTGTATGTTAGCAATAGGAGCAGAGACAGAACTACCAAGATTAAAAAAAGGTAAATCTATCATTTCATGTTTAACTTTGTTGCAGCCAAAGCTAAAGAACAGAAGTTTCCCAGCTCAGAAACAAAAAAAACCCCAAACAAATCCCAAAAAAGCCAAAGGGGCTACCATACTTAGGTTTTTTTTTCTGCTGAAAACTGTCAGAAGAGCTGGAGCTCTGGTTTTTTTAATGTAATTGTATCATGCAGAAAAGACAGAGCTGTAGTTTGTCACACAACAGGATTTAGTATTAACAGTGTTAAGTACAAATCTTTGAATCAGTCTTGCTGCTTTAAGCATACAGACTGAGAAAATCCAGCTGGCCAGGATAATTAGAGCCACAGATTATCATGTAATGATCACAATATGAAAACATTCCAAAAGAATGAAAAAGCTATCATTCTAGATTAGCTTGAAGTCACTGTAAGAGAAGCAGAGAACTCAATGTAAGAAATCTGGATCAAGAAAAAGGGAGGAATCCTTCACTTAGTTGTCACATCATGAGCTTGTGCAGTGTAGTCACTGCACTTATTAATAACTACACCAAGGTTGAAATCAAGACCTTTTTTTCTGTTGTTATGGCAACAAGCAGGGTTTGGTAGTCTTCAAACAAAAGGCAGTGTTCAGTGCTGGGAAAAGAGTATCATGAACAAAGTTCTATTCAAGCTTAATTCACTATGGCAAAAATCTGTTAGTACCCAGAGCTGTATGCCGTGACCACGTTTATATCTATCAACATATATGTACGTATTTAAATGTACTTCCCCTCATGACCAGTTATCTTCTCTCTCTCGCCAACTTCAAAAGACAAAGGGCTGTGGAGGCTCTGTTTCTTACATGAAGATACGTGTTATGAGGGAAGCAGCCTCTCCCTGTTCTCGTTCACTGTACCACAAGTACGTAAGCAGTGGATATGGACAGCTAAGTAGTTCAAGATGTAACAGTATCGACATGACACTGATATCAGGCGATTCTTACAGATTTAATACAAGAGCTCTGTATCTTCTCCACGGCTGCGTGAGGAGGGAAAGGCCCAGCATCACTCTGCACATCTACATCACACAAGTTGAACAAGTTGCCCAAAATGTATTCAGCAGGTCTCTTATGCTGCTCTTACTCCTCACTCCCTGGTTCCTGTTTTTCATGCTTTTGCTACTCTGAGGTCTCTCAAGTGCCATCTGTATCCTTTTTCTTTGGGAGTACATTTCCACTTGATCAGAAAGAATCTTCAGAAGCAGTGTCACTGAAACAATCTAACTTATTCTTTTTATTATCTGCAAAGGCAGGTTACCTTCATTTGGGCGGTGCAGACTCAAACACACCAGCAGCTCTCATGACTTCAAAGTCCTTCATGGCATCATAGTTTTTATAGAACTCTGCATAAGCTCGTTTTCTGGGTTCAGCAACTCCAAACTGGAAGTAATACACAGAAAATAAAAGCTTGCAAAGCTTTCTGAACACTTTTTTCTATTAATGCCATTCTATTAGTGCTATTTGTATCAGTGGGTACCAGTCTAAATAAATAAAAGCCTTTAGCTCAAATCAGTAAAATATTATTCAAACTCACAGTTCAGGGTACCTGGCCACTGGTCAGCCAAACAAACACCTTAAGTGACACCTTAAAAACACAGTCCAATACCAGATAGCCATTACAATTTTAAGACCCAGAAACACTCCATTTGACACTCTAGTACCTGCTGCCCTCCATGATAATATTTTTAGATGTAAAACATTCCAGTGTCCCAAGGTCTGTGCCTGTGGACAGCTGCAAAACCATCACCTCAGACAAAACAGCATCATAGCACTGTGTGACGTTTGAGCTGCATCACAGGTCAGTTACAGAAGCCTGGTAAAACTTTACAAACCACTTTTACAGCTCACCACAGAGGAAGAAACGATCCTAACTCTTTGGAGCACAGGGATACGCAAAAAATCCCAAAAAAAGTGAAGGGATGCCCAAGGTGAGTTTCTTCAACAGCACTGAACATGCAGCAAACTGAATCACCACCAGGATCTGTGTTACATGCTCTAAACAGGATCTGCAGCCTTACTAGGGTATGAGTGTCAGGGTGCCAAATAAGGTATAAAAACACAGATTAATAGAGAATTACACTGCAAGTCTGACCACAAACAAGCCTGTCTACCTCTTAACAGATGTGCTAAGTAGATGTTGAGTCTTAACTGTGCAAGCTTGTTGTTTCTGACAGCCATCCTTTGATCACTGAAAAATTTAAGTTCACTGTGATATTTCTGTAAACAACCGGAAATTAATTTCTAGTCATTCTTATCAGCAGCTTCCTGAGCACTCAAACACTGCAAACAGCACAGGAATGAGTTCAATGGGCAAACCACGAGTCAGCTCTTCCCTAGTGATTCAAACTGCATGGCTTGCTTTGTGCATGACATCTGAGAATTATTTAGCAAAGGCACTCAAGAACCACCACCCTTAACTTTGTCAGAAGTCTCTTAAGGACCATAAAAAACAAACTCCAATCTGTAAATGGGGTTTTTATTGGAAATGTAATGCTCCATTTCCATGAGATACTGCAAAAGAAAGGATGAAGGGACCATAGCAGCCTTCCCCACACTCTTATGCTCAATGTGAAGTTTAGTTTTTCAGATTACACTAAATCACTGGAGTTGGAAGGGAACTCTAGAGGATCATCTAGTCCAACTTCACCACCCCTGCACTGCCAAAGCAGGGCTGCCTGTAGCACACTGCACAGGGGTGCATCCAGGCAGGTTCTGCCTATTTCCAGAGGAGACTCCACAACCAATCTGGGCATCTCTTCCGCAGCTTTGTGCCTTGCACAGTAAAGAAGTTTTTCCTCACATCTAAATGAAACCTCCTGTTTCCTCAGTACAATTGAAAACATTTTGGCTCTATCCTCCTTACACCTACCCTTCAGATATTTATAGAGATGAATAAGGCCTCTTCTCAGTCTTCTGCAGGCTAAAACAGTCTCTGCTCTCTACCTTCCCTCACAAGAGAGATGCTCCACACTCCAAATCATCTTTGTTACCCTCTGTTTGACTCTCTCAAGTAGTTTCCTGTCTCTCAAACAGTACCGCAGATGAGGCCTCACCAGGACAGAGCAGAGGGGAAGGATGACCTTTCTTGACTTATTACCCATACACTTCATAATGCACCCCAGAATACCACTGGCCTTCTTGGCACACTGTCAGCTCATGGTCAGCGTATTTTCTACCAGGACTCCAAGAGGTTTTCTCTGCAAGGTTACTCTGTAACAGGTTACCCCTAACCTATACTGATTTCTGGGGTTCTTCCTCCCAAGGTGGGATCCTGTTGAACCTCTTTAGGTTCCTGTTTGCCCAACACTCCAGTCTGCCCAGGTCACAGTGAACAGCAGCACAGCCATATGGCATGTTACCCACTACTCCCAGCTTTGTCCCAGCAAACTCACTGATAATACATTCTGCCCCCTCATCCAGGTCACTGATGAATGTGTTGAAGACTGGACCCAGCACTAACCCCACCGACTGCTTCTAAATCAGTTTTCTGAAATCAATCAAGAGACAAAATAACAGTTTGACTACTCTCTTGTCTCAGATACCATGACAGAGACATAGATTATCTGGAGTTAATGTGCACCAATTATGGACAGAGAAGTCTAGGACTAGGTGACTCAAGGTTAAGTTGTCACAAATTGCTCGATCTTGATCACACAGCTTAAAGCATCATACCATTTCTTCAAATGGGGATTAGGAAGGTTTATTTAAGTTCTGGAAATATGCTTACAACAACACACTACTAAAGCTTTCTGATTAACAACTCAATCAAATGTCAGCCAAAAAATATTATGAATTCTTAAAACACTCTTAATGACTCATGTTCGTAATTGAATGACTAGAGAGCTCACCTTGTATAAAGCCGCACACCCCACAGACACAAAAAATGCCCCAAACAGGTGAAGCTTCATCCGCCTGGCCAACAGGCGCCGCATCTGCGGCTTAGGCAATAGTGCAGATGACATGGTGGTTATATTTTCTAGAAGAAAAAAATAAGTGTTGGACAAGAATCTTTACTTTCTGAAACTCTAGAGAGTTTTGGCTTTGTACGATAATTGTCTTCACAACATAAGCAAGCACTATATGTCCTTGCTACCACACGGAATCACAGAATAGCGGGGACTGGGAGGGACCCCTGGAGACCATCTAGTCCAACCCTCCTGCCAGAGCAGGATCCCCTACAGCAGATCTCAGAGGAACACATCCAGATGGGTTTTGAATGTCCTCAGAGCAGGAGCCCCCCCAACTCCTCTAGGCAGCCCGTGCCAGCACTTTGTCATCCTCACTATGAATTTATGTTTTTTCATGTTTAGGTGGAACCTCCTATGTTAAAGTTGTGACGATCTGAGTTTTCAATGAGACTACTTAACGGACAACTCCAAGGACAAGTTTATGGCATGAAATTAAACATGCATCTTTTTTACACCCTGCACTCGAAATCAGGCCTGCCCTTCGCTGTTCATCCTTCCCTCCCTGCAGGGCCTGCTGTTTCAGCCCTTCTGTTCCGGGGGTGCATCCAAAAGCAGGCAGGCAGGCCAGAGATCGCGTTCTGGTTGTTTCCAAGGCAAAGCAGACCCCTCCTGAGCTAGCCTGACGCAGATGGTTTTTTAAACACAAGGCAAAGGCTGGCCGAGAGGCTGCCGAGGCAGAGCCAAGGCCGCAGCAGCTGCCGCAGGGACCGTCCGCGCCGCCCCCGGGGACGCGCAGAGGTCACGGGCGAGGCCACAGCCGAAGGAGGAAGGAGCAGCAGAGGCAGTAGCGGCTGCACCAGGCACGAGGCCATGGGGCTGGATGGGAGGGAGAGGCGGCGGCGGCGGCACAACGGGGAGGGGCGCGAGCACGTCCTCACCTGAGCGCGCGGACCCCTGCACGTCCTTCCACCCCGCCGGCCGCGCACCTAGTGCCGTCCCGCTGCGCGCATGCGCGGGGAGGAGGGTGCGTACGGCGACGGGTACGGAGGACGGCGAGGGTCAATCGTCGCAATGCGCGATCCTGGGACGGGGCGGTGCTGGAGAGAGCAAGGTAGAGCGACAGTTGTTGGTTTTCTAGCTCTCTCGAGCGGCCATGAACCCCGAATGGTCGGAATAGGTGAAATTATTATCCATCTAGAGTTTGCTCAGAACGCTTGGCCTAGCATAGGGTCAAACTAAGGGATTTGGAATCCTTCCTAGCCATCCCATGGCCAGTTTGTGGCGATGAGGCACGTGTGTGCTTCGCCAGTACCTTCCACCGCATCATCCTCCGCCTGTGGAACTAGGATTCCCAGACACTAAGATCGTGCCCTGAAAAACAGCTGCCTTTCCCATGCAGTGAGAGTTAGAGATGTGATTTAGCGGTGACTTGGCAGTGGTTGAAGGTTGGACTTGATACTAACAAGTCTCTTTCAAGTAAAGTTGTGTGGTTCTGTGAATCTGCCCTCATTCAAGCCTTGCACTCAGGTGCCAAAGCCAGCAGATCCTGACATGAAATGACAGAGATGGACTCTCAAAACTGAAGAGAAGTTGCTTTTCCTTTGATGGGATTATAGAAGAGAAAAGCATGAACACAACACTGCAGAGAGAAGCCATACAGTCATGGCTACAGGCTGGGAGAACAGTCTCTGCAAGAGGGGTCTGGAGAGATGCAGTTTAGACAACGTTCCTCAAACCAAAGAAAAGTTTGTTACAACACTTGAGACTGAAGTGTGTGTCCAAGAGTTGTTCCTGTGTGGGTTAATGCAAAAAGCCACAATTAATGACGTAATGCTTAAAGAATGACAAAATCTATCTGGAACCAGACTGGGGCAGGAGAGGGTCCTGAGGAATTACCCACAGTCACAAGAGTACTGCTGCTCCTGAGGCAAGGTCATGCAGTTATTAGGTGAGACCAGTAAAGAAAGGGCAGTGAGGGCAGTGAGACTTTTCTTCAGGAACCTTAAAACCTCCAGTCTACTTGCCCTCATTATGCAATACCAAAAAAAAAAAGAGCAATTACATTGTAATAAGGGCACAGCCAGCTGCATGGCTACTATTGTTATAGATTATATACAGATTATACGAGCACCTGTCTTGGTGAGAGAATGTTTTGGTGGATGGACCTGAGTCTGCAAATAAAAAAATTAGATTGCTTTTTTCAATCACTTACTTCATGGCTGGCCAGGTCAGTAAATTCTTTTCTGTGTGACCAATCTCCCAGTGTGCCTGAGATACTGCTGGCTAGGCATCTCTGTGTTGTAGTTAAGATGCTAAATGAAGTGCTAATTGTTACTATTCTTTGACGTCATTACTGTGGGATATACAGCCAACTCCTTATTGTTTTGTATAAAGGGTAGTTTGGGACTGGGCAAATAAGGGATAAAGAAGGTATCCTAAAAGAAGAGCCGTGGAAAGAGGGCAGAGATAATCAGCTCCGTTAAATCAGTGCACAGATCTGATCGATTGCAAGCTGTTCTAAGTCCAAGTGCATCAGAGCAAATAAACATTCTGAAAACACTGAGAGATACAACAGAGACTACAGCAGGTCTTTCCTTCCCAGTACATCCAATCTCTGTGGTTTCCAGCACCTACTCCAATTGTCTTTTGGACATGAGTATTAAGGTTGTTTGCTCCAAAGGTACCAGTTACCAAATGTATCTACAGTCCTCTTTTCTTCTCCAAAATACTGTAGCACCAGAAACAGTTGATGATTCTTCATGGTGTCCTTGAAAAGGATCATCTTTTGAGAACTGAAGTGTTGTAGTTTGGGTCCAATGGGGATTTAACCTGGAGAAAGGCACTGCTGGTTGTAGACCCAGTTAAGAAGTTTTAAAGACAGAAGATTCCCCCCAGCTGCAGTTACTCACCCACCTCGGAAGTTTTAGCCAGTTAGCACCTCTGCAAATATTTTGGGTAGGGGGAAAGTCTGTGGGACAAGTTTCCTGTTGATTTTTACTTTTGTTTAGGGAGAAGCCATGTGGTCACTGGGCTGAGCATGCTGTGACAGCCATTTTTACCCCCAGAGCGTGGTGATGGAGGAGAGAGTGAGTCCTTGGAAAACTCAGATCAGCAGAGAAGAGTCCCTGCAAAACAGTGATGAAGTGCCTGGAGAAAGAGAGTCCATGGAGGATGTCACCCTGGAGTGGAGGACTGTCAGTACTGTACTTTCTGTGGTGTGGGCTGGAGCTGACTAGGAACAGTACTGTGACAATCACATGATTTTGCCACAACAAAACCTTTAGATAATCATAATCTGGATCAAATTAGAACCAAAAATCTACTGGAAGAAGATCACTTGGGACATCGGCAATCCCCGGAGCCAGCTCCATTCCTAAATAGTTTAGTGATTTATAAAATCTACCTATGGTGCTGTGGGACAAGCAAAGACACTGTGGCACAAGAAGTTATTTAACAGCATTGGAATGACAGCAGCACAGAAAATGAGGGTGAATCAATGATTCCTAATTGGAAAAAGTCAAAACTTGCATGGAGAAGAAAAATATTTTGGTACTTGCAAGAGGGCATTATAAACAGCGGAGGAGAAAGCAAAGCAAAGTTGAAATGAAAATAAATGGAGCAGACAGGGATTTCACAAGCCTTTGTTGAATTTTGTTGTTCATGCTTCTGACACAGAAAATTCACCAAAAAACCCCCAAAAGCAAAGAGTGTTCTGGTTTCCTTAGATGCGACCACTGAATTTCTGACCTCCATGAAAGCAGAAAGTGGCCAACTGCTGCTGTTTGTACAACTATAATTTTGTTAATGGAATTCATTCTCACAGAGGAATGACAGACCAACTTACCTGTGGGTGCGAAACAATGTTTGAGAAGTGGGAAAACTTTCAAATGGAAGACCTCATTCTCCACAAGTCACTGCATTTGTTCCCTTTCTTGGTTAGGCTTGACGTGCCTGCTCTGGGCAGGTCTTCACTCAGTGTGCTCCTCTCAGAGGAGCAAGCTGCGTAGAGAGGTGGCCTTACTCAGCTTAAGAGACTGCACCCTGGGAGAGTTCTGACTGTACAAGACTGGCCCAGGTTATGTGTAGGGTGGCAGTTTTGCACTTGTTTCCTGGTGGCTGGTTTTTAGACCTTTCTCATCTTTTCCCAAGCCTCTGATTTTAGTCTGTTTTAATTTGTGTTGAGGTTATGGGATGAAAAGTGTTAAAGGATCATGGGAAGTTTCCCTTTCTGGGTCTGAAATTGCAATCTGGAAAGAGCCAGCGTGTCTCAGATGTGTTGTGACTTGTGTCATCACACTGCAGTCACATCAACTCAGTTATGTCGAAGTATGAAGTGAGTTCATGAACACAGTTAGAAACAAAAATAAAATAGCAAGTCCCCCAGGGATGATGTATTTCTTGACCTCTTTATGACCTGGTGAATAAATTGTGAGCCTGAAGCTTGGCCATTGTTTCCAGTTACATCACCTGGTCTAGTAAAAGACCAGCGGTTCTTCCACCAGCAAAATAAATGAACCTATCAACTTAGGATTGCTATGTAAGGCTCCATAGCTTTCAACTGATACTTGATGATACTGCAGATATGACAGATCTTTCTTTATAATCATAACTTTGACCAAACACTTGGAGTCCCAACAGTCAGGGAGGCTCTGATGGCAAAACCCCCGGTGGAGCTAAAAACCATGTCAGATTGTGGTCCTGGGTTTGAAAGGTGAGGCACAGTCAGACATGTGAGACTTCCTGAAAGCAGTAAAATCATCTGTTCATAGTTTTTTAGCACACTTGTCATTGGCATAACCTTTTAAAAATGTGTACACTTAAACCAGCCTGTTTCAACTTCACTGTTTTGCTTGAAATAATCTAATCAGGAAATCGTGGATCTCGGGTTTCTACTGCATCAAAATTTTTGAGCTTCATGATTAACAAAACTGGCAATAGATAACAGCATAAGCAACCTTAGTTAAATATATTTTAATTAAATGAATTCAGGATATATTTTCCTAAGACAAATTTGGCCATGTCCAATACAGAGTTACATGTAAACGTCTGGAAATACTGCAGCCTTTTTCCAAGCAGGAGGCATGAGATTACTATAATCCATAGCCTCCACCACAGTATTAATTAGCATGGCTCGCTAACCAGGGACGTAATATTTGTAAATGAAACTCTAGAAGGGCATCAGTAAGGAACAGGATGTTGAAGCCAAATGGAAAACATGAACCAATAAAAAGGCTGAACTAGCTAGAAGTGCAAGCTCAGCCTTTGAAGTTAGTTCAAGTACTGCATGCTTTAATTTTGGTGTAATCTTATGATGGGGGTACAAACAAGAACTCAGAAACAGATTTTGTAACATTTGGCCCAATTGTAGATGAATCAGTTTGTTGATGGTTACCAACAATTGCACAGCCAGAGAAACTGTGGTCTTTGTTAAATTAGATTGAATAATTGGCTTCAGTGGGAGTTTCGGGTGCAGAGCAAATGAAGTGTCATGGCCCTTGACTCTCATAAGATTCCTTAGCAGAGGCTAAGCTTTTGCATTCAGAGCAACCTGAATATAGACACAGAGAAACTATGTCCATCAAGACTCCATCTACTCACTGCCCTGTCCCGATATGGGTCTGAAAATACTGAATTTATTCCTGGCAGATGTGTGTATCTTATCTCTTTGTAGGACCCCTCTCACAAGAATAAGGATACTGAATGCTCTCTGGGCAGCTGGTTTCCAATGCTGAACTGTTGTATGCAATCTGTGATTAGCACATTACCTTGGCAAGCCCAGCTAAGGCTGTGTATTTCTGTGTTTCTTTCTGGTTTGTTTTGCTCTGTTTTGTGGAGTTTTTAAAATATACCTTCATGTGGAATTTCAGTGACAAAGCTGTGCTTTCCTTCTGTTTCACTAAAAATGTTTTAAAATCACTGGGTTTGTCCTTTGGACAGCTCTACTGCCAGGTGTTGAGCACCTCTGGAGACACAAATTAATTAAGAGAATGAGTTTCACTACATTCAGCAAATTTCAGAATGAAGCAGCCAGAAGTTAAGATGATCTTTGCACTGGAAGGTCATAACTGGAAGATGAACACAATTATACACACTCTCCTTTTTTAGATCAAGCATTCAGTTCATTAGCTTGAAAATAGGAAATAATTTTTAGTGAACAGCCCAACACATGCTGTTAATTACTTTCTCATTTAGGAGAAAAAACACAGAGAAAGTTAATTTTCTTTCTTGCATATGCTTTCTAGAAGAAAAGAACTCCCAAAGAGTGTATTTATCTTCTCTTTGCAGAAGCTGTGCAGTCCTCTGAGAAGAGCCATATTCTTCAATAAAGCCAGTGTAATGGCTCTGTCATCTCACTTGAGTATAAATGCAAATGCATTCATGAAACACAAAGGCATTCATTAAAAAAAAAAAATACACAGAAGACACCGGTTGCAATACTGTACTAGGAAAAAGGTGATATAGAGCAACCAAATGCATGCCCTCTGTGATTACAAAAGGTAACTGGTTTACCAAGCAAGTTTTATGGATAACGTGCGTGCTCTATGGGTATGCACATTAAGTGCACACAAATCCATGGAGTATAGATTTTATAGACATGCCTGCATGCACACAAAACTGTAAAGGTATAAATTGCCCTAGAAAGGTGACAGATTCAACTCCTGGCAGGGAATTTCAAACCAGTTAGGGGACGGGGTTTACCAAACCAGTACTGATTCACTGGGTCTCAAAGCTGGGACAAAAATCCTCTAGTTACCTGCAGGTGAAAATTACTAGGAGGCCATAAGATTATTAGTTGCAATTATTTAGCTGTAGGCACCATGGGCTAGTACCATGAATATTCCCAGTGAAATCTCTGTATTGACTGACTTTGACCAAGAGGGCATATTGCATAAGCTATTGTGTGTCTTTGCATTCCTTGACTGTGATGCTGTGTTTTTTTCTTGCTTGCCTTGTCATTTGTTTCATTTAACTTTCTCATTAATGGCACAGTTGCTTTGCTTTCTTCAAAAATCCTTTTCTGAGAAGCGAAGATTACTTTCTTTTTAAATTTCTTGCCAAGCAATGTTTTTCAAACACATATGACACAGAGGAACCGCGTACAAGGCTGTTTTAGAAGAAAAAGAAATATCTAAAATTAAAAGCACAAATCCACTTACTACATTTCCACTTTGACATGCAATGAAAACTTAACATGAGAAACACACACGGTTCATCAGCATCTTCTGGACAAATGCATAATTAACATGTGGAATAAGCAATGCTGTTGTCAACACCTTCACATATGTTACCATGAAACTAAAATATTTTAATTAGTAGAGAAATTGAGGAAAATCTGGGTAAATGCAGCCTGTGCTTGACATATAAATTAATTGAGCTCAATGAATATTAAAAATACTTTGACTACCCTTACCATACTAGGATAGCTTAGTGGGTTCTGCATAATTCCAGCTCTCTGATAAATTATTACTTGTCAGAGAAGTTTCCATCGTAGTCATTGTGCAAATGCTTTATAAACCACTGGTAGAGATCAAAATGTGTGAGTTCATTAGCAAGTAGGTTAGAAAGTGTAGACTTCAGTGTTTTATATAAATCCAGTGTGCTGGACTGACAGAACTTTACTTGCAGGCTACATAAGAAGAGGAAAAATATTTTTAAAAGCCTATATAGGAATACCATGTGGCTTCTGATTTGGGAACTACAATTTAGCCTATTAGACATGGACCTGTTCCAAAAGTGCACATTCAAACAATCATGCATGAAGGAGTTTGAAACACAGATGTGAATTATAACTCTGAAGTCCTGGGAATGCTCCAAATCAAGCCATTAGAGGTGGGTTTGAACTGAGAGTACAGATCCAGATCTGAAATTTTTGTTCAAACCTGTCTTTTCCTAACATTTTCACAGCAACTACTGAATGTATTAAACCCAGCAATGTTCCATAAGCTTAAAGAAAATACCAGTTAACTCCACTTTAGCTGTATTCAGACATGATTCACAATGACTGACTAAAAGCATTTCTATAAAAAAGCAGTAACAAATTCAGCATTGAATGTAACAGGACAGTTTAAACAGGTCAAATTCAAGCTGGATTACTGCAGCTCCCTGGGCCGCAGGCAGCTGCACAGGGATCAGTTGGCCCAGTATTTAAGATTTGAAACATAAATAATGTAAGGATTTTCTTTTCCAAGTTTAGGACAGAGCTGTGAAACATCTGGTCTCTTTTCAATACGTTTTACACACACACAAACTGAAGTCAATAGTTTTGACTAGTGCAGTAGTGTCATGTCAGGTGGGTTTGACACTGGCCGTTTCACAAGCGTACCAGTGGTACAGAGTAGTCTGCAATACTGGGCTAATGGCACAGAAGGAACAAAGAAGGCTCACCTGTCATTTTTTATTGCTCTCCACAGCAGGAAACTGAGAATCTCTGTTTATGAAAATATCCAGGACACTGATGCCGTTACCTGAAGACTTCATTAAAGCTGTTTTCTTTTTTAAGAAGTCAAACATATTTGCAAAGTGAATCATAATGATTCTTCTTGTGTAAAAGATGTAGAAGGTGTCGCACAAACCACAAACAACAGAAACTGGGTCTGATGAGTCTGGTCTACTGCTGTGTCTGCAAATCACCCTTCTGCATTTGTTGATTGCAGTGCCTGACAAGTAAAGGCTGCATTTCCACACCGTGAAAGGGACAGCTTGGAGTCTTAACAAAGCTCCCTGTATTTACTGTAAGAAACTGTCACTAAAAACGGTCTTGAGGAGTACAGAGGAAATGGCAGAACATGCTGATATTTTTTGATGGTCTGATGGCCACCACTGTCCTGTCCCTGCCCCCTCTGAACTCCCCAAGTGATCAGTTGTCCCTAGTCCCAACATTAACTCTGCTACAGTTCTTTTTAAAACTCTTAAAACTGTAAAAAGAAGCTAGAAAGTAAGGAGAGGTGTGAGCTCCTGCAACCTTCTGAGAAGAATGATGTCATACAGGAGTTCTGAGTCATATCTCTGTCCTGATGCATTTTAAGCCTTCCTTGTGGACTGAAACTCAGAAATAAAGCTGCAGATATGCTTTGGATCAGAAGTTCGACTGGATTGGGAGCAAACTACAACAACAATTGATTTTATGATAGCTTGAACACCTCAAGAGTTATCCTTGATGAATACAGATTGTGTGAACTGCAGTTCTGAGAGCATAGTGTGCCTAGGCATACTGCTTCAGGGCTGTCAGTTTATTGCAGTGTTTTCTTACGTTATTGGATCAGGACCAAGACAACCTAATTGCTTGTACCATGCATACTTCAGTAGAATCTTACCATGATTTGAGCTTCAAGGTGTATTATTAATTAAATGAGTAATACAAGACTCAGTGTTACAATCATGTCAATGTGGAACAGATTGGAAGATGTTTATTTTGTACCTTTGACTAACAAGCCATGGTTATTACTAATATTCCATATTGTTATCTTCACTCTGGAAACTTTCCTTGCACAGTATCTTTGTCTACTGCCTACCTCCATTGGATGTTTCTGCATTGCCTTCCTCAGAGAGATGTTAATCTTCCTGCAAAAGAAAAGAGAATGTTACTTCTGTGTTGTAGCCACTTGAAACAGTCAGAAGAGTTCTTCAAGAAATGCATTAAAAAAGAAACAAGAAGATGACGTTTGGTTGGCCCTCACATGCAGCCAGTCTCCCACTCTGCTCACTCATTCTGGGACCAGAGGAGCAAACAGGAAAAAGAAAGCTTGTGTGTCAAGATAAAGAACACAAGGAAGATTGCCTACCAATTACTGTTGGAAACAACACAGACTGCAATTTAAAATATTTGAAACTGAAATCTTAGGTAACTGCATTTCAAAGACTACCGTTTTGAAATAAAATTGCATCTGGTCAACATTTGGCCCAATAACTATTGCGGGAGTAAGAAGTAATCTTGCCTTTGTGCCGAGGGTGTACAGCTTCAGATAAACCTGGAGTGGGATAACTTGCTGTTAATGAGCATCATCATTGACAGCAGGCAAACTAGCTCTTAAGAACTCAAATTTCAATGCACACTTGTTGTCAGTCTGGTACTCACTTTGTGTTTGTTGCAAAGACTTGTTTGGAGAAATGGTGGATTTTTTTGAGTTTCCAGGCTTTGGGGAGGATATAGTTGAAGCACCTGTATATGGAAAGAAAATTAAAGTTGTAGGAAAATTAATAGTTTTAATATCACACAATGCTACTGGTAGCCCCACTGCTAAATGGAGTCAATTTATCCTTTGGGAACACCTAAGAGGATATAGCTAGCTGACACAAGAATGAGTCCACGCTTCTTGCATCTCTCAAAATCATACTGACAAACTGGTCAGAAAAACGTTTCATCTCTGCGGTTGCATCCAAGTTGATTAAGCACAAGAAGCCAGGGAGAAGCAGCACGTTCGTGACCCAGTTGGGATTGCCAGCTGTGCACAATGAAGAAATGGCCACATTCTTTCTGCAGCAGGACCTGGGCAGTAAAGACAGTGCTGATTC
Source organism: Upupa epops (assembly GCA_013397515.1). NCBI lineage: Eukaryota > Metazoa > Chordata > Aves > Bucerotiformes > Upupidae > Upupa > Upupa epops. Next base: position 946,776 of record VZRI01006416.1, on the reverse strand, counting down.
CCTGCAACTTTCACTCTTCATTTCTTAGGAAATCAGTCATGAGTATAGTGCAGAAAGCAAGTCCTCTGCAGACAGTGAAGGAAAGAGCTCCAAATGGGAGTGAACAAAATTGTTATACTGAATTTCACCTAAGATATAAGCTTGACCTTCTGGAATACAGAGCTTAATAAAGCTGCATAAATAAATACTGAAGCTTAATAACCTGTAAGGAATGATGATGAGTTTTTCTCCAGATCTTCTTGCATTTTTAGGAGTATTCTTTCCTGCTCCAAGGCTTCTATGTATTTGGAATAGGACCAGGAAGCCTGTAAGAACCATTAAAAACCATCAGCCTCCTGACCAATGCCACTGCTAGTTCCTTCCTTGTCCATTTCAAGAGAAACAAAAAACTTGTTTATGTGATATCCCTGCAATTAAGTAGTCATAACTATTAAGAAGAAAAGTATTGTCATGACAATACTGTAACCATGGGAAAAATAGCATTGCTGCAAAGAAGTGATCTTAAAGAACTTTGAAAGGCCAATTTGACAGATACAGAGATTACATTCATTTATTCTCCATCCCTGTCTGAACCTTATTCTCTCGTCTTTCTTCATCAAAACTTAAACATAGCAGACTTTTCCATTTCCAAAATTTCAGCCTTTTTTGCTGTTGAGGACTTAATTTTATATCCCTGGCACATCCTTCCAGAGTCCTTTCTCAAATCACTGAAGGTCTCATTAGCCTCAGTTCATTCTGCCTGCTCTCTCCAGCACATGCTGCTACCATTAGAGACTGATCAACTGGAGATGTCACCTTTTCTTTTTCTATGGAAGGAGTGTTGTTCTTTAACTTGTAACAGCACATTTTTTTTACAGCATGAAAAGTTTGGAGACAGTTTGTCACACCATGACTCAGTCAAAGAACTTGGAGCATCATTCTGTAGCGGAAAGGGGCTTTGAAAAGAAACTGCTCTGAAACAGATTATTCCTCCTGTTGCAGTTAACTGCCTCATGTCGAAGGTTTGGGCACATTATATTGACACACTGGCTCACTCAACTAACTTGTGGCCACAGTGCGATTTACTCCTGCGTTGTCAGCAGCAACAGCTCAGCTAAGAATGATCATCAGCCTGCGCAAGGTGGCTCGTTTCTCTGTTTCTGCAAAAGACTGCTATCTTTTCACTACAGAGTTGATGCATCATGAGAATTGTTCTGGGAGATGAACTAGCTTGAAAAGCTATTTTCTGACAGATTTTCTATTCAAAAACCTAGATTTCCTAAATTAGTTCACTTTCACTTTTGACTTAAGAGTGAAACAGGACTTGAATATAAACCATTTTTTTCATGAGACAAATTTAACAAGTAATGAAAAACTTTTTATTCCAGAATTGAACTTTCTTTTACTTCAGTTTATCGTGAAATAAAGATTATTTTTAAATTGAATACAACTTGGAACATAAGGGAAGGAAGGGAAGAAGGGAGGGAGAGAGGAAGGAAGGAAGGAAGGAAGGAATGAAGGGCCATCACATGTAAAGCAGATAAACTTATAACAGTGAAGTTAATTGTAGAAGAACAAACAATTCTTGAAGAATTATGTGATAGTATTATTCAAAATAAAGCTCCACCTTCCTATTCTCTCAAGATCATTTTAAAACTCTTGAATGGTGATATCTGTAGCAACATGTACAATATTCACCTGCCATCCGTATTCATCTGGAAATGATTCTGGTCCTCTCTCCACACCAGTCTCCTCTATCAGAGCACCAATTAATTTTTCCCCCACTTCTTTATCCTGCTAACAATAAGAACAGTTACTGAGACAAAATAAAAAGCAAAGTCTGAGGAACAAAAATTGTCTCTGGAAACACAGTAGTGTCATACGTAGCAGTGTTTCATAACTGCCAATTTAATAATTCATCATTCAACAATAAAACAAAGCAGAAGATAACTACATTTTTAAGCATTTATTTGTCCTAATTGATGTTTCGTGACCCCTACACTCCTGCAGACTATCTTCCATTCAGATTTAACACCTGCTCCAAAACACAGCTAAGAGAGAGGGCAGAACTGCAAGACAATGTGTTTTAAGGACAGAGATCGTCATGGTCCTCTAATTGTGCCTCAGGTATAAATGTAAAAGGTAGGATTTCTGATTATTAATTCCAGCTTGATCCAGTAGCTGTGAATCAACTACATGTTAGGGAAACAGGCAATCTGACTTAAAACATTTATGGTGAAGGACAAGGCACTGTAGCCCTTGGTAAACTGCTGTCATGAATAACTATTTGTCATTTCAGTGTTTACTAAGGCTGCACCCTTGCACGTTCTGCCTGATGATCCAAAAACTCCTTATGAACCTTAATCAGTGTTCATAATTAACCTCACAATAATTAACCTCAAAATATTCCCATGAGGTGAATAATATATAACCTTCCCATGTTGCAAATGAGAAAGCAGGAAAGAAAGAGAGGTGGAATGGTTCCCAAGTCACTCAGAAAATCCCTGACAGATCTGGAAAATTATTAGAAAATTCTACCTCTCAAAGTGCCTTTTCCTTCCCCATCATCTTCACTGTCCTACGGACCTGTCATCTACTAGTGACTTCTGGGTCTAGAACTGCTCATCCAATGCAGCATTTATCTTCTCTCCAGAAGCAGGCTTACTAACTTCTGTTGCACTTCAACTGATGGGACGGGGGTGCCAAAGCAAATACAGAAACAGTGTGTTCACTAACATACATTATGTTTATGTTTAGTAACTTCCTCAGTGAGAATTGTGAATTAAGTGAGGGCTGTCTTCTCATGATAAATGAGGCAATGTTATGTCACTGTCATTACAGCACTTTCTAACAACTAAGCTTACATATAAGAAGCTTAAGAGAGAGGAGGGAAACATGTAAACAGAAAAGTGTTGCTTATGGGTTTACCGTTCTATGCGTGGAAAGAGTAAGGACAGATTTAGTGTACGTTACATCTATTTCATACACTTGAAAGCAAAAAATCCAAAAGCTGTTTTGGAGATAAAAAACAGTTTTGTGTACAGACACTGGCATCAAGGCACTCAGCAAAACATTCATCTAGTCTTTTTAAAAAAGTATGTGGCTTGTGCATTTAGCAGTAAATAAAGAAGCAGATTCACAAGGGGGTTAAAGATTAGCCCATATTCCTGTGTCACAACAAAGGCCAATATACGAAAATAGAGGAAGAAACCATTCTCCCTAGGCAATGTCTTTTAGAACAACTATTTCATATCAATACTAAAGCAATCACATTGAATGTTCAATCTTACTTCACCCTGTACCTACCCACCTCTCTTTCCTTCCACATGCTAAGCTTTAAGAGGTCTCTGCATTGTGGCATAGGATTTGCCTCATTAATAACAAGTAGACACACAGAGAAAGTATCAAGATAGTCAAATAATACCAAATGATGCATCACTGTCCTGTGTGAAGATCTCATAGTGTGCCCATATTTTCCATTATGCTTCATAAAACTCTAACTTTCTCAGTTGAGAAAGTGAGGTAAAACCTGGTACACTGGGCACTCTAGGGACAAATCTGTAGATAGAAAGTACAAATCCTCCCTCGGGACAATGATTTTTCTGTTTGATATAAACCCAAAATGACAACTGATTCGCAAGGGAGTGGAGAATAAATAAGTATATAACAAAAAATAAATATTGTCTCTAACCCTTGCAGAGCTTTGTTTTCCTTCAGCATGAGCCTGGTGGAGCAGAGAAGCACAAATATTATTTTAAATGCCAAGAAATCATCACCTTCCACAAGCTGCCAATTCAACCTGCTATCGCTTATGTTGGATGAACCTTATCGTTATCCTTCAGGGATACTGAACCATTTGAATACTTCTGTTGTCACTGAGGGGGCAGAAATCTCAGGCAAGAGAACAGGGAACAGCAAAGTCTTTAAACAATAATAGAGGGAGGCAATGGTTTCTTAAACTTGTCTGTGTAAGATGCTTAAAAACTTATCTGTTCTACCTATGCTTTCAAGAGATTTTAAAAGGTTCCTGGTAACTTTTTGTGAGAACAGTCTGTAGACAGTTTACTCAACTGTATCCTCTGCCTGTCACTTTCCAAAATTTCTTACCCTATTTCCCAGCTTACAATGGTAATTCATCTTTCCCATTTGTTCCTCATAAAAACTAGGCTTTTGCTCTGCTGGCCAAGATTTGCTCTTTACTTGCTTGGTCTTAATCAGAAGTCATTTAGACAGGCTACAAACAGATGGAAAAAAGAAGTCTGTGAAAAAGCAGAAGTACATTACTTTGAAATATTGCATTCTCGCACTACACAATACTGCAAATATTGCTGACGGCCTTGCCAGACATATCTGTATGCAGGCAACATGCTCTGGAGAAAGGAACTAGAGTTCTTGAATTTAGACTTCACTTGACAGTGGTGCGTGGCCTTGTGTCAATGCTTCTATGGTCCTCTGTTTTAATGTAGCTAAAAGAGGATATCAATGAGGGCGTATTCTTAGGGGCATATATATGTTTCTATATGTCCTGGTATTCATGTGGTTCTCATCATTAGTAATATCTCAACACATGTGTACATGGAATTTGAAATATGTAGAGGTCTTTTAATGCCGTTTGTGATGGTTTGCAAGTCAAATAATTTCTCTACTCTTAAAAGAATGTTCTCTCTTCCAAGTTGGCCAATTACATTTTGGAAAAAATAAACTTTCACAAAGTGTATAATCAATAGGAAAAAAATACTACATTCTATTTTAATAATAAATTCCCAAGAAAAAGTATTTTGCAAGCGACCAGTCTGCAGTAGATGTGGATGCACTGAAACGGTCTGGAGTCTCACTGTGTGCAGTGTGACAGTTTCACTGTCAAAGCTGAGAAGTGTTCAGGAAAAGACAAAGAGACAAAGGCTGTTCACAGCAGTTAGCACATCTATATTTTCTAAAATCATGTGCAGACTTTTCAAATGCTCCTCCTGAAAAATAGGTACAAAAGTTGGAGTTTTGCTTTCAGTAGTGACCCAGGACAGTGAATTCTAAACTAGGACAGCATACACGTAAAGCACAAGCAGGTCTACAGTTACCCATTGCACACATGGACTGTATGTAGATTTTTTTTTTCATTCAGCCCTCTTTTTCACTATTCTCTTGGCAAAACAAGATGACTAAAATACATTTCACCATCTGCTTGATGAAAGGAATACTCCACTGATTCATCTGCTTCAAGTTAAATGTACATACATGCATTGGCAGAACTGGGAGCTGATTGCCCTAGTACCGGGTTGCATGTAAACCTTGAATTCTAACAGAAAGATTTTGGTAGCTTTGGATCAGGCTGAGAAAATGGTATTTGAATTCATGCACATTCACTGATGAACAAGTTTCATGCAGTTTGTGAGCTGTCACCTGAGACTGTGTGAGACTTTCCTCTGCTGCTTTTCCTTCTTTTCTTTCCTTCTTGTGCATCCTTTTTCCCTTTTTTCTCTCCAAGGCAAGAAGAATTTTGTCACTAGCTGAATTGCTTCGAAACTTACAGAATTTTGGCCAAAATTTAAACAGAAGAGCAAAAATAGTCATCTGCACAGAAAAGAAAGAAGTCAATCTTGATCATAGTAAGAAAAGAAAGTTTACTGTAAAATAAATGTAGTTTACCATGAGAAGGAAATAACTATTCCTTTTTAATACACAGCCTTGTTCCTCCCACATACTACGTCCTGACATTTCAATCCAGCTTTGCTCGGCACATGCTTTTCATCAGTGTGTTTATTACTGGTGAGAAATCTTCCTAAAACACAGTTTAAAGGCCCTTTCTTTTTTTATATTTCCCTAAACAATTGTTTGCATTAATGAAAACATCCATCATTTTTTACAAGTATTCTTGATAAAATATACACCGGTATATCTGCACCACTGCTCCACTCAAGTATTTCAAATATTCAGTTCATTAGGGAGAAGGTTTTTTTTTTCCTCTCCGTAAAAGAAAGGAAATACTTTTTTTGCCTCTGGAAAGGCTCTTAAACCACATTACAGATCTATGAGCAAATCTTGGATAATTTTTAAATGATATAATCTCTCACAGGGTCTTTTTTGAACTGGAATAAGGAAAACAATTTTAGAAAAGCAAACAGAGGGGCTCAGTGAATTCTGTTGCTGCACGTACTAAGGCTCACATCTTTCAATTTGTTTAGATCTTTAATTCTCATTGAAAAATTTGGCTTCAAAGATGTCAAGCATGCTCAGCACCTCACCGCTTCTGGCTCAAGTCACCTGAATGTGACATGTGAGTCACTGTCATGTTCTAGTCACAGCTTTTTGGTCTTGGTTCTGTGCCACATTTCTGGAGTTCACTGGGTTTTACACCAGTTGAAACGAGACATGTATTTCTCTTAAGATCTATATGAAATCTTTTCTCTGACACGCCGTTCATCTTTTGCGATCCGAACACTTTATGAACTCACAGTTGATGTTTAAATGTGTTGGTGGTAATTTTGTAGAAAAAATTATAGGAACTAGTTTTCTTAGATTTTGGAATATAGCAAAGATGGCAATAAGGAATAAGAAAATAGTAATTCTATGGCTTCACAAACTGCTGACTAACCTGATTAGGGCAAAGATCAGAGGGACTACTGTCAACAGGCATTTAATACAGACTCTGTAGTATAGAAGGAAAAGGCATTCAGGAAGTTAGGCTCTCTGTGCTTTACGAAATCTACAAACTTTCTAACTACACATTAATTGTCTGTCATTAACCAAGTGAAGAAGAGCAGTTAGAAATGTAGAATTCATGGATAATACCTTTCCAGATTCAGCTAGATGTCAGAGTTGATCAAGTTTATTGAGCAGTAAACATCTGAAACCTTGCTGTCATCTCCACCACTCAATCTTCACTGAAATTAATTACCGTAATGTTCTCCTTCATGCCCAAGCTTATGTACAGAGACCGAACTGTCACATAAGCCACAAAGACTGTCTTAAAACCGGGCACACAGCCTCTAGCCAGAGCTTCTCTCAGCTTCTTACCTGTGCCTCTCTAAAAATGTAAGGTCCAAGTTCCTTCCTGTGCTCCAAAATCTTCTTTGCTTGTTCAGTTGGGATGTCAATCTGCAAAGCTGGTGGTACAGCGGAATTAATAAAGCAGTCAATAATAGCTGTGATCTTTTTCTGGACTGTGGCATCGTCACAATGAGAGTGGCACAAGTCCTGAAATATGAAAAACAGTATTTGCAGTCAGTGGAAAGAGAGAGAAGGAGAGACGCAAGACCTCAGGGGTCCTTCCAGGGGCCCAGTGATCAAAGAGTAATAGTCATACAAAAGTAATTATGCAATAGATTCCTTCAGTATGTAGGAGAAAATTCTTATAGCAAATATGCATAGTCAAAGACATAGTTAAGGCATCAGTGGGATGCAAATGCAGATAAATAGGAATAATTGCTTTTAGGTGATAATCTCTGCCCACACGTTCTGATGGGAAGATAGGTTTAGTCCTGTGTTGTCTTAAGTGCATTTCTGGCAAATAATAGGGATTTCTAACTACAGTTGTGAAATGCACTGTTTTTTTACAATGAGCCGGCAATAACTACCATAGCCACAGAAAGTAAAAGACAAAGAAATTCTCTGAATACTCCAGGGAAAGAGGGGAATTATTGTGAGGGTGCAAGGTATTATAACCATGAATGTTGGCACAAAAGGCGACAATTTCAGCTACCAGTTCAATCTTCCATTCATTGAAATTGGGTTTCATCATTCATTAAGATTTTCTCCTTTCCCCAAAACAAACCTGAACTTGTAAGGGTGAGATCTCAAAAGAATACTGGGGGTTTTCTACTTCTTTTAGTACAATTGTTCTTGTAAAACCTATTATTTCTGTGTTTTCACAATCTGACAATACTACCACTAACTAGACTTAGGCAGGAAGGATAAATAATGCAAAGAACTTCCTTAGAATGCTTTAAAACACAAACTTTCCATCAATCCATAAACATCAAAACTTTCTATAACACTAGCAGATTATCACATGGATCTACTAGAAACACTAGAGAGTTTTCAGGAAGAGAATTCTCTAAATGAAGAGTATGTGTTTAGTTTTGGTATAGGAGGCTGGATATTTACTTTGCAAAGAAATTAAAAACAGGGCCTTTAAGCAGAAATGCGGTATGTGGAAGAGCTGGCTCATTTTATTATGAATACTTTTAGTTTGGGGGGGGAAGAACAGTAACAGCAACAATGAAGAAAGTATCCTAGAAAATATTCCTTTGCTCATCTAGCATAGAAGAAAAGGCAGAGAGCTGTAGTAACAGAGAAGAAAAACAAGCCATATGATATGAAGAGGGATGAGACATAAGCACAGAGGAACAGATGGAAATGATCCGCAGAGTTATATTTCTTCATATTTGTTTAAAAAAATAAAATTGTTTTTTGATTGTCCCAAGATGTGCCGCCAGGCTGATGGGTTACGAGGAGCAGTGCAGTCAATGACTCCTAAGGGAAGTTCTGTCTTAACTGATGGCATGATAGGGCTCAGACAATACAAGTATTTACTGTTCAAAGTGCTGCCCACGACTTTGGCAATATTCCTCCAGTTCAGCCTGACCCACAACACACATACTGCTCCAGCTCTTTACTTCTATAAAGAGCATCAACTGCCAACCATGACAAATCGTGTGCATGTAGAAATATGGTCAGATTGTACTTTTCTTGATAATAAGATAAATAAAATTAACATAAATGAGAGAGAGGGGGTGGGACATAAAACAATGAGGCCTTTCTTCAGAGAGCAGATCCACAAAGAAAACAGTCCAAACTACACTCCGCATGAATTTGCAGAAAGTTACCATGTCCTCCACAGTGTTGCAACGAAGAGTCGTAAATCTGAAAAGCCATCAAATATTTTGAGAAGGATTTATGTCATGGAGCTTCAGGTACCCTCACGTAATGTTTCTAAGACAACCAAGAAAGAGACAGCAGCACCCCCAGAGAGCATTTCGGCCAATGATTTCTCACTTGGGAATCTGAGCCTCTGTGAGGAGAGGACATTATCCCTGGAAAAAGAGGAACTTCAGCTTCTAAAGCATAATTCAAATGCATAAAACTAAACAGTGAAAATGCACACACATTTCTGCAGCAGGAACTCAAAATCCTACTGCATCAACTGGTGTTGCCTCCTAATTTCTGAGTGCGTTAGCTAACTTCTTGCTCTTTGTGTACCACATACACACAGGCTGTTTCAGAACCCAGGAGAGGCTCTGCTCTCCAGTAGCACTTTGGGATTAGCAATATGGCAGAGGCAAAAGGAATAATGAACAAGTGAAAGATCTATGGTGGTGCCTCTGCATTCAGTCAAGGGTGCTACCAGGAAGCTGTGGTGTGATTGAAACGCTCACTCCTGAGGTTTCCTGTCCGTTTCAGGAACAAAGCAAAGCAAAGTTACAGGAGTATCTGGGAGGGAGGCAATCTTTGCTGACCTTCGCCATCATGTTTCACCTTGGGCATATCCTCAGTTGCAGTTAAATTTGACAGCTCAGAATGCAATAAAGTTGTGTTCTGCATTGTACCCTTTTGGGGAGATACTGTCTTTACTTCTGTATATTTAACTAAGGTACCATTTTTCTCTGATTTTTGAGTGATTAATAAATTCAGTGATGATCCTGTTATTTAATGATGTGCAGCTATAAAGAGCTAGTTAGTGGTCTCCCTTTAGAGACTCAGAAGAATGTTACTGTTTGAAGAAGTATAAAAAAAAAATGCAGGGATTACACATTCAAGTCATTAAAAATAGCTACCCTTAAGAAGTGACCAGAAGAAGAAAACACAGTTTAAACAGTGAAAGAACAGTGAAAGAGGTTTTACTATGAACAAGAAAATGCCTAGAGATATTCTTGTAAAAATCTTCCTCACACTCAGTAATGCATGCATTTGCTCACAAACGGATATTCCCCGTGCTCCATTTCACTACCGTACCTTATACTTCTGTACCTCTTGCCAGAAGAGCACTCCATTCTCTAGAAGGTCCCCTTGCAGTGACACAAAGTGTTGAAACTGATTTGCTGTCACTGGATTCAGCAGCGCTTTTCGGAAAGTGATTATTTCACTAGATGAAGAAACCCACTTATTGTCCACATGCTGTCAAAAGAAGCAATAGATGCACCAAATAAACTTTATTTCAAAAAGCAGTAACAAAGGCATTAGCTAGCATAAACTGCCTGATTCTTATCTTTGCACTGACCCTAACTTGCAGTAGTTTATGACTTTATGACATGGATACAATAGAAGTGGCAAGGTTTCTTTTCTTTCTTTCATTCTTTTTTCCTTTCTTTTCCATTTATTTTTTTCCAGTTTGGTTTGGGCAACATTTTTTGGACGATGTGATGGGAGAGGAAATGACTGACAATGATTTAGACCATATGACTACACACTGTAAAGTATGGAAACAGCTATTGTTATTGATTATGGCAACAGGCTACTTTTCTAGAGAACAGTTGGAGTTTTGTGCAAACAAACAACAAAGAAAAAAGGAACAGACAAACCACATAGTTTAAAGTTGTAAAATGCTTCTGACAGGGATCTCACCAACAAAATGAGCTTTGAAATGTGTTGCCATGATCACCAACAGAAGCTGGAAAGTTTGCTCTCTGTGGAATAAAGCTTCCAATAGTAAAATATAATTTAAAGTCATGGGGACATTTCGGAAAGCCTTCTGCAAAGCACAGGGCGGTCGACAGCCTGGAAAGGGTAAAGGAAGAAAGATGATTTTTGCAGGGACAGTTTGTTGGAAATGAAGTTCAGGCTGGCTTGACTTCCTGAACAAACAGTTCTTGTGCTGAGCCGAGCAACCCTCTTTATCAGATGGATGAATGAAAACTATCTTCTAAAGGTGGTATAAGCTCTTGAAGTCATGGAAAGAGGGGGGAGGGGGTGCTTCCAATAGTCAGCCAGGCACAGGAACAGTTTCCATTGTTTCAGACAGTCCTGGAAATCTGTACTGATAATAAGCAGTACTACTGCCACTTCTCTTAACAGTAGGGGTTATACCATGTGTCCTGCCATCAAGGAATGAGTGCCTACCCTTGTGAGAGGATGGGTGGTGGTTGTGCAGATGGTCCTTGGACAACCGGTTCTCTTTTTCCACTTCTCCAAACATGTTCTAACCCCTGTGGCCAAGAATTAGGCAGCTTTGGGGAAAATTATTTTCTGGGGCATACTCATGAAGGGAAGAACAAAATGTTGCTCCCACCTCTCTCCTAGTATACAAACAGCACTTATTTTATGGGTCAACAGCCTTGTGGCAGAAAATGGGGAGGGGGACCTTACAAACAAAGGGAACACTCAGCTACCAGAACCCACAGGCACTTTTCAAATTTTTTGAGCTAATGGTTTGCATGGATAATTGGTGACCGGGTCTTCAGTTTGATTTCAACAGACAATAAAACTTCAACTGAATAAATGTACACAACTTGTATGCTGGCAATCACAAAGAGTTCACTGCTCTTCAGAGGAAAAAAACTGGCAAACAACTGATGAAATGTATTATTACAAAGGTTTAAGATGTTTAAAACTGATATTATCTCAGTGCTGTAAGATTAAAACACAATTCTAAATGAAACAGATACTGTGAGATATGATTAAACCTGCCCACTCCACTGCATACTTCACATTCCCTTTTGTGTCTGCACATAATCCACTTGCAATAATAAATAAACTACCAGATGCTGGAATGAACAGCTTGTCCTAATAAGTCTACTGCATGCAAAACACAGATAGATGTGAATTAAAGGTACAATACCAGTGTAAGGAGGGTTAAGAGTAATCCAAAGCCCAGGACAAGAGACAGTTCTTTCAAGTATGACCTGACCTCTCCAGCCAGGAGGGAGATAAATTTACTGTTCAGATCCAGCAGAGAACTAAATTCACCAGTACTATGAGTTATCAGTCCACTGCAGTCAGGACAATCATGTCTGCTTTTGACGGCATTGCATTTGGACCTCACAAGGTCCAAACAGAAAAGACAGGGAAACTACAGACACACGAGACACAGTAAACTTCTCTTGCCTTCCACATCCTAGTTGTCTTCTCCTGGTTTTGGCATGAAAGATCTTCTGTTATGTCCCTTACCTGCAGTTGAACAAAAGGTTATCATTGTAATTTTTAACTCTTCTTCTTTTCTGTTCAGCTCTCTAATGTCTGACACCATAGTGGCAGAATAGCCTTGTTTGGATCTTTGTAATCCAAGTTGTAGACCCACACTGGATGCCATCCTTTGTTCAGCTATTACTGAACACATGCCCATTAAGACTGGGGAGTCAGAGAAGACAAGAGGCAATAGCCATCATACTGCACTTTTCCACTGGTTTACCTTCCCCATAATGTTTTGAGGGACATCATGTCAGGAACAAATCTGGGGTTTGGTTTTTTTCTTTTAATATGAACTGTTTTTTTCCTTTGGACAGCTGTTTCAGAACTCTATACTTTATCCTACAGCTTCTTTGTAGCAAAAATACACCTCAAATCAAGGGCAGATTTTGTGAGTAAGGACTACATAACATGCCCACAGTGTTTTGTCACTGTGAAATATGAAGCCAAGTAGAGAATGTCATATGGTTTCATTTCTTCTAAAATACTTTCTTCAAAGGACCTTTTCATCCTCTGAATTTTCAGTAAGAAAAAGGACTGTCAGACATAAGTGGAGTTAGGAAAAGACTAAAAGCTCATTAGAAGTATGTATATCTTATAAATGGATTAATTAGGGTTGAATAAGGCATTTTCCAAACTGTGTGGGCTATTCTCCCTGACAACACAGAGCAGCAGGTGCAACAAGAGGAGGCATGACTAGCATCCAGACCTGGAGATGTCCAAGCTGGAAGAGTGACATGGGGAACAGGGGCAAATTGTTTATTGCAGTGTTAAGCTCTACGGTCTGGTGCAAAGGAACTGGGGTGAGGATTAAAATGGAAATAGTTCTAAATTGGTGTAATTTTGGATTTAAGTTGCACGTTGCAGGAATTACTATGGCAGGAGCCATCCAAAACAACGGAGGAAAGTCTTACAAGCAGCAGTACAAGTGAAACAGTGGTCAAACCTGACCTGGCTTTGGTGCCCAAAGACACCATGCAACACACCACATCTCCTGTCCTAAGTGACCACCATAGCAGATGGAGCCCACAGTCACAGATTTTATGAACTCAATGGAAGAGTTTTTCTCCATTTACCCTTCCAGTTCTCTCCCTATCCCGTTGAGGGTGGGAGTGAGCAAGTGGCTGTGTGGAGTTTAGTTGCCCTCTGGGATGACACCATAATGGCAGCCTAGCCTGATTGCACAGTCTCGTGCCTGGGCTTGTAAAGGAGGCAGTGTTCATCTAAAAAGGGCAGAGAATTAGATAATTTTGCTTTAATTAACAAAATCATTATTAAGTTCACAATTTGTCAGATCAGAGCCTATACTTTTCAGATGGCTTAGTGCTCTGAATCAATGAAAAGGATTCAGTTCATATGTACATCTGATGACACTTCTGACAACCTTCTTGATTTTAAAAAGATGATGGAAAACAAGTTTTATGAATCAGTACAGTGTGCATATGTGTCTGCATGGTGGAACATCAACGTTCTTTCTGCTGTGACATTTGCATTTCAGAGCTGTTGTGGAAGTGCAAAAAAAACCCCATCTTTTCACATCTGTCACCAGCAGGACAATCCTCTTGCACGGATCCCAGCCAGAGAGGCACTCTCATAAAAGGCAGATGTTGGCTCTGCCCATTCTCATCTTTCTAATGAGCCAGCAGGACTGAAAGGCTCTTCAATCACAGTTTTCTGGCAACTTTCTGAAGTAACCAACTGGAACAAGGCTTGTAGCAGTTAACCTCCCCTCTCAGCAGAATTTCACAAGTCCCTGAGTCATTTCTACAGGCACTACAACTCCAGCTGGGAGAATATGGAGAGTGTAAGAGACACAGAGAGAGACACACAGCATGGGAACCCCACTCATTTGGTTGTTTCTTGTCCCCTTGGGCAAATCCGGTACACCAAGAAGCATTTCCTTTGTGTGCAAGGGTGTAATTAGGGCAAAATGGCATACTGAGAGTGCAGCACTACAGCAAAGATTAGTTTTCTCGCTTGACAGCCTGGCTGGCAGCAGAACTTACACCAGTTCCTTCAGATGTAGGATCCACTAGTACTGTCAGCTAGACTCAGCCTTCAGAGGCACTGCCTTCAACGTTATCAAGCTGAAATTCTTCAACTTCTGCATGCTACAGCATTTCTTTCAACATAAGCTGAACATGGGCTACCTACCTCTGAACCCAATGGTAAATTATGAGCCAAACAAGAAACAATGGAAGTGTTGCTGTTGATAAAATATTACCTTTGCTTGTCTCTCCGTCCCATGGTATCCATCTGCCAGGAACAATGGCAGCCATTGTTTTTCTAATCTCTTCTGGACACATTGCTGAATTTCTAGCAGGACTGTTGCTGAAAGTCGATCACGAAGGATTCGTGTCCATCCTCCACCTGAATGAATTAGCTAAGCAATCCAAACACAATAACATATGACATAAACTTTTGTGTATACCAAAAGTCCTTTATCTCTCTACATCCTTGATTTAGCAAAGCATGAGCTTAACTGTAAGCAAAGCATTTAATGCATGCTTACCCAAGGCTCATATGTACTTTTCATAAAAAGGAACAGATTACGTTTGTCCCTACCTATAATAGAACACAGACTCCAGCAAATAATACCCAGGCTTGACCAAGTAGATTTCCTAAGTATTAAGATATATCAGGGCACCACAACTTAGACTTGCTGTCTGTGACTTTACAGGCAACTAAAATAGAAAGCTGGAAGGAGTCATTCTGCCTGGAAGCCTTTTTTACACTTTTTCTAGCTGTGTTGTGGCCTCTTTGGCTGTGGCCTCAGTCTGGGTTTAGGAGAGGTATTGTGTAAGGACAGAGGAGAAAGAGCCTGAACAGAAAGGACAGCTTCCACACAACTGTTACAGAATCAGATTTCTGGTCAAAATTATAGGTAAGGTTTGATGAGACAGCACGGGACAAAGCTGGAGTAAAGCCACATATGGGTTTTTATCTCAGTCACCTTCAGTGTGACTGTTCTTTATTAAAGGTTTTGTCAGTGGTACCTGTTCTTGCTGTTCTCTAGTAGCTGGGCTGTTTGGTCCAAAGAAGTAATTTTTGTTTAAGTACTTGTTCTTAATGTTCTTAGATTTTTCTTCACATTTTTCTTTATCCTCGTGGGGTATCTTTCTCAACTGTTCAATGTCTAGCCAACACATGAGATCCATGCTACAAACAAATTTAAATGGAATATTATTTCAATATTGAGTTAATTTTGTCAACATTCTAAGCAGTCAAACCACAAGCCACTAAAGTGTTCAAGTCCTAAACACCAGGTCAGATTGGACAGAATTTTTTTTCTCATTTTTCTCTTTGCTAGTACCATGTGGTGAGGCCACAGCACTTGCTGAACGGGCAGATCAAGCACACACCTTTGGGATCTCATTTAGGATCCCTTCTGGTGAACCCTGAAAGGAATAAACTCCTCAGTGTGCCACTACTAAATCCAGCAGGGACTGTGAACCAGAGCCATGGTACAGAGCTCACAGAGAGAATGAAAAGTGAAACAGATAAGAATTCAAGCAGTTCTAAAGGCTCTGAGCCACCAAGACAAGTCAACACCCCTTGTTCTGCCTCCTCATCGTATCGCCTGAGAAAGGATCAGGGATGACAGCTAAAATCACCCCCTTCCTACCCTGTGTGAAGTGCTAGTTCTTAAGTCAGTCCACAGTCATATGAACAACAACGTATGGTAAATTTTGTTTCTAGGGCTGGTTGTGGGTTGCTTTTACATAAATTACTGAGTCTACTACTTATTTCATTGTTCATAGAAAGCGACAAATACTCTCCACAGGCAATTGATCTATATATCGCTCATAAACATTTGAGTGTATACTATCAAAGTTTAATAGACCATATATTGGTTTTGTTCTTTAAACCAGAGGACAGAATCAGTTTAATTGATACAACTGTTTTCTGACAGTTTCTTATTAGCTGAAGCTTTCTGAGCATTTCAATGATAGGATTGTACAATGTGAGCATTGTAATTTTACAGTCGGAATTATGAAACATTGAATCCAGACAAATCTGTTTCACTTCTCCATTTGGTTAGTAACTGGCTTTTTCAAAAGCATCCAACTGATTTAAGAACAGATGTCCTCCTTTCAAGTCTTTTGAGACACAGACCTATGTTCTGTTAAGACTGAAATTCTTTAATGGGATCACAACCTGAATATTTTCACCCAAACACAAGTAACCGAAGGTACCATAGAAAGTCCATAAGGGGTTATTCCTTGTCTCTTCATACAAAAACCAATCCAATATGTCCATGTTATTTGAAAAACAAAATATATCATTTCAAGTGTGCTAGATTCAACTATTTACAGTGGTGGCTTACCATTTTTTCCTTTCAGTGGATCAGGAGAATGTGCATAGGCAGTCTGGCAAGTCACTAACCCAACACAACAAATGTTCTGCAATTGTACGAATATTTCCTATATATTTAACAATGATTAATTAATGGAACTTCGTAGTTAGTTCCTTACTACAGTTTGTGCCCAGGTACTTAGTAGACTGTCCTTCATGAAACTTGAACCACTTAGGACTGTGCCATAACAGAACCAGAAATTTTGATTTTTTTTTTCCCCTGACATTTTCCAGACTATGTTAATTGTAGGATCCCTTCAGCTTATAGTACTATTAAGCATCTTACTGTAGCATACCAGCTGGACTGCAGAGTTACTAGGTCTGGACCTAGGTTCAGGACAGTTTTGTGAGAATTTTTCAAATGTTTTTCTTTGCTATGAATGTCTACAAAATAAAATATCTCTAGAAATTAACATTTCTCTGCCTGGCTTTGTCACTTAAGATGGGACTTGTCAGTGATTAACAGAGAAGTAGGAGATCCCAGAGGCAATTAAATATATCAATCCATTCCCATAATAATAATAATAATAATAATCCCAATATAAATAATATAAATCCCAATATAATCCCCATTCTAGCCAGTGACATGTTCTCTGGCAAACCCTTACATTTCCCCACACAGAAAAGAAATCTAGACCAGTATTCTCCAAAGTGGGGTGTGCAAGATGAGTCATTGGGTGGCAGGAAATAAATATTAGAACTTCAGTGGCACATGTGTATGACTTATTCCAAAATCTATATGTATATATACACAGAGAGCGCATACTAAACATTTTTTTACTGATGGCATATATGACCAAAAACATGTGGAGACCACAGATGTAGACAGCTAACTTAGAAGTCACTTGACCATAGGCACTCAGAGCATCAGAATCTGTCTGAACGTATTGCATATAGTCTTCTTGTAGTCAGTAAGCAGAAACAGCCTGCTGCATTAGGAATGATCTATCTAAACTGTTTATGTTACCTTCAGAATTAGAAGAATTTTGTCTAGAGGTGTATGTTTCTCTCTCTGACTACAAAGGGAACCTATGATGACAAGCAAAAGTGATGGCACAGAGTCTCACAAGATTCCTGTGCTGGATCTCCATCTCTGGACAGTTTTGAAAAAGCTGACCAATAGTCAGTCTAAACTGATAGCAGTGCTTCAGCAGAAGCAATAAACAGTATACAAAGTATTAGCTCATGGTTAAAATAGATGACAGTACTTGCCTTTGCCTAAGACAGAAAAGAAATTAATGTGGGACTTGTGGAGAAAAAAAAAAAAAAAACCAGAAAATAAAGGTGGCAAACTTATATTTACTTCTGCTAGAAGTTCTGTTTAGATCTTCACTTGAAAAGAAACGGGCTGGCTTTTTCAAAACCCCTGTATAAACTGTATCTGCTGCAAGCTGGAGCTTAATTCTGTTCAGATCAGTGCAAACACAGATCTGTGGTTGCTCTCACACTGTGAGAATAATGTGGCTGTCTTCTATTTGTACTTCTACATTCCATCCAGCTTTAATTTTTAAAATGTACTAAATTGAATCTATACTAAAAAAAAGGCAATTCTACTCATTATAGGCTAATTGCTCTACTCAGGGGTTTGCCACTAATCAAAGCAGAAACTGAAAGCAGAACTGCAATGGAAATATGTTACGACAGGAGAATTTTTACCCCAAAAATGTTAAGGCAACTCAGTTGTCTGAACTGCGTGCATGTGTATTTCATAGACATACCAACATATTTTTTAAAAGAACTTAAATCTGTGAACATTTAGATAGCCAAGATCCCCAGCAAGGGTTTATTTTGAACTTAGAAATGGGTAAAGTAATAATAATGATGAAACATACCCAGCAGAATGCTTATTAAGAAAAGCCCAGAACCACTCTAACTTCTCCTTGTCACGGATCAGTTCAGATAGATTAGGACCTGCCAGTTCTTTGGGAATTTGATGCAAGTGCTGATCTTCTTTGAGAACATCAGGGCAGGATGACAGACCAGTGTCAGCAACAGTCCTCTGAGGAAAGAAATTACTTCACTTGCATAACTGCTTTTTTCATATCTGTATTTGTTCAGTCTAATAGTCCTTGCATTAGATAACTTCTGTCTCTGCAGAAGAGCTTTTTGATCACTGAGAAAATAAATTGAGTTAAGGCTTCAGCTCTTAATCAGCTTTAGTTTTATGTTTGCTTTGAACATACCAGTGTGTGCAAGTTCCATAATCAAATAAACCAATACATACCTGTAATTTACTTGAAATTGAGGCATTTAGGCAAGATTAATGGCCCAACATACATTCCGTAGACTTACGTGAAACTGTCTCATTGACTGCAATCATACAGTATCTAATGTTGATATAAATGACAGAAGACCTGTATTTGTAATTAACACTGTCAATCATTCACCAAAATGAATGTTAGAAATCAGACTAGTTGCTTCTTTAAACCTCCCGTCTTTTGTTGCAGATACTCAAAGTGTTAACCCTCTCTGATAGAAAAAGAATTTGTTTTTGTTAGTAGGTGATTGTCTTACCTCATCCTTCTTGGAACCACTCTCCTGATGCAAAGCCTGGAGCTTTCTAAAGTACATGGAGTCCAGCTGTCGAGTTTCTTCCACCAACTCCACCTAATAAAAATATCTTATGTCATCCCTTAGAATACACAGTATAGAAAGATGGAGAAATGGACAGGCATGGTGAATACAGAAGAACCGGTTTGCCCATAATGAAATTGATGTTCAGAAGACAATACAAGTCACACCCTTGTGACAAACACTGCAATTAAAAGCTCTGGTAGATCAGAATGTTCAGATCTGTTTGATCCCATGTAGATTCCTGCACATCACCACTAAATAGCCTAAATATATCTGTAAGACATATTTAAAAAACTTGTTAAATTATATTTTGCTTAAAATATATTGTGTGTAGTGTGTTTATGCATTAAACTGTACATATTGTATCATTCTTACCTGATTGCTTATCCCAGGAAACTGTATGTAAAAGTGCCACTGAGAAGCAGAAATAAGAGGTCTTAAAACTGTGAATCTTAGTGGAAAATGTCAGAAAGATAAGATTGCCACACATTTCTAGAAATTAAGATTTTAGACAAAAAAGGGGCCATAATACATAAACAATAAAGGTGAGAGCTTTCAGACTTCCCATTGCTTAATTTTATATCAGGAAATGCCTTAAAATAATAAACTGTGCATAACTAGAACTCATGAAGTATTGGTGTTTAACTGAATTAGAAGCAGTACATGTACAAGTACAGCAGTTCCCCACGTTACGTGCAGATAATTTGCAACTGTGTCAGGAATATTTTGGTGACCTCGGCTGATTAAACCATTCAAATGCAGGCTTTAGGATATTTTGCAAAATTGAGCCAATGCATTATACTGATTAGCACACCCATTGCAAAGATTAAAAGCTATCATCTTACTACAGTTTATGTAGAAGAGGAGAGAGTTTTCAGATTAACATTAATTCAGCTTTTGTCTAAATGTGAATATTGTACTAATCACTGTGTTACAAGAATGCCTTCAGGCTCAGGGTAACTCTTTGCTGTTACATAGTGCTATGGTAGTCTTTCCTCTAAAAGAAAACATGGTTTAAGGGTAAATAGGAAAATAATTCAGAACATTTTTCATAAAGTTTAAACAGAAAGCAGCTAGAGGCGGAGTGCGAGTCAAGAATGAAAAGGAACCCTCTTGTTTTCATGTTTCATTTAAAGATAAAAATACAGATGCACACTGACCACGACGCAAATAAACAGTTAGAACTCACCTAATATCTTGGTTCATTATGGGCCAAATATATCTTGCCGTATGGTAGAACAAAGGGGAAGAGTAGAGCCAAAGACTGAACAAAATACAAAGCAGACCTTGTCTTTGTGCTGGGAAGCAGTGTGCGTAAGCTTCAGCCTGCACCTAGTACAAAGAGATTCTAGTACCTCCTAGAACAGGTTGGTTTATGTCTGTGTATTATAACTCTTCACAAACACATGTATTATACACTCTAGAGGATTTAGCTCTGATATTTTGTGCTCTGATGAAGATATTTACACTATTAGGGCACTGAGCAGTCTGCATGACCTTATGCTTGCAAAGAAAAGCAGCATCTAAACTAAAAGGGCAATAGATTATCTGTTGGTTAACTCAAAGGGGTGTAAACTGCCACACACAGTAACTAAAGCAAAAGTTCCTATTCTTAGTTCTTACTCTGGAGGAATTCTTCCATTGCTAGAAGCAGTGAAAAGACTGCATTGAGAGAATGCTCAAAAGCAGGGTTTTTGTATCACATTTATCACATATATATAGTAATCATACTTGGCTGAGTTGATGACTTGGTGGGGACTGGCATAAATTACAGGCTAACTTGTACCAATAATACACATGGAAAATACATATTTACAAAAGACTGCAAAACTAGTCTGATAGAAAGTAGATGAAGTTTCAGATTTATGAAAACATCGATCAATTACTTAGTGTGCTGCAGATCATAAATAATTAAAGCTTGGAAAAAACAGCTTAGAAAAAAGAATTTGTCTGAAAGCTCAGAAAAGATGCTGAAAAGTGAAAGACTCTTGTGCAGATATACAGATTAGTACGTTTCACTTCAATGTGCTTTTCTGCAATGTTCAAACTTTCGGAGTTCCTTAAGGAAATCAATTTATTGCAGGATGAGAAGGAAAGTCCCCTTGTGAATTAATTAGAGGTTAAAAAGTAAAAAGTAGAGATAGAAATAACTTTCACTATGGGGTGGGGTTCTTATTGGAATCTCATAGGGATCTGCACTGAGGTCTGTTTTCTAACTTTCAGAAATTATCTGGAAAAGGAGGTGAGTGAGGAGATGACAAAGTTTGTAAAAGGATTCCACAGAGTAAAAATTTAAATTGACTGTGGAAAGCTGCAGGATTTCAGGACACTTTAGCATCTGCGTGATAAAAGGGCAGTTGAATTAAATGGCAATAAACATTAAGTCATTCCGCACTTCAAATTAGGGTTTTCCATTAGTTGTTATTACTTAGGAAAGAGATCTTGGAATCCTTGCAGATGGCTATTACCTTACATTTTGCACATCCACTCAGAGGTCACCAGAAGTCAAAAGACTGTTAGAGTCATAGGAACAATTAGGAAATAAACAAAGAACAAAACAGAGGACATGATTCAGCCACTGGATAATCCTTTGTACATCCAGCTCTCCAGTACTGCTTGCATCTCATCAAAGAATATAAACTAACAGACACAGATGGGGGTGATAAGTGTAACAATTGTATTGAAAACCTTCTGTAAGAGGAGAGGACTAATAGTCTGGGATTCTTGAGTTTCAAAGAGATGTAACTGAAGTAAGATACAAAAGAAACATGTAAAAGCATAACAGCATTGAGAATTTGACAAGGTAACAATTATTCGCTGTTCCTCATGACATACAAGACTAGGGCACCAGGTAGAATTATCAGGGAGGGGTTTGCAAAAATAATACACTTTATTTTCTCCTATTGTTGAGTAAAACTTGGAAACCAGTACTACAGGGAGGCTAAAGATATACAATTACTCAAAACACATTTACATAAAGCTATGGGGGGAAACCCAACTCATCAAAGATCATTAAACACAAAAATGTATGTAAGACCTCTGCTTCATGAACATCTCTTCAGCTGCAAAGTACTGAAGTTGGCAGTATTTCTATATGGTCTTTTTCTCTTCTTATATTCAACCTTTAAATATTTAACACTGGCCACTACCTGATTCCCTACAGCAAGTTTTTCCTTCCAAATCCAAAAGGGAGATGTACAAGACTTGAAATTAAAAGTTTGACCTACAGCTGGTAACTCAGAGAAGTTTACAGAAAACTACATCACCTGCCACTGCCTCCACCATTTCTTGTTTGTCAAAAGCAGAGTCAGAGTTGCAGCCATGTCCTCTGACCTGCATGAGGCTTCCCGTTTCAAGGCTTCAGAGGCTTTCTGAGATTAGAGCTGAGTACACCACTGAGCCATCTACTTCAGGAAACCATACCACATCTCCTTTTCTGCTGAGCAGTAGTTGCACTTCAATGCTAAACAAGAAACACTTGACACAATTCATAGGTACCTGGCAGCACCACACTGACCTTCCAGAAACACAGGTCTTTTTGTGCTTATTAGTAAAAAACAGAAAGCTTGTGGGCAATCCATCATAAGAAAATTGTCTTTGATCAATGGTAAGATTGCAGAAACATGGCACTTCCTGAGTGCAAAAAGAAATCTTGCTATAGCAAGATTCATTCCTCCCTCATTCACAGATCAAGGGGTCCACGAAGCCCATAACTTCCTTTCGGATGGGAAGACCACAGAAAGCTCAGCCTACTGCATAAATCAATGTAAAAAGTATTGGGCGAGCAAAACGTTTTGTAATACATCTCCCTTCTTGACTACAAATAAACAACACTGTTCATAAAGGCTCTTGTGATTTTCTTCTGCAACGATCTGCACTGAGGTCTGTTACCAGTCATCCAGATCAGTTACCTTTTCATAGGTATATTTGTCTGCTTCTATCATCTTCATCCATGGTTCCAGAAGAAGAGTAAGGATATATTCTTCTGCTGGGTCAAAAAGATCCTCAAAGGCTGGGTCAATTTTCTGATAAATCACATTTTTCTTAGTCTGATGAAGTCCTATGTCCATGCTGGCAGATGGGGCAATGTAAGTTGCATACAGAAACTACAATAAAACAGAAGAAAACTGTTCCTTAGCCATAATTCATTCCAGTGGTCACAGTCCATTGAAGGAGAGAATTAATGCACATTTGCTCCCTGCTGCTTTGCTGTATAGTCTGAATCTACATTTAATTACTCCTGTGTGTTTCTTCCAATATTATTATTCCACCCAAAATCCAGTTATTGTCATAACTGGCCTCCCTGCCCTTTTTTACTTCTGCTTGTTAAAATTGTTAGATCACAAAGCAATACTTAATGCCATTTATTGCCTGGAGATATTTGGCTGATTCTTACTTAGATTCACATAACCTTTACAGCAACTGCACTCTTCATTGGAGTTGCATTGTTCTTTTGCTCAATATACACTGGACCAATTTGTGAAAGAGTCTTATTTCTTCTGAGTAGACGTAAATTTGTAAATTAATGAAAATTTTATTTAAAATTAGTGGAAAATTAGAAGATATCATTCTTTGCAGATATTCTCTTGCACATTTAATTGATACTGGTGAGAATCCATCACAGTACAAGATCCCTAAGAGCAACCACGGCACAGCTGAGGACTAAATCCTCACCAAAGCAACACCATATTCTTCTATGGAGCATACAGAGCTTACCATTCAACATGTGCAAACAGAAGAAAGCTGAATCTGGAGAATGTTCCATTTGCAGTAGCAGCTCATTCTTGAAGCACAATTTCTTTCAAATTTATTTCAAAATATTTTATTTTGCACATTTATTTCAAAAACACTTTAAATGTTTTTCAAAATATTCCCCTAAGTTAGATTCTTTTTTTAAAAAAATATTTCATCAATTTCTATGAAAAAATCTCAAAGTTTAAACTCAGAGAAACACTTTCTTCCAGTAATATCTTAAAAGAAGAATATCTTTCTAATACATCATTTATTATGATGCTGACTGTAGCTAGGAACTCTAGTGAAATTTTGTATAAGTATCTTCTCTTCTTCATATTGTCAAAGTCCAACTACTTTTCAAACATGTTGTGGGATACCACCCATCTTCACTATTTATTATCACAGTTTTGACAATGAAGAATGCAGGTTTCTGATAATTTTAATTTTCCTTCTGTTGCTGAAGTCCCATTGTCACTAGCATTACAGCTGGCAGTACTGCAGAGCAGTAGAAGAAAATAATACATTTACTTTGCGTTCAAGCAATAATAAACCACTCTCTTGTTTAGATTTCAAGCACAGTGGGAGGATATTTGAATACATTAAATAATTATGTTTGTTTGTTTCAGATGAAATTCTGATATATTTGACTCTTTCTTTCAAACAGCAACAGTCCCCGTTGTTTTGGATCGTAACAGTTTGAAGCAGACCCTTTCAACTGTCCTGATATCTGGCCACTGAGGATACACAGGGCTACGATAGCTGACAACCATCCCCCAGGTAGAACTAGTAATGATCACTGTATTTACTGTCTATGTAGGATGCCACCCCCTTTCTTTGTAGACCTAATCACTGAAAACCTCATGAGATTCAACAAGGCCAAGTGCAAGGTCCTGCACCTGGATCAAGGCAATCCCAGTCTGGGTGGTGAACAGATTGAGAGCAGCCTTGAGGAGAAGGACTAATCAGCCTACACTGTCAGGATTTGCCCAAAGGAAGGAAGCTTGGGCCAGAAATTACTGACAATCTGCTCATATAATCATTGTCATACTATACTGCTATGTTAGGGACAGCCATTTCATGTGCAGCGTTGGAACATAGAAGAGACAGACCAGTTTCCAGAAACAATAATATTTAGGGTTGGTTTCCTGTGAAGCAGAAATTTAGAGGTGGTCAAACTAGCTATAGGATTGTACTTTTCCAAACTCAAAGAACCAGACTCTCAGTGCTCCAATTAGGATTGCCTCTACACTTTTGAAGAATGCAGATTTGCAGTGTCCAGGATTTGGGATGATGCCATCTTTTTTGCTTGAACTCATGTAAGAATCCATTGCTATGGGATTTGACAGCCCAGGTAAACAGAGAGCATCTCAAAGTGACAAAGTGAATGCATACATCTGTAGATAAGGGAACAATGAGAAGCTTTCATCCCTGCATTCCTTACTGAGGATTCAGATGCAGCTGTAATTCTGTAATGATATGAAGACAAAGACTGCAGAAAACCAGTTGCAAAGAGTTCTAGACATGCTAAACAAGAAGAAAACTATCTGTGTTCACAGCCTCTGACACTGGACAATGGAGTTAGCAAAATTTTGGGGGAAAATACATGACTACCATGAGATAGAAATCTTGTACTATTCTGAATCTCAGAAGAGTAATGAAACGGTTGCACTGGTCAATCAACCTAAAGGATAAACAGGGAAAAAATTACATCAATTGAAGTTAAAGATTATCAAATTCATACAAAAATCTTAAGCATGTGACATAAGCGCACATCATCCTTCTTTTATTTGATGTTTTTTTCCTGTGTTAAAACACAGATTTCCTACCTGCTAACTATACATTTTCTTACACGTGTATTTGAAAATAGACAGATTGTATCCAAAACCTCATCCGAAAATCTGGTCAGAGTTTGCATCTTGAAATCACTTATAATGGCATGAATGTGAAGATATAAAGTGCTTAGGAAATTCAAATGAAGACTCTGGCCTCATTTATGACTTTCCAAATCAGGGATTGTTCAAGCTTTGTTTTTTTGGTGTGAATTCATCCCCAGATGAGAAAGCTTCAGTAAGCAACTTCGGAATAACTAAAGTGAAGCAACAAACATGGACAATATTTTAAGTCCAAGTGCTTTCTTTGTATTGCTGTCCAAAGGCATCAATATTGCTCTGATCTAAATGAGGAGCTTGTGCAGCTGCTTGACAGAATCATGTGATGGAAGAATACAATGCACTGGATGGTCTTAAATGGAAAGGCTAAATTGCCTTAACCCCCATCATCACTTTCCTTTAACATGAATCTCATTTCTGACCCTGAAAGCTCCTAGTAATAACTCCATTACTCTAAAATTATCCTAGTCCTAAAATATTGTACTTTCCATAACTGTATTAAATTTTCCAACCTTTTTTTTAATAAAAAATTACAGTATGTGTTTCTGTATTGCTTTTCTTCCCAATTTTACACATTTCTGTGTATGCTTATAGTGAATAACCATATATATTCCTGAATGATTACCAGTACTCATCATTTATCTTACCCATTAGAGTTCTTTCTCACTGTAGTTTCTCTCCCTGGATGGATGGATGGAGGTGATCCTGCCACTCTACTCGGCCCTGGTGAGGCCACACCTCAAGTACTGGGTGCAGTTTTGTGCACTTCAGTACAGGAAGGACAAGGAGGTGCTGGAGAGGGGGCAAAGAAGGACAGCTGGAGTGACTAGGGGTCTGGAGAACAGATCTGATGAGGAGAGGCTGAGGGAGCGAGGGCTGTTCAGCCTGGAGAAGAGGAAGCTGAGGGGAGAACTCACTGCTCTCTACAGCTACCTGAAGGGAGGTTTTAGTGAGGCAGGTGTTGGCCTCTTCTCTCTAGTTATTAGCAATGGGACAAGATGAAAAAGAGTGAAGTTGTGCCAGGGGAGGTTAAGATTGGATCTTGAGAAAAACTTCTTCCCATCAAGAGTGGGGAAGCCTTGGAACAGGCTGCCCAGGGAGGGGGTGGAGACCTCGTCCCTGGAAGTATTAAAAAAACAGGCAGACATGGTGTTGCAGAAGATGGTTTAGTGGTTACGGGTTTTAGGGTGGATGGTTGGACTTGATCTTGAAGGTCTTTTCCAACTCTGATGGTTCTTGGATTCTATGATTCTGTGACTAGCAGATATACAGCAAACCAGGTTTGTTCTTGTTTCTAACAGGAAGCAGGCAAATACATACAGAACACACTGGATGTCTCTCTAATAGTAAATTATATATGGCAGTATGTTGTGTGAATCTGATCCACATTCTCCTAGGAGTATTCAGATTGGCTATCCCATTGTGCCAAAGGTGAGTGCAGAATTTGGGAAGCCATCTCTTCCATAAGCAGACACTCTAGATTGGAAGCAGCTTGACTCTTTACCACGTTCCAATGAAAACAAGAATCATTTTTTTGCAGCCTTAAAAGGCAAGCTTGAGAATGATACCAAATGCTGCAGCACATGTGTTGATTTGTTATGTTACATTTCAGCTGTTAGTTATGCTAATGGAACAGTTTCACATATTTTGGTTTGATGTATTTACTTTCATGGCTCTGTGTGTGTAGCTCTCTGCAATTGCCTGGTAATGCAGATTGTACGATGTTCTGCTGTCACCATCAGGCCAGCACTGGAAATAAGATAAGAAAAAGCACAGAAGACCTGGATCATAATTTTCATCCATGCAAGTGCTGCAGAAAGTTTAAGTTTATGTGACATGAAACCAAATTGGCAATGATTGTACACCATAATCTAAAACTTGGTCTGACACAAAACATGTAGGAAAATGAAGATAGTCTACATATGGTTAACTTGGATGCCTGTTGTGAACGGGGTCCCTTGTCACATAGGCCTGGGCAGATACAGGAGACAGTCAGTTTCCCACAACTTCTGGCCATAACAAGACTGGAGGGGAAAACAATAAAATAGGGTAGCAGCGACAGAATAGAGAGCACTTTCAGTGTCTAGACCTCTGCTAGGAGTGTCTATGCAAATAACACTGATTCAGGTGAGAATTCTCAACAAATATGCAAAATTCTGTCATTGATCCCTGTAAAACCTTCAAGCAGGAACAGACGAATGCAAGGAAGTCCAGATGCTCAGTAAGATAAGCCATACAAAGAGATTATTCTCCACTGCTCTCTACAGATGTTTGTCCCAACAACACACAAAATAGCTTTGCTCTATTACAGCCCTTATTATAATATGCAGCATGGCACCCCTATACAAGGCTTATGGAGCAAAAAGAGCCTGAAGTTTCTCAAAGTGATTTGAAAACTTGCCTGGCAGTATCAGACTGTTCTGTAGCTGGTGACTGCAATCAGCATGCATGGCCTCTGGTGAATGGCCATGCTCCATTAAGAATGCTGTGTTATAGCAAATACCAGTCTGATCCGACAGTAAATGAGGATCTAAAGATAAAAGGGGGTATGAAGACAGCAAAAAGCATAACAATGTCCTGATTATCAGAAAAACAGGACTGTCAATTGGAAGTTCCATTTTTTGTTACTAAGGTTGTTATCAGAGGTCTGAACTGTGAGAGCTGCGATTCCAACCTTCACAGAACAATTAGATGGTTTAGAAGAAATATTATCTTTGATGTTAAAACTAAGCAGACTTAACATCCAAATAGGACACAGAGTAAAAAGGGGAGAATAGGTAAACTGAGTTTACTAGATAAGACTGGGAACAGGCAGTATTGCCTAGAAATCAACTGTGCATGTTTAACATTTAAGTCAACAAATACCATGGAAACAATCCAAAGAGAGTCTTTTACTGTCCACAACCCAGCTTTACTTTGGTGTGGATTGTCAAGATTTGGAAACTTCTCTACTTTCTATCTTCTTTCCAGTCTTTACACTGGACAAATCTATTCATGAAGGGAATGAACAAATGTATTTGTGAAGGGAATGAACAAATGTATTTGTGAAGGCAAAACACATTATTTAGCACTTACTTGAGCTTGCTTGCGTATTTTGAAAGGATGAAGAGTTTCTCGGTAAAAAAGCTGATGATAAGCTTGTAGGTCAAACCAAAAGTACACACTGTTCTTCCACAACTAGAGATGAGAAATACTGTAAGTTATTACTTCCCAAATATCACAACTATAAAATTTTGACTTGCCAATGCAAGTAATTATCTACTTGAGGTCACCATAAATCAAGCTCAATCTATGATGGATTTAATATTCTGTTGCATGCTGGCAGAAGAACAACATAATTAATGGCATCATCACCATGATACTCTATTGTATCCTATACTCATAATTGGCCATTACAATTGCTAACATTTTAGTTAACATTTGAAGAGTAACCACATTTCAGTGGCATAAGGCCAGCACTAAAGAAGAAATACTGATAACAGACAAGAAGAATTTTGCCATGGCGAAATAGCATTTTGCAGGAAAAAACCAAAACAATTAAACATCATGTACTTGACAGACATCACCGGGACTCTCATGTTATTATGTGCATTTCTGAGGCACAGAGTCTTGACCTCATTTCTTAAATTCAAATAAACGTCAAGGAAACTTTCAGAAGAAGAAACCTTCCCCATGTCCTTTCTTTTAATCATGCTTATGGACATAAAAATAGCCAGCATTGACCAATAAGGAAATTATGCCAAAAAGACAGGGTCAGGGAACATTACTCTACAAGCTACAGCCTGCCAGACCTGGCATATGAGTGAAATGGGCTCTACAGTTGGAGACAAAATGTTAAGGAAATAATTTTCAAAGGAGTCTAGCACTTGTAACAGCTACAGGACGTGTCACTGGCTGCCTATTCCAAAATAAAATTAAGTTACTTTTATTTCAATTTCTATCTAGATACACCTCAAATTTTCAGCTGAAGGCACTCAGTTTTGGAAACACTGGCTCTTGCCTTCTGGTAGCCAAAGCATTTCTCGCTACTGCTGCTGGATCTTGGTTTGTGCCAGCGGTGAAACAGATGTCCATCTTGATTGCATTCAACTCTCCCATAAAGACTCAATTTTTCTGCAAAGCCACTAAACACTGACTCAGATTCATAACTTGTTCCAACCAATCCTCAATTTACACCCAGCAATTAATGATGGATCTGCTGACTGCAGAGAAGAAATAGTGTTATGTTTCTCAGAAATCCAAGAAGCTTCGTGGAAGCAGAAGAATGTTTTTAAAACAGTGGATATTTTGGACATCACTAACCCAACAAGTAAGAAAGAGGCAGATTATCATGAGTAATAGCGTAGTGGATTTTCCATCTTTTTAAAATCTGTTTTTCTGGGTTAAGAACTCATTCTTTCTGCCAAGTGAAAGGCTGGTTTTTAGAAATGATTAGTCTTTTTATCCCTGATGTTACAATCAGATTTCCAATAGGTTTAAGACAGTTAGGATATGACAGCTTGGTTAAGACCTGTCATTAGTTTGAATATGCACACGAACAGTTTATTGTTGCTGAGGGATTGGGGTCTCACAAGTAATAATTCATCCAGTCATCAATCTTTCTTCCTATTTTTTTTTTTCCAGCCTGGCTGCTCTCTATAACGTGGTATTCAGTCAGTTGTGGACTAAATTATCACTGGGTAGGAAAATACTCATACCTTATTCCCTGATTTCTCACAGAAGTGTGTGAAGTGGTAGCCTGCTCTGTTCTCCAAATAAAGAGACTGCAGCATGCTTTCCATTCTTGATCCCCCTAAGACAACACTGCTAGCAGGACTTTTTCCCTGGACAAAAAAAATATAGTTATACAGCAAGGAATAACAGGCTTTCATTATTTTCAAATGTCACTTCATTGCAGTGGAGGGACATGCAATGTGTTCAATTAGTATCTTCACCCCAATAAACTAAACTCCATTTTCTCATCCATTAGCAGCATTTTCCCTACTAAGTATTCACATGCAGTGGAAGAAGTCTCATGGCTAAACACATGCAAAGTAGCAAAATGATCATGACTTGTCTTAGGTGGTTCATCAAGACTTTAAACAGAAAGGCAAACCTGACCTTAACTCTGTAGCTCTAAAACACCAGTGAATTCCAGGGATACTAAACCGTATCAGTCAGCAATCAAAAGCTGTCTCAACTCAGGCTGCTGTGCTTTGAATTAAGAGATTTAACAAGTGGTTATTTTATCGGGCCTCAAAACAATTAACTATTGTGGAACAAAAGATACAGCTCCAGTGGTTGCACCACTGGTATCAGCAACAAAACCATGAGCATTTTAGGGAACAATAAAGCCACATTCCTGTGGCTTGCTCCTGCAGTGTCTGAAGAAGAATACATCCATTTTAACAGCAGTCACAGAGAAGTCAGAGGAAGATACTAAGTAATAAATTAGCTGATTATTAGTACTATCATTAAAATACTTTCTTAGAATACTTTGGATAACTTGCCACCTGTGATAGCAGAAATAGCACCAGATGGGTATGGCGGCTGAAAAACAGTTTCTTTACAAACAGTGAAAGGGATAGAGAAGGACAGAAGGGATACAGAGTCTGAATCAGAGTAGGATGATCACCCTCCCTGATATGAAGTTAATCTATGCATCCCTGAATTCCTCTTTGCACCATCTTTGTGATGGCAGATTGTGAGGTACTGACCATAGGATCCAGTCTAGCTCTGTAAGTGTAAACAAACAGAATTTTCCTCCCTCAGTCACAGGGAAACTGTGCGATGAAGGTGTAAAAAAGGTAATAGTTCATGGCATGAATATTTCCTCAATGTAAGTTTCTAACTGCAAATGTTCCCTAATTGAATTTATTCTATCAAAATTAACTAAGTTGTAAAACTGTTGCAATGAAATAATAAACAAAGAGTGATTTTTGATGTGAAAAACAAAGTCATGGGCTCGAATGATCAGCAAATTTCATATGGAAACAGGCCCAGATTTCATAATATGGTGGGGGATCTGGATTGTAAGGCCATGGGTCTCCGCGAAACAGAAGGCTGTTTTGAGAACATTGCATAAAGATGAAAGGTTTTGAATATATTTTAAATTGCCAGATTTTGATATCTCACGTGTTCCATTTGTCTTCATTTTAACAGTTACTGAAAAAAGGGTTTTCTGTGCAGTGTGTCTCTCCTGAGGTTTCTCAGATTGAGCGCCTGCTTAACAGGCAATAACTCAACAAAGGAAAGAGCGAAGCGTACAAGCAATAAAGAGGAAATGTACAAGTGAAGAATTTTACTCTTATGAATTATACTATTTTAATTACTTTCTAAGGCAGATTCAGTTTTTACTGTAAGTCTGGTACACTCTCCTAGGCAACGACTCCACTGAAACATTTACCCAGTGAGTTTTCCATAATAGCCTACTGAACACATGGTCACCATGGAAAAGATCAACACTTTCTAGTGAAAATAAACCTCTGCATGTGCCATGATTTCCTATCAAATAGGTGACAGATACCACACAGAAAATGCTGACATTCTAATTATACTGCTGTACAAGGCATTGACATTCATATAATCAAACAAATTTCTCCCCATCATTGACTACTAAAGTGTTTTAACCCGTGATTCAAGACAACTAGTATTCATTCCCAAGTAGTGCTTACCATGAGCAGTTCTGCATAGGTGTACTTTCTGTGACCCTGCTGTTCTGAGGTTTTGGTGTCATCCAAAGCTAAGCTATGATTCATGTCTCTGCTCACTGACTTTGGCCTGGATCCATGAAAAAACAAAATTTTCAATGCATGTTTAAGAAAAAACTAAGACAGGTTATAAAATAAACTGCTAAGCAGGGGCATGAGAGGGGTAAAATGACATAGTGAACAGTAGAAGAAAAAGTACATAAAGTTCAAATTCATATCGAGTGGAAAAGTTGTAGAAGAATACTTTTTCTTGTGACCCTGTGGAAAGCACTGACATAGAGTATCTTTGAGGGTGAGTGTTTGAGACAGGCTAAAAGAATATGAATATATGTAGACAATATCAGATACTACACAAGAGATGGTAAAACACTTGTATTGGAGAAATAAAACCTTTTGTGTTGTAGACAAACAGATGAGAAACTAATCAGCTAGAGAGGAATTCTCCATGCATGCAAATCTGTACTATACTTGTGCTTCACTAAGCAGATCATTGTATTAAAGAAAAGTATTCACGAAAACAGTAGGATCCAAAAGCCTTTCATAAATATTTAAGGTGTATTGGTGTACAGAAAGATGTACAAAGCACTTTTGTATTTAACACATTATACTGTTAAAATATGTCATACCTTTGGGGGCCCTGACTTGCTGGCAGAGTGGGTGATAATCTTGTCAAAGAGAAATTTGGCATAGCTCGTTTTAATGCAGTTATTGGCAAGCTTCTTCTACTTTTCTAAGAGACATAGCAGAAAAATAAGATAATTCTGATTATTTTTCAGCACTTTTGGTTTTTTTACCATATCCTCCTTAACTGCTCAAAAAGCATTCAAGGGTTTTCAGGACTATTTTTAGTTGTCAATCACTGTGTAAAACCACAAACTGCAAAAAGCTTCACTGAGTATCTTGCAAGATCTTTCAGCACAGCGTAATACCTACTACAGCTTAAAAATTAGAATTTTCACAGGTAGAAATGTGTTACAGGCACTTTGTGCTGAATTACAGAATGTCAGTGAAGGGAGTGTGCATGTGTTTTGTGAATCTTTCGTAAGGTTATCTTAAGTAGTTCACTGTAAGGCAGATAAGACTAGAGGAGAAAGGGGGCATTCTGCCACACTGCCACTGGCTTATTCTGAACAAGATCATGCTGTGATGCTTTGGAGATGCCAGCTGCATTCGGAGTGCCCTCAGAAATTCACCCTGAGTTGTTGTTCTAAGCTCTGGAAGATTTGAAAGCTGGAAATGGAGCTGGAAGATTCAAAAATTCAGCTTTCTCATAGGAAAAACCAACAAAAGAAAAATCAGCAAGAAACAGTCCATCAGATGTTTCTGTTTCTATGAGGTTCATGGGTGCTGGGTCATAGTTGCCATGAACTGCTGAACTCAACAGGGTTTGGAAAACCTGCAAGGTTAGGATCCTGTCTGCCTGACCTACAGCTAGTCTTGGGTCATTAGCACACCTTGTGAAGCCAGAACTAGTCTCTGTAAAATGCAGCTGTTTCTGGCTCCCACTCCTAGTGTAATCAGCAGGAATCTGGCCTTTATACCCAGCTTCTGAATAGGAAAAACTGTCCCACAGTTTTTCCACCATTATCTCCACAAATTTTCTTTTTTATGAAAATAAAATTGCAGTCAAAGTAACAGAGGTGCATGTGAACAAATCTGTGGAATAGCCTAATCCAGTCCTTGATGCT
Organism: Upupa epops; assembly: GCA_013397515.1. Classification (NCBI taxonomy): domain Eukaryota; kingdom Metazoa; phylum Chordata; class Aves; order Bucerotiformes; family Upupidae; genus Upupa; species Upupa epops. Next base: position 912,750 of record VZRI01006416.1, on the reverse strand, counting down.
GGAAGCATATTCTCAATTCCCATTTTCCAAGTGGTTGAACAGTGTTGCTGAAAACCTGTAGCTTTCACTGCAGTTGCCTCAAATTCAAGCCTTTATGGAAAGAGAGTCAAAACTGAACTGGCTACCTGCAAGCTACATGTTGTGAAAAGGTCTGCATTTTGTGGCTCATTACCTTTTTTAATGGAAGGGAAAAATCACATGTAGCTGGGGTGATAGAAAACAAGCAGAGCTCTGCCCCTACATGAGGTAACTTCAAATTACTCTCAACAAAGTTAAGGCTGGTAAAGGACAGAATCTGCACTTAAAGAACCCTTATTTTGCAGTTCTAAGAATTTTGAGCTTAAAAACTTATCCAAAAGACTTACAAAATAGCCAGGAGGTAACTGAGAAGACTGTTTATAGCAATCTGTTGCATAGAGTAAAATGTTGTTGCACTTTTATGCGTAACCATCTGCAGTTGCTAAATGTGGACTTCCTACCAAGTACAGAATTCATTGAATTCAAAGAGTTTTACCACTATTTCTGATGGGACAAGGAATTGGTTTTCAATGTTATACCTACCTGAGAAAGTGAAGATGGTATCCTGGGCATGCAAGTCTTAGGGGTCAATGGTAGCAATGATACTATTTGTGGGAAAGGATCAATGTCTACCCTTGGTCTCTGTTGGCATGTGCGCCAGAACTTCAGTTTTGCACTTGCAGTTTCTATTGCTGTTGAATGAGTAACACAAAATCTGGGACCCCTAGAGAAAAAAAACTTAATGAGTAGAACATTTCCAAAATATTAAATACTGGGCTCTTTGGTGGTTGGTTTATTTCTCATGGTGGTGTTTACTCTATCAATAAATCAAGAATTAAAAATCAGTTAAAACTATGTTTAGACATTGCAGTTTTGCAAATCTAAAGCCAAGCTACACATAAATAGACTTGGGTTGCCATTTCTGGACCATTACAAATTGCCTTTGTGTGAGTCTACAGTAGGATACACCCTGTCCATCCTACAGCAAAGGATATCAAATGATCATAGGTCATGAACACAGTTGATAATGCTATCAAGGGTCCACAGCAGAGTTCACAATGTAGGTATTTGTTTAGGCCTGCAATTTTCTGATCCTCCTTGGGAAGAGAAGACCTTAAAAATTTAGCTTATGTTTTGGAAACAGGTTGGAATTTGTGTCCTTGCTTAAGCTATCAACATGTAAGAGGCATTTTGTATGACAGACATTGAACAGTAGAGTGTCAGGGTCAAATTCCACATGGATGTATACACAGAGCATGTTCAGGAACTTGAGAAGGTCAATATGGGGAATAGGTTAGGACAGAATTTACCATTTATGCCTGGAGGGATTTCTCTATCCTGCAGCCTAAAGTTTAGCTGAATGGTAGCCATAGCAGCTATACACAAAGTATCTCAGAGGCTCTGGCAGTAAGGGCTTGGTAAGGCAGATCTACCTGGCCTTTCAGCAGATTGCAGTTTACTGTAGTCTCAACTAAAAGTTCAGTGGCAACATCTGCTAGTAGTTACAATTACATTGCTTCCCTTAATTGAAATGGAATAAGTGAGAAAAAAATAAACCTAACAGGCTTATCATAGAAAAGGGATATTTTTTAAGTAGTAGGGTCTTCATTCATGTTCATTTTTTCATACCAATAAAGAAGCAGAGGTTTCACAACTTCAGGCTGAATCTGTCTTAAATGCTTCATACTCCATTGATCTCCATGCAGTAAGTTGAGTCTGAGTAGCACTTCTGAACTGAGGAAATAGTCTCCACTGCTCAGCAGATACAGTTTTTTCATCTTACTGAGTTGCCTTGGGTCAACAAAAGTAGTCACATAAGCATTTATCAGATGCTATAGAGAACAAAGTACAGTTCATCTTACTGGTTAAACTGCTGTCATGCAATGTGGTTTTAATTGCAAGTGGCATAAGGCAAAACTGTTTCTCCACAAATTAGAGACAGGTTGAGTATAAGATAAAATTCAGACAATCTGAATCCAGCAGTGCCATTTGTTAAAGCTGTTTGTCATAGTGAATGCCCTACTCATGAATGTAAAGATGTAAAGTTTTTCATTCTTTTTTTTATTCTGTAGTTTCCCCCCCCCCCTTCTTTCTAACAAAATCTTAATATTATGGCAAACCTGAGTTATGTAAGCTTTGCAGAAAAATTTTATCAACTTAACAGCACCATTGCTGACTCACCTTGTCAGGACTCTCATGATTCCTTTACTTGAGTTTGTTCTATTCAAACATCATAATTTATTCTGTGATCTCAACACCTGCATTGGTCTACCTGGGTTACAAGCATTAAAACAATTGTAATTACTGTTAAACAATGATGAGTACCTTTGTTGCCTTGTAGTGTCCTTAAGAGCCTTTAGTCTCTCGATATCCATCCAGAGCCACCAGTACCTCTCCCCAAGTGTTCCTTTAATGAAGTTCTTGAATCTTTCAAACTCATGTCTGTTCCCAGCATCATAAGTACTGTGACTAACACACCAGGCAGCCCTACTATCTTCCCCATCACTTTCAGAACTTAAGCTTACTTCTTCAGTTTCTGCTTCTTTTACCTCTCCCTTGAAGTCCAAGACAGTAAGTGGAGAACTTCTGGAAAAGACTGGCCCTGGAGTACCACAGCCAATTTCATTATTTTCTAGCTTGTATATAACTTCAGGCTGTTTGTGGAAATTCTGGACACTGTCAGTGTCAGCAGCTGAGAGATGGGCCCATTCTGAAGCGGGTTCCTTCGTTACAAACTCAGTACAAGTTGGTATGAATTCTTTTGCTGTCTGAGGAATTGTGCTTTCCTCTCCACTTTCTTCATTTGCTGCACCACCCCATTTTGGGTGTACATAAACTCTTAATTGGGTGTGGGAAGGAGGTTCAGCAATGGAAACAGAAGCAGCCTCCTCAGCCTCTCTGGATCTCTGCCTGGTATTGTCAGCTTTTACTGATGTCGTCCTTGAAGGATAAAAGAAATTCCTCTTGTGGTACTCCTGAGACAGGGAACCTGCTTCTGCAGTAAATCAGAAAAGATCATTGAAAACCCTTGTGGTTCAGTTGTTCTCTTGCTTATCAACACTTCCAAGACAAAAAAATATGAAGTTTTTATATTGCACTGCTGCAGAACAATCAGACCCTGTCATGCTGTAGAGCACACAATAGTAGAGGTACTTCTGCTTGTTGCTGTCTGGCTAGAAACTCAGCCCCATGACTGAGAAACTCATTCCCTGATGAATTCCAACAGAGCAGCAGAACTCGGGAACTCCATCTGGAGCTGACATTTCCTCAGCTGAGCAAACCAGCTCCTCAGAACTGGTTAAGCCACCTTGTTGTGCTGCAAGGTCTGGTTTCTTCATGAGTATTTGGTCATAGTTTGATCAGAGTCACAATATGTAGAAGAACTGGGTTATATTCAGGCCTGAGGAAGCTAATAAGTGCTAATTCTTTGTCTACTTATGTTGAATATTGCAAAAGACTAAAACATTAAACAGACCACTGTCAGTTGGGTAAGATTTTGATATATGTAAAAGAATGACAAAACAAATTATTATGTCAAGGGCTCTGGAAACATTTAACAACTGACAAGTTCGAACAGTGACCAGCCCTGGTTCTTTGGTCTGCAGTTCTTTGTTTAATTCCTTTTTTCCCCACTCCTTGTCATTCCCATGCTGTTAAGCATGCCCTGCCATCATGTCTGCTGAGAAACTTACTGCTTTAACACTTGCTCAAATACCTTTCTTACTTCTGACAGGCTTAGCAAATCAAGTACTTTTGGAGTAGATTCACGAAGATGGCCTTGACTATAGACACTGCCTAGCTAGGGTAATGGCTGTTCCTGTGCAAGTCAGTCCTATAAAACTGAGAAGAATAACTACAGATATGGTGAACGGCAACAGAATCTAAGTGAAAGTAAGAAAAAGTAATTTTGATTGTGAGTCTACAATACCTTCACATCAATCCTGTGTTTAAACTCTAAATTGAATATTTTTTATTTCCCTAAAGTTAAGGGGCCTGACCACACAAATACTATGCCTGAAAACCATTTTCTCTCTGAATGAATGCTGGATTTCCCACGAAATAATGCATGAAGAGTGACAAACATATGCAACATGAAGGACTATCTTAAAAAGTTTTGGGTGTGAAGATGTAAAATGTTCATTGAGGCAAAATGCTGTTGAATGCAGGGTAACAGCAGCAAAAGAAGAGGACAAAGAGGCCTATGCCCAGCCTACTGCAATGCAGAGCTATACTACATTACAAAGCTGCTGGACTGGTGCATTTGTGACCTCTTGCTTAAAGTACTGCAGATGATCTGTTCGCATAAGTAACAAGCAACAGGACAAGAGAAAAGTTGTACCAGGGGAAGTTTAGTTTAGACATTAGGAAAAACCTCTTTATTGAAGAGTCATCAGACCTTGGAACAGGCTGCCTGTCCAGGGAGGAGATGGAATCATCATTCCTGAACAGGTTTTAAAGTTGTGTAGATCTGGAGCTTAGGGATGTTGTTTAGCAGTGGGACTGGTAGAGTTAGGTTAATGGTTGGACTCAATCTTGAATGTTTTTTTCCAATCTAAATTATTCTATAATTCTATTAGCAGTACAGTTGAGATGCAAACAAGTGCAAGTTTAATAACTTAATTAATACTCTATGCATTATCAATATGTTTCTTGTGGTGATTCTTATGGGTCTAGGGAAGACAGACTAGTGGATTTGCCATGTCTTCAAGTTTTCCATTCAGCCATTGGACTCAAAGGTCTCAGCAGTACAAGCCTTAAAGCATGATGGGTGTTTTCTCCATTGAGAATGGGAAAGCAAAAACTCCTAACATATGAGCTGAGACCTCTCTGTTCTTCCTACTACCTACAGAGCAGAAGCAAGGCTATGCAATCAGGTCTATCCATATGTGCCTCTGTATGTTCTCTCCCGGATGACACCTGATTAACAGCTTCAGTTAAGTTTTACAGCTAGACAGGAGCACCACCCAAGAAATCATATTCTATAAGATTCATAAAAATTGGCAGCCAAAAGGTCTTCAAGCACCCAACATAAATACACTAAGAAAATGGCTGCAACACAAACCACGTGTTATCAAATACATAAAGAATCCAAACAAGAGTCTCATAAAACATATCAAATAAATAATAAAAAAAAAATCCTCAACCAGACCCTCAGCTGAAAGTTATAGATAACTATGAGACACAAATATGTACTAGACATCTACTGTCATGAAATTACTTGGATACTAGTTCAACATTTCATTTAATGTTGTGGCTATGGAAAGAAAGAAATTTCCACCTACAGCCTAAAACTCTGTGATGTTGTGTACTATGTGGAGTTGACAGCAATTACTTGGAATATCTTTTCTTTCCACCTAGTCAAGTTGTGCTTTGGATACTATGTTTGAGTCCATAGTTACTTACCCACAAGAGTATCTTCTTCACTTAATGAACTGTCTTTTTCCTGCTGCCCAGGCAAATGCGGAATATCTTGAATCTGACTAGAAGCAATAGGATGCATAAATGAATCTGTAGTTTCCGTGGATTCACTTCCTTTTGCTAATGTAAGCCAATCCTTTGTCTGAGAAACCATAGCCTAGAAGAGAAATATCATAGAACAATTCAAATTTCTCTATTTATTGCAACATTTCTGAAAGCAGAGGATTTACTGTCTGGAGTCATTTTGTGCAGTCTGTTTGTGTAGATTTCTGTAATAATAATTCCCAGTGAAGACAGCTGTGTGACAGTAGCTGAGCTGCTGTGTAAGCTGCACAACAACCCAGCAAACTTCTTCTACAGTACAAAGAGATTTAATAAGGGATATTTGGTTTTCCAATGAACTTGTGACCTCAGTTGCAGTAATTTAACCCAATGCATTTAATCTGTCTGAATGTTACACCGACCATTACACTCACCACAACCATTTTTATTTTACCTGGCCAAGAGATACGTTGAATTTCTTCATTAAAAAGGAACTGTCATCCTCTTCAGGAGGGGGAGAACCATGGTCTTGCTTCCTCATCCAGGGATAGAACTCACTATCTATAATGAAATTAATGCCAGTCTTGCTCCATTCTACCTGCGATATCAGTTTAGCCAGCCTGAAATTTAATGTTGAGGGGAAAAAAATGTTAATTTTCACTTTTAATCAAAGGATGCATTTAATTTTCTCCAGAATAGGGAATAAAATACATGATCAATATAAAAATAAATTGCTACAGAGAACTTCATTATCTAGTTTAGTATTTTACCCTCTGCCTACCATCACATACGTAAGTGCCAGTACTGTCACTCCATGGTGCACCAGCTTTACAGGTGGTGGCCTGACTTGCATTAACCAGGCTTTACCAATAAAGATGCTTTCTGTCAGGATGATCTTGTGTGTATCTATGCAGTCCCTAACCCTGCCAATAAGACCTTGAACATTTTGATCACTAAACTGGAAGCATTCTTACAGACTGCAGAAGTGCTGAGTCACTACCAGGCATTTTAACTCCTGTTGCTGATACAAGCAATTTTCCATCAGCAGTGGCCATACTAATTAAACTCTCAGATAACAGAAAAATAGCTGGTACCTTTATGTTCAGCTGGCTGCTATACAAGGACTTCATAGCACTGAACAGAACTCCAGTGCTACCTTGTGTTAGTGTGCACCTCTTGATGTTCAACGTAATCCTAGAACTATGATGATCATAGGATCATAGGATCATAGGATGTTAGGGGTTGGAAGGGACCCAAGAGATCATCGAGTCCAACCCCCCTGCCGGAGCAGGACAAAACTATCTAACACAGATCACAGAGGAAAGCATCCAGGCGGGCCTTGAAAGTCCCCATAGAAGGAGACTCCACGACCTCCCTGGGGAGTCTGTTCCAGTGCTCTGTGACCCTCACAGCAAAGAAGTTCCCCCTTGTGTTGAGGCGGAACCTCCTCTGCTGCAACTTACACCCATTGCTCCTTGTCCTATCACAGGGAGCAAGTGAAAAGAGCCTGTCCCCTCCCTCCTGGCCAGCCTTCAGGTACTTATAAACATTTATCAAATCTCCCCTAAGTCTTCTCTTCTCCAGACTAAAAAGCCCCAAGTCCCTCAGCCTCTCTTCATAAGCCATGCCCTCCTGTCCCCTAATCATCCTCGTAGCCCTCCGCTGGACCCTCTCCA